>CM021766.1:53495906-53506870 GCA_011076525.1 Nettapus auritus | reverse complement strand
GCCCAAAACTGAACACAGTATTTGAGGTGCAGCCTCACCAGAGAATGTGTGGCCTCTGTGCGGCCTCACAGAGTACAGCCTTCTGTACTCTGTCTTCTGACTGGTACGGCCAGTGATTCTGTGCCTTGCCCATCACAAACAATTTTGCTGTTTTGTTTCGTTTTGTTTTTTGAGAAAACAGCTTTGAGACAGAATCTGCTGTACATGTTGTGTGCCTGTGAGCAACATATATATATGTATGTATGTATGTGTGTATATATATATATATATATAGTTATATAGTACAGCATAGCCCAGGTAATGTCAAGCAGGACTTCAGTGTCATGGGGGCCCAAGTGAACAGAGTGGGGGCCCAAGTGAACAGAGTGGGGGACCAGGTGGTTTTCTCCTCTGTCTTGCCAGTTAGAAGCAGAGGTGGGGGCAGAAGTTGATGCATCATGCAGACTAACACGTGACTGGTGTCAATGACAGGGCTTTGGCTTCTATGATCATGGAAGGTACTTCAACAAATACAGATTACTGGGGAGAGATGGGATCTACCTATCTACTAAAGGAAGGAAAATCTTCACTGGCAGATTGGCTCACTTAGTACATTATGCTTTAAACTAATTAACCTGGAAAGTGGGCCCTAAACCATGAAACTCACACACGAGCAACAGGATAGAAGGCTGTACCTACTGGAATAGTGATGAATGCTCCCCAACCCCAAAAAAAAACATTCTGTCAAAAAGGTGAGGCAGCTGGAGGCCCACATGAAATGCCTCTATACAAATGCACACAGCATGGGTAACAAACAAAAGGAGCTGGTAATCACTGCCCAGTTGGAAAACTGTGATTTGATTGCTATCACAGAAATATGGCAGGGTGAATCACATGATTGGAGTGCTGCAATCAACAGTTATAAACTGTACAGAAGGGACAGTCAAGGAAGGAAAGGTGGGGGAGTTGCCCTCTATGCAAAAAAAAAAAAAAAAAAAAAAAAAAAAAAAAAAAGATCACACAGAGCTGTCTTTGAAGAACAGCAATGACAGGTTGAGAACTTATGAGTAAAATTAGAGACCAAGCCAACAAAAGAAACTTTGTGCATGGTGCCTGTTACAGGCTACCCAATCAAGGAGAGGATTTTGATGAAAAGTTCTTTCTGCAACTCCAGGAAGCATTATAATTCCAGGCCCTGACCCTGCTAAGTAACTTCAGCTACCCTGACATCTGCTGGAAAAGCAACACAGCAAACAGCAAGCAGTCCAGGAAACTACAGGTGATAAATAGCACAACCAGAGGAGATACGATGGTGGGCCTGTTGCTCACCAATGCAGAACTGATCAGAGAGGTCAAGACTGGAAGCAGCATGGGCTGCAGTGATCATGCCCTGGTAGAATTCTCAGTCTTGAGGGTTACAGGATGGGCAGAAAGTAAGAGTCAAGACCCTAAGTCTCAGAAAGGCAATTTTTTGGCTGATTAAGGCACTAGTGTGTGAGATCCTTTGGGAAACTGTCCTCAGAGATAAAGGAGCAAATGAGATTGGGGTGATAAAGACATTTTTCTTGGGCACAAGAGCTCTCAATCCTGACATGCAAGAAGGGAGGTTTTCTGCCTCCCCCACCTAACATGGCAGAGGAGGCAGAAGAGAAGTTAGGCAGGGGAGGCAGAAAACCAGTCAAGACATCTCAGTTCCTTTAGATATTTAGGAATAAATTCTTTACTATAAGGGTGGTGAGACACTGGAACAGATAGCCCAGAGAAGCTGTGGATGCCCCAGCCCTGGAAGTGTTCAAGGTCAGGTTGGATGGGGCTTTGAGCAACCTGATCTACAAGGATTTATCTGTGCCCATGACAGGGGAGTTGGAACTAGATGATCTTTAAGGTCCCTTCTAACCAAGAACATTATTTGATTCTATGATTCTATACACACATAAATTTTTAGTGGAGATGGGTTGATTTCCTTGAATCAGGCAAGAAAGCAAGCTTTCTCCAAGTGTGTGCATATGCAACTCACCTTCCAGTCATGGTCCACTAGTATCAGTTGTCAAGTGTCAGTGAAGCCATACAATTCCTTGCAGATGACTAACCACAAGTTTATATGCCCGTTTAGACCCTTTGTGGGCTGCAGGTTAGCCACCACTGATTTCAAGAATATATAGCCAGAGGACTGGCTTTTCCTTAGCTTTTCAGACATTACTTTGAAAATAAGATTCTTTAGATAAGGGTAGATAGAGCCACACTCTTTAAATACCATTAAAAGGAAATTAATTTCACCAGGCATTTCCTTATCATTATCCCTTCTTAAGCATAGTATGCTCTCTCTGTAATACATAAAACCAATAGCAGTGGCCTTAAGAGCCTACATCTTTATCCAATGACCCCACTATTGCCTGGCTCCTTTTTACAAGCCTACATACTATTTCCAATTTAAGGAAGTTGTGTTAGCTTCCTCTAAAATGTCAGCTGTACAAAAGCATTCAGGATTTAAACAGCTCATCTACCATTCACTTAGATTGTAGGGCTAGTAGTTGCTCTTCTCAGGGAATCTGATGTCTGCTTTATAATTCAATGGCATGACTCAAAGAGAAGCTCCTAAAGAATATAACCTGACCTGTAAATATACATTATGAAAGGGAGATCCAAAAAGACCAACTTTCCTGTAAAAATACCTTCCTGTGAGTTGACAGAAGTCTGCCTCCAGGGGGCAGGCACCAAATCCTGTTTGAAACACCTATGTCCTTTCCCCTTCACACTCCGATGTTTATAAATAATAAAAATAGCCATTTCTTCCCCACTTTTTTATCAGATGGAGAGAGGGGGAGATGCCAATTTCAATTTTGGGAAGGGCATACATTGTCCAGTGGCTTCAGGAGAGTTGCAGTTACATAAATGAAGCCACAATGAATTAAGAAAAAACTCTCCTAATAGCTAGAATAGAACAAAGAGCATTACTATGTGTGAACAAGAGACACAAGCAAATCTTTGTGTCTTTCCAAGACTTCCATTCAACTCTGCAAGACAAACAAAAACTCCTGGAGTACAATTAGAAGGATTAAAAGTTTTGGCATAGCAGCAACTACAAAATACACGGTATCAAAACACCTACTTGTGCAATACCAAATCTCAGCATAGTACCTGCCAAGAAAAATTTAGGATAGAAGACAAAAAAATCTTTCACATAAATCTTTATCATAGGGATCAAGAATGTTTTCAAAATTTAACTGCATTTTTGGTACTCATATTGTCCTATTGTACTCAGCAAGCGTCAAAACAAAACAACTTCTTACAATTCAGCATTCCCAGCAGAAGGTTCTGAAAAGTTGCTTTCTGCCTACTTGTAAGTTTATGCCACTGTAACACAACAGTGACAGCAACACTATTCATAGTAAGTGGCAGGAAGCACTGGCATGAGGTGTTTCTAGATCCACTGAGGAAGCCCTTCACTTACTGGGCAGAGCTTATGCTACCACTGATTTGTGCAACCTAGCACTTTTGATCCACTTATGCTAATATGGCTTCCTCTTACCGATTTGGTTTACACCGTCCCAAAGAGGATCCTTTGCTAGTACAGACATCTCACCTATTTAAACAACATCATCCACACACAGAGAACTACTCTTATACTACACAGAACCATAGAATCATTCAGGTTGGAAAACACCACTAAGATCATCTAGTCCAACCTTTAACCTAGTATTAAAGTCCACCACTAAACCATACTACTAAGTTCTAAATTTACATGTTTCTTAAAGACCTCCAGGGATGGTGACTCAGCTACTTCCCTGGGCAGCCTATTCCAATACTTCACAACCCTTTCAGTAAATAAATTTCTCCTGATATCCAATATATCTTCTAGTGCAACTTGAGGCCATTTCTACTCATTTTATCACTTGGTGCTTGGGAGAAGAGATTGATCCCCACCTTGCTATACAGCCTCCTTTAAGGTAAATGTAGAGTGCGATAAGGTCGCCCCTGAGCCTTGTCTTAACAACCAAGCTTCATCCGCAGTTTCTCATAAGACTTGTTTGCTAGGCCCTTCGCCAACTTCATTGCCCTTCTTTGGACACACTCCAGCACCTCGATGTCCTTCTTGTAGTGAGCGGCCCAAAACTGCACACTCTCTTCAAGGTGCAGCCTCACCAGAGCTGAGTACAGAGGGACAATCACTTCCCTAGTCCTGCTGGCCACACTATTTCTGATACAAGCCAGGATGTTGTTGGCCTTCTTGGCCACCTGAGCACACTGCTGACTTATATTCAAGCAATTATCAACTAATACCACCAGGTCCCTTTCCTCCAGGCTGTTTCCAGCCACTATTCCCCCAGCCTGTAGCGTTGCATGGGGTTGTTGTGCCCCAGGTGCAGCACCTGGCACTTAGATTTGTTGAACCTCATAAAGTTGGCCTTGGCCCATCAGTCCAGCCTATCCAGATCCCTGTGCAGAGCCCTCCTACCCTTGCGCAGATCATCACTTGCACTAACTTGGTGTTGTTTACAAACTTACTGAGGGTGTACTCAATCCTCTTGTCCAGATCACTGATAAGGATGTTGAAGAGAACTGGCCCCAATACTGAGCCCAGGGGGACACCTCTTATGACTGACCTCCACATGGATTTAACTCCATTCACCATGATTCTTTGGGCTCAGCTACCCAGCCAGTTTTTAATCCAACAAAATGTACACCTCTCCAAGCCTTGAGCAGCCAGCTTCTTCAGGAGAATGCTGTGGGAAATGGTGTCAAAAGCCTTTCTGAAGTACAGGTAGACCACATCCACAGCCTTTCCATCATCCACTGAGCATCCACTGAGCATCCAACGAGCACGTCACCTTGTCATAGAAGGAGATTTGCCTTTCATAAACCCATGCTGACTGGGCCTGATCACCTGGTTGTCCAGTAAGTGCTGCGTGATGGTAAACAGGATAATCTGCTCCATGAGCTGCCCCGACACCGAGGTTAGACTGACAGGCCTGTAGTTTCCTGGATCCCCCTTCCAGATCTTCTTGTAGATGGTCGTCACATTTGCTAGCTGCCAGTTGACTGGGACCTCCCCTAAGAGCCAGGACTGCTGATAAATGGAAAGCATCTTGGCGAGCATTTCTGCCAGCTCCCTCAGTACCGTCAAGTGAATCCCACCTAGCCCCATAGATCTGCATACATCTAAGTGGAGTAGTAGGTTGTTAACCATTTCCTCACAGATTATGCTCCCCATCTCTATCTAGCAGCTCAGGCAGCTGGGTACCCAGAGAACAACTGGTCTTTCTGCTGAAGACTGAGGCAAAGAAGGCATTAACTACCTCAGCCTCTTCCTCATCTCTTGTCACTATGTTCCCCCCACATCCTTAGTCCTCCTTTTCTTGTTCATGTATTTATAAAAATACTTTTTATTGTCTTTAACAGCATTAGCCAGATTAAGCTCAAGCTGGGCTTCGGCCCTTCTACTTTTCTCCCTGCACAGCCTCATACCATCCTTAGAGTACTTCTGAGTAGCCCACCCCTTCTTTCAAAGGTCATAAAACTTTTTTTTTTTTTTTTTTTTTTTTTTTTTTTTTTTTTTTTTCCCTGAGCTCTAGCCACAGCTCTCTGTTCAGATAGGATGGTCTTCTTCCACACCTTATAGCATGTGAGGATGGCCTGCTCCCACACCTTTCAGATTTCCTTCTTGAAGACTGTTTCAGCCTTCCTGGACTCCTTTACCCTCCAGGACTGCCTCCCAAGGGCTCCACCAACCAGTTTTCTTAACAGGTCGACGTCTGCCCTCCAGAAGTCTAGGGTGGCAGCTCTGCTAACTCCCGTCCTTATTTTTCCAAGAATAAAAAACTCTTATTAATTTGTAATCGCCATGCCCAAGACAGACTCCAACCTTCACATCATCCACAAATCCATCTCTATTTGCAAGCAAAGGTTCCAGCAAGGCACAGTCCCTAGCAGGCTCACTCACCAGCTGTCTGGAAGTTATCTTCCACACACTTCAGAAACCTCCCAGACTGTTTCCTCTTTGCTGTGCTCTATTTCCAGCAGATATTTGGTAAATTGAAGCCCCCCACAAGAACAAGGATTAGCAACTGCAAGACTTCTCCCCGTTGTTTGTAGAATATTTAATCTGCCTCTTTGTCCTGGTTAGGCAGTCTGTAACAGGCACCCACCATGACAACTGCCTCATTGGCCTTACCCCTGGTTCTTACCCATAAGCACTCAACCCTGTCATCACCATTGTTCAGCTCTAGACAATCAAAACAATCCCTAGCATATAGGGCTACCCCACTGCCTCTCCTTCCTAGCCTACCCCTTCTGAAGAGTTTGTGGACATTCACTGCAGTGATCTAGTTGTGTGAGCCATTACACCATGTTTCTGTGATGACGACTGTTATAGTTTTACTGCTGCACAATGGCTTTCCAGCTCCTTCTGTTTGTTGCCCAAACTGCGTGCATTGGTGCAGATGCACTTCAGTTGAGGTAGCGATCCCAACATCTTTTTGTGGGGAGAAGCCCTAACTCCTGCATGACCATTCCCAGGCATTTTTGTCATTTCTAATCTGCCAATGTTCCTTGTGCCTTTGGTGCCACATGACTCTCCATCCCCCACCTCAACAGGGGCAGCAGACTGACGGACCTTGCCAGCACATAATCCCTTAACAATTGTCATACTACCCCCCAGCTTGTCTCTGCCCAGCCTGGTTTTATCCCTTTCCCCCTTCAAATCTAATTTAAAGCCCTATTAACAAGTACTGCTAACTTCCAAGCAAAGATCCTTTTCCCCCTTAGAGACAGGTGAACCCCATCCATTGCCAGCAGGCCTGGTATCTTGTAAAATGACCCATGATCAAAAAAAAAATAAATAAATAAATAAATAAAATAAATAAATAAAAAAAAAAACAGTCCTGCTCGTGACACCAGGCTTGGAGCCAGATATTGATTTGCTGGCTCTCCCTGTTCTTTGCCTCATCAATCTTTGCAACTGGAGGTATTGAGAAAAACACCACCTGTGCTCCTGACCCCTTAACTAGTTGTCCCAAGGCCCTGAAGTCTCTTTTGATTGCCCTCAGACTTCACCTTGAAGCTTCATCATTGACTACCTGAAAAATCAGTAACAAGTAATTGCCCAAGAGACAAACCAGGGCAGGAAGCTTTCTCTCCAGGTCCCAGATCTGGGCCCCAGGGAGGCAGCAGTGGGAAGAATCCAGAAGCTGCCCCATGTTAGAAATAAGCCAGTTTCACCTGGCTCCAAAGCGACCTGATGCTGCCCAGAGCCAAGCCAAGAAGCGATGCTGTTTGCACCTCTGTGAAAGCATATTTAAGAAAGGAAAATAAATAAATAAATAAACACTACTGCGCAACAGCAGCTGGAAGAGTGAGGAATGAGAAACAACCCTGCAGACTCCCAGGTCAGTGCAGCAGGAGGGCAGGAGGTGCTCCAGGCACAGAGCAGCAGTTCCCCTGCAACCTGCGGAGAGGCCCCTGGTGGAGCAGGCTGTCCCCCTGCAGCCCACGGGTCCCACATGGAGCAGATCTCCACACTGCAGCCCGTGGAGGAGCCCCCGGTGGAGCAGGTGGATGTGGCCTGGAGGAGGCTGTGGCCCATGGAGAACCCCCACTAGAGCAGCCACAGGGATGGAACTGCAGCCCGTGGGGAGGGGACCACGCAGGAGCAGGTGACCTGGCAGGAGCTGCTGCTTGTGGGGGACCCAGGTTGGAGCAGTTTGATCCTGACGGATGGGCCCCATGGTACACAGCCATACTTGGAGCAGTACTTGGAGAGCCATACTTGGAGCATACTTGAAGAGCTGCTGCCTGTGGGCAGCCCCTGAAGGCTCAGTTGGGAAGGATGGCATCCCGTGGGAGGGACCCCACGTGGAGCAGGGGCAGAGGCTGGTGGTGAAGGAGTGGCAGAGAAGTGCTATAGACTGTCCGCAATCCCCCTTCCCTTGCACCGCTCAGGAGGAGGAGGTGGAAGAGGAAGGATGGGGGAAGGCAGTTTTGCCGGCCTAAGCGTAGGGCACACTCTGCAGCCTGACACCTGGGGACAGCGTGTTCACCCCGGCGCTCGGGCTGTGAGGCTGCGTTGCTTGCGGAGGGTGCCGAGCTCCGAGAGGCCATGGCTGGAAACCACGGCTCCCCACCGAGATGCCCAAGCTCCTGGGCTCTCCCGGCGAGAAGTACAGCGCCGGGCCCCCTTGCCTCATCCTGGTCTCCCCACGTTCCCAGGGGCCGCCCCGGTACGAGGGGGCGGGAGGGAGCCGCTCCCGGTTCCGCCCAGCCCCGGCAGCCGCTCTCGCGAGGGCTGCCGCAGCCTGGCGGCCGCCTCGGCCCCGGGACCCCTGCCCGCCGCCATCCCCTGCTCCGCTGCGGGGCGCCTCTGACCTGGAGCCGAGCGCCTCAGAGCGGGAGCAGGGGTTTCTGTCTGCTCCGAGGCCTTGTCAGCCGTGTCCCGGCAGTTCAGAAAGGGGGGTGTTTTTTAAAGCAACTCCCAACTTTACAAAAGCAGAATTTGTACAGAATAGCTCACGTACATCAAATTTAAACTGACTGATCTTCTTGCTCCCTCCTTATTCCACCACTGAAATAAACTAGGTACAGTGCTTTTGTTCCTTCACTGTGGAGAAGAGAGCTAAGCCTAAAATAAGGCAAGTTAGCTCATACTCAAATCTCTCGTGCAGGAGGGGAATTTCTTTTTCAAGGTCTACGAAGCCTGCACTTATTTTGGAGCCTATGCTCATTCCCCTGCCTGCTGCAATAGCAGACAGATGTTCAGTGGTAGCACAACTACAAGACAGCCTTTTCTGATCGTCCGTTCCAAGGCCTTTCCGCCTCTCTTGTAACACTCACTGCGACGATTCTCATGTGGAGAAGTTTTAGAAAATGAAACCTGGTGAATTTCTAAGATTCAGTTTTAAACAGCCCCCATAAAAAGACATAAAAAAAGAAAAAACGCACAGAGCTTTTGGATGAACGTTTGGTTTATGGCGTGCTGAGCTCCTATGAGACTGTATTTTGAAATCAAACTCCTGAGTATGACTTCAGAGACTGTGTGAAGCTAAGTTATCAGACTGACATGATGTGTGCTAGGAGTAAGTTACAATATGAGCAGCAAGCACATCAAAGATACATTACACTTAGTGTTTTAATAACCTTTAAGAGGATTTTTCATCCACATTCCAGTAACTTATGTGAGTGAACATAACAAAGAAAGTAAAGCACATTGGCCTATTAGAAGAGGGTCTTTTACCATTGGCTCAGCAACCAGGTAACCATTGACCTTTAACTATTCATTCATATTTCTGCCTCGGGATAAATTGTGTGTATACGCACACATACTTGTACCATTTAACCAGATTACACAGAAGCTGTTCCCCAAAGGAAATAACATAAAAACACATCATTGTTTGCAATTGTGGCCACAGAAACCTCAAGTGTGCACATCATGCAGCCTTAACTCTTGTGCTCTGCAGAACTTTATTAAATATTGCTCTGTAATTTATAGGCATAGGAAGGCAGATCTCACGTTTAGCACTTTGTAATGGCATCCCTGAAAATAAACTTAGGAAAGAGAATGCTCTTGTTCTAAGGAAAGTTACTTTCTTTTCCTTCGATAGGATCCCAGGGTAAGGTTTAATCATCAGTATCCTAGCACTATTATGCTCAGGTACTTCCAACATCAGAAACTGATGAATAGAGGTTAATTCTGTCATCACAGACCCAGGCTATTCAACCTTGTTTGGCCATTCCAATGAAATTTCAGCATTCTGATGAAATTACGGATATCGCTAAATAAGCACAATTTCAGCTGTGTTTTCAGTAATCACTGAACAACTTTCTTCTCCCTGATGGATAGACAGGACAAATGCCACCTACCTCAAAAGATGAATTGTTCTCTGTCTCTAATAATCAGCTAGAACAGTTAAAACAGAGTAAAATTACTTGAAGTTTTATAGTAAAATAAAGATTCCAACAGTACTTTCGCCTGTTGCCTGCATGACCTTTATCAAATGTTTAACAATATGAGAGTTAATTATGAAAAAAGATACACGTGTTTTATTTATATATACTCCTTCAGCATCTGAAGGAATTTATTCACTTACATATTTATTACATATAATTTATTACATATAATATAATAATATATATTTATTATATATTTTATAATTATAATTTTATAATTTATATATACTCCTTCAGCAGTTTCAGCATCTGAAGCACAAAAGAGAAAAAAAAGAGAAAAAAAGTGTTTGCGAGAGCTGGATTCAAACTTAATATTGTCTTTAGGTGGTAAAAGGGATGCATATTAACAGCACAGTTTTGCCTTTCATGGACCTGGCAAAAATTTGGTCTACCTCCCCCTTCCTCCTGTCAGTTGCCCTGGAATGTACCATAGCAGAACTCAATTAATCACCCTATTCCTGGTCAACAGAGGTTTCTCCCTACCCATCCTGCCTTACTATCTCTCCCTCAGGGTCAGAATGGCACAGCTAAAAGTTGGGTGAAAACCTGGGAGAGTATGTTTAAGATAGCTGAAGTCCTCTGATTGATCTCTGTGCTAATAAAAATGGTCCCAGTTTCTTTTTCTTCACGTTCTAAGCAGAACTAAGCATTAAATAGTATACTTTGAATGAAATCTGCGCTGCCTATGTTTGTGTGTTGCATTGACCAAGACTGGCAAATTACAAGCACACCTGAGGAAAGAGAATCACAGAATCACAGAATTTCTAGGTTGGAAGAGACCTCAAGATCATCGAGTCCAACCTCTGACCTAACACTAACAGTCCCCACTAAACCATATCCCTAAGCTCTACATCTAAACGTCTTTTAAAGACCTCCAGGGATGGGGACTCCACCACTTCCCTGGGCAGCCCGTTCCAATGTCTAACAACCCTTTCGGTAAAGAAGTTCTTCCTAAGATCCAACCTAAAACTCCCCTGGCGCAACTTAAGCCCATTCCCCCTCGTCCTGTCACCAGGCACGTGGGAGAACAGACCAACCCCCACCTC
>CM021766.1:53369216-53495506 GCA_011076525.1 Nettapus auritus | reverse complement strand
TTTCTCCAGGCTGAACAATCCCAGCTCCCTCAGCCGCTCCTCGTAGGGCTTGTTCTCCAGGCCCCTCACCAGCTTCGTCGCTCTTCTCTGAACTCGCTCAAGCACCTCGATGTCCTTCTTGTAGCGAGGGGCCCAAAACTGAACACAGTATTCGAGGTGTGGCCTCACCAGAGCCGAGTACAGGGGGACGATCACCTCCCTAGCCCTGCTGGTCACACTGCTTCTTATACAGGCCAGGATGCTGTTGGCCTTCATGGCCACCTGAGCACACTGCTGGCTCATATTCAGCCGACTATCAACCATCACTCCCAGGTCCTTCTCTGACAGGCAGCTCTCCAACCACTCATCTCCCAGCCTGTAGCTCTGCTTGGGGTTATTGCGTCCCAGGTGGAGGACCCGGCACTTGGCCTTGTTGAACTTCATACCGTTGACCTCAGTCCATTGGTGCAGCCTATCCAGATCCTCCTGCAGAGTCTTCCTACCCTCGAGCAGATCGACACACGCACCTAACTTGGTGTCATCTGCAAACTTACTGAGGGTGCACTCAATGCCGTCGTCCAGATCATTGATGAAGATATTAAAGAGGACCGGCCCCAGCACCGAGCCCTGGGGAACGCCAGTAGCGACCGGCCTCCAACTGGATTTGACTCCATTTACCACAACTCTTTGGGCCCGGCCATCCAGCCAGTTTCTAACCCAACGAAGCGTGCGCCAGTCCAAGCCAAGAGCAGCCAGTTTCCTGAGGAGAATGCTGTGGGAAACGGTGTCAAAAGCCTTGCTGAAGTCAAGGTAGACCACATCCACAGCCTTTCCCTCGTCCACCCAGCGCGTCACTTTGTCATAGAAGGAGATCAGGTTCGTCAAGCAGGACCTGCCCTTCATAAACCCATGCTGACTGGGCCTGATCGCCTGCTTGCCCCGCAAGTGCTGCGTGATGACTCTCAAGATAATCTGCTCCATGAGCTTCCCTGGCACTGAGGTCAAACTGACAGGCCTGTAGTTTCCCGGGTCAGTCCTCCGCCCCTTCTTGTAGATGGGCGTCACGTTTGCTAGCCACCAGTCAACTGGGATCTCCCCCGATAGCCAGGACTGTTGATAAATGATGGTAAGCGGTTTGGCCAGCTCCTCTGCCAGTTCTCTCAGTACCCTCGGGTGGATCCCGTCCGGCCCCATCGACTTGTGCACTTCCAAGTGCCGTACCAGGTCACCAACCATTTCTTCATGTATAGTGAGGGCCACATCCTGCTCCCCATCCCCTTCTACCAGTTCAGGGAATTGGGTATCCAGAGAACAACCGGTATTGCCGCTAAAGACTGAGGCGAAGAAGGCATTAAGCACCTCCGCCTTTTCCTCATCTCTTGTCACTAAGTTTCCCCCCGCATCCAGTAAAGGATGGAGATTCTCCTTAGTCCTCCTTTTTGTATTGATGTATTTATAAAAACATTTTCTGTTATCTTTAACGGCAGTAGCCAGATTGAGCTCCAGTTGAGCTTTGGCTTTTCTAATTTTGTCCCTGCACAGCTTCGCAACATCCTTATAGTCCTCCTTAGTGGCCTGCCCACTTTTCCAAAGATTATAAACCCTCCTTTTCCTCCTAAGCTCCAGCCACAATTCTCTGTTTAGCCAGGCTGGTCTTCTGCCCCGCCAGCTCGTCTTTGGGCACGTGGGGACAGACCGTTCCTGTGCCATTAAGATTTCCCTCTTGAAGAGCGCCCAGCCTTCCTGGACTCCTCTGCCCTTCAGTACCGCCTCCCAAGGGACACTGCCAACCAGTGTCCTCAGCAGCTCAAAGTCAGCCCTCCGGAAGTCCAATACAGCGGTTTTAGAGAAGCTTTTCTGCCTCTCATTCATTTCCTCTGGATTATGAAGATACTAAGATCTGAGGCAAGAGTAATTTTGTCAGTGCTGAACATTCCATCTCTAATGTTTTGCTGCTCCTTTTCTAGTGCCAGGGGAATTGAGGACTTGTATTTTGAATACAAAATATATAACATTCAATAATATTTTGAATGTTGATGAATTGAGGACTGTGTGTCACCAGACTCACAGAAAGCTACAGTGAACCACAGCAGACATGTACAGAAACCAGCAGATAGAGACTCACATTTTTACGGTTAAGTATGGCCTTGGAGCCCAAGGTAGGGAATGAGAAGGGCCCCGAGATTAATGGCAGTGTGCAACAGTTCTTCAGACTGCAGAACACAGGCTTCAAAAATGTTGCACATTTACTGTACAACAGAGTCAGCTTGACAGCTGACACAATTTACTTTATGGAGATGGTTTGCTTACAAGTTAAAAATCAGCAGTAAATCAAGCTGAAAGGAGTAATAAAGCAGGCATAACACTGAAGATCTCTATGCTTGCAAGCCATTCAGAGCCAATTCCCCTGATACAAGTCTTTCAGCAGTGCTGCAGTAGAGCTTGAAATGTCTGCAAGTGTGATTAAAATAAAAGTCAGGCTCTTCAACATGTGGCACTTGATCAAGGGTGACCACCATCCCCAGCATAGCCAGCTTTGACTGCACATGAAGAAAAGAACACTTGGTAAAAACAAAAGGAGGATATATTACAACAGCTACAATCACAACAAATGTTTCTTTTCCTGGAAGCAATTTTATTTTTTTTATTATATATATGTTTTTTACCTTTATAAAATTGCTGTTCAGGTTGCAGTTTGGTAGATCCTAGACTTTCTCCTTTTAAGTATTTCATTTTCAGCAGAAAAAAATGGCAAGTTAAATATGCTCCTCTACTAACAAACATCTTTAGGATAGGTACAGGGCACCGAGGAGCCATTTACAAATCTAAAGAAAAGATACTTGCATTTTTTTAGTGGTGTGTTGGGTTTGGGTTTTATGTGCCCTTGGGTTCTATTGCAAAGGCATCCCTAATACTGTCATGTCCTCATTTACATAACCATTATCTTAAATATAGGTGGCTTCTATAGGATTGTGTTATGGTTTTATTCATTTGTTTTCATTACAATAAGTAATAAAACATACAGTCATCCTGAAAGGTAGGGATAAAAAAGAATGCAAAAGGATACACAGGGAAATAAGAGGCAGTGATGGTTAATTAGGGAAAGTTAAATGGATTAAGTAATAGTGAAAGGAGACCAACTCGTAAACATTTAATTGAAACAACTATGAAACCATGTAAGCATGTAAATATAGCTTTAAAAGAAACCTGGCTTAATTAGTCCTATAATAAGGAGGCGATATCATTTTGATATATTTTTAAAATATATCTTAAAACTTAAAAATATTTCCCAGAAATGACTTGGGGAAATGTCTATGAACCAGAAGGGATGGTAGTGCCCTCCAGTGGCGAAAGCAACTGTTGGTCTTACACTTCACAGCCAGGAGGGGTAGGTACCGTTACCGTTGAACTTTTCAGTCTCTCCTCTTTCAGTCTCCATTATAACAGTGGATGATACTAAGATGATACTAAGTATACTAACAATACAAAAAACATCTGTCTGCTTCTAAATGCGTACATTGGTCAGGGCCTCTAATAACGATTGTCAGATTTTTATTGTCTCCAGGATCAGGTCAGAGCATTTGTACATAACAGATTCTTCAGGTGATGTTCCTCAGAGCAACAAAACCCACTGCCACAGCTTTAGTCAGCATGAGGGTCAGCATTTAAGTCAGCTGGCTGTACAGACAGGACACAGGGAACAGGGGTTACAAAAGCACACTTCAGAAGTGTTCACAGAAATGGTTACACAAACCTTCAATATGGAGGATCCAGCACATATGCACAAATTTCACATTTTGCAGACTTCATAATAAAAGTCTCAGAACACAGGCCTGGAATCATAAAGAAAACATAGAAAAGCTTTTTTAGCTAGTGTGTTTCAGAATTTCTGCAGGGATGTACTGTGCATCTGCAACTGCACATTTAATTTGTGCAGTTCAGTTTTCAGAGATAGAAGGGAATACCAAATATTTAGTCCTAAGGCCATATACTGCAGTAAGTATTCTTATTTCCGATGTAAAAATTTATTTATGTACTTAACCCTTTAATTTTCCACTGAAGTATTCTATATATTTCTTCTTTCTTCGGTGTTTTATTTTTTTCAAATTTACACAACAACCACATTGCTGTTTTGCTTTAGCTCAGCCAAGGCAAACATCATATACTTTTGGCTTTCCAAGTAAGAATGTACACAGAGTCAGCTGAACCTAGATACTGTAATGGTCCCAAATGTCCAAGACTACTAACAGCATTTTAGCAACATTATTTATACTCCAGTATTTTCCTTACCCAGAGGTTCCTACTCAGAGGCTCAAGACTTTTACAGGGAAATAAAAAGTTCCTAATCCTCTATCTTGCAACAACAGGGACTGAGAAACACATGGAATGTTAGAATATCCCAAGTTGGAAGGGAACCACAAGGATCACTGAGTCCAACACCTGACTTCATGCAGGACTACCACTAAAACCATATAAATGACAGCATTGTCCAAACACTTCCTGAACTCCAGAAGCCTTGGTGCTGTGACCACTTCCCTGGGAAGCCTTCTCCAGTACCCAACCACCCACTCAATTAGAACCTTTTTGTACATTCTGAGCTTCCCCTGACACAGCTTCATGCCATTCCCTCAGGTCCTATCACTAGTCACCAGAGACAAACCAGCACCTACCCCTTTGCTCCGTCATGAGAAAGCTGTAGAGCATGATGAGGTCAACCCTCAGCTTGCTCTGCTCTGAACAAACCAAGTGACTTCAGCTGCTCCTCACACATCTTGCCCTCCAGACCTTCCCCCATTTTTGCAGCCCTAACACCTGCACTTATGGATACTTTAGTCAGCTAAAAGTTGGCCTTCAAATTTGTTCTGTAGTCAGTAGTAGCCAATCCCAACATGGGTGAATAAAGCCTAGATTCTAAATAGACTAGAGGAGTAACTTTTAGATAAATATTAATGTGATCTAATGCATGCATATTACATGAATGTATGCATCTTGTGGTAGGTTCTTCTTCTTGATTTTTCATCTTTTTCTTCCTCTCCCCTTTATTCAGTGTTATCCTCTGTCCCCCTAATTTCCTCAGCTACTTCTTTTATGTTTAACTTTTTCCACTTTTCTTTGCAGCCCTTGCTTTCATATCCAACTTCTGGTTGTTCCTTTTCAAGATCTCCTTTGTTCTCTCCCTTCCCTTTTGAATTTCCACATGCAAATCATTCAATCCTACTTCAGTTTCCTACTGTACCCACTCTTTATTTCTCTCTCCCAATCACTGAAGTCAAAAGAGTGATCAAGCAGCAGCTTTGTTTCATAAATGGTGTAGGAAGAAAGCAGAAGGAAACAGTAGTTCAGTTTCTCCTTCTCTTGGGAGATGAAAAGAGACTCAAGGCTGAGACTACTTGCAAAGCTACCAACCAGCATTTTGACCAGTAAAATCTCTTGCTGTACAAACCTTGTAATCCTTCACCAAAGTTCATATAGTAGCAGTTAAAGAATGCAGAATACATTAGGTTTTTTCTCTGACTCCTAATGCCAAAAGACTGTGAGTAATCATAAAAACAAAAAAAAAATCTGCTTCCTTGGCATCTTTAAGTGTATAAACCATGTTTACATATTTCTGAAATGACAGCAGAATTGCTTGTTTCAGGAGTGCACCACCTCACAGGCAGATGAGGAAGTCACAATTAAGATACTCTTCCTGTAGTAACTCAGAAGCTATAGTTTTGACAGCTGAAAAGGAAGGAATAAATTATTTTTTCTCACTAAAAAAAATAAAATAAAATAAATAAATAAATAAATTGCTGCAGAAGGATGTCATTTTAAAGAAAAAGAAGAAACCAAGAATTTATAATAAATAATTAATTAGAAATCTATTGGGATTTGTTTATTCCTTCTGATTTACGAACACATTGTAGTTCAGTGTCCTTTTTTTTTTTTTTTTTTTTCCTTTTTCTCTTTTCTTAACACAGATTAACCTCTTAAAACTGGAGTGGCCAACAATTGGTAAAGGGTCCCAGTCTGAGTGAAACTTTTCTCAGGATCTCCAGAAACAGTTTCAGAAGATATATTTCAACTTCCTGTAGCAATTCATTTGTGCATCACAACTAGCAATCCCGTAGCAACTGTGTGTACATTTCAGCAGGTGGAGAGAAAAACTGAATAGGAGGAAGGCAGCAATGTAACTTGTTTTCCTTTGTTTTTCTCTGACAAAACTGTCATGTCCAGCTGTGAGACCTAATTCAGACTTTCATATTTTTTCCATGGCTATTTCCGTGGCACCTGCCACTGCCACAGGGTTTGGTTGGAGCAGATTATATCACATACCAAATTAGTCACAGAATCATGAAGGTTGGAAAAGACCTCTAAGATCATCTGGTCCAACCATCCCCCTACCACCCACTAAACCATGTCCCTAAGCACCATGTCCAACTTTTCCTTAAACACCCCCAGGGATGGTGACTCCACCATCTCCCTGGGCAACCCATTCCAGTGCCTGACTGCTCTTTCTGAGAAGAAATGTCTCCTAATTTCCAACCTGGACCTCCCCTGGTGCAACTTGAGGGCATTCCCTCTAGTTCTATTGCTACTTGTCTGTGAGAAGAGGTCAAACCCCAGCTCCCCACAGCTTCCTTTCAGGTAGTTGTAGAGATCAATGAGAACTATAGAATCATAAACGATGGAAAAGATTTAAACTTTAGCAACCTAAACCTTTAGCAACACTTTTCAGCACCTTGCTTATGACCAGCTTTTGATGTGCCTTTATTTTAGCTTACAACCGCACTCATGGTGCCCATAAGGCAGCAATCACCCCTTTCGAGACCTCACAGAGGTCCCTGCCCAGTAGTCCCAGGCTCATCCTGTCCAGTTCTGCTGGGCTGCAGCTGGCTGATCTACCTTACCACAGCAACAAGACAGCAGCAGAGTGGGCCAGGGGAGCACTCTCTGCACAGCTGTACCCTGGTCACACTGCCACCACCACCACCACCCTGCTCACCCTTCTTGTCTATCATCCACAATCAGGGCACAAAGCCAATGGGCCCCCCACAAGGCCAAAATGCTTTGGTTTTTGAAAATTTAATAATAATAATAAATAAATAAATAAATAAATAAACATTAAGAAAAGTCTAAGAGGGAACTCACTCTAATACACTCTTCAGAGGCCCTATACCAAACAAGTAGACTATAACCCAAGCAAGGAGGACAGATAAGTATTACCTGATACTACAAGTACCAGTCTAGTCTACAGGTCACACACATACTAAAAGTTCTGTTTTACCTGGTGGGGTCAGAAGATGGACAGGTGTCTTCAAAATAATAATAACAACATTAACATAATAACAACAACATCAAAATAATAATAATCAAAAGAATTTTTCAGGTAAAATGTACTTGGATTTCAAATTCACTGAGTCCCTAACACCAATAGCCTCTGAAGGAGTCAAAATAAGGTTCATGTAATGTAGCTACAATGTTAATGTAGTTTCATTTAAAAATAAGATATAAATCCAATATCCTGATTCTGAATTTTGATATTGGAGTCTCTGATTCCAAAGTCTGATATTCAGTATAGACATTATACACCATGCTCTTTGGAATATATTCTAGAACACAAATAGATAAACTAAATCTAAGACACGTGTAAGGAAGCATATGAGCTCATTGAAAAGGTCTTCCCTCACCATTAAGTGATAACCCCCTTTTGTCTCTACCAAAACCTACAATCACTACTGCTACATTAGTCAGCCTTCTGCCTTTTTTTTTTTTTTTTTCATGAAAAAGGACTGAAATAACACAGAAAAATGACGCAATATGAAGCTAAATCAACCCCCTATAATAAGTCCACTACTCCTTCATTGTTCTCTACAGGATCCTTGAATGATCATTTTTCATTTATTTAGAAAGGCAAAAACATGACTGAGGAAAAAAAAAAAAAAGTAATAATAATAATAATAAATAAAAAATAACCCACATTATGCACAAAGCAATAACACCTTACTGCCCCTCCTTTCCTAAATAATTTCGTTTCTGTAGACATTAAAAACTTATCTTCAATGATAGTATGATGAATAGTCACTAGCATCTGGCTGAACACCCTGAACATTTCTGCAGCTCCTACACTCTGTCAGGTCAATATTAAATCTGGAAGAAATAGCTTACAACAGAGCAGGAAAAGTAATCTGGAAGTTGAAAATGGGGAGCCTCTTAAAAGTATCAGAATTATTTACACACTAAATACTTTTTCAGTAAGGAATTTTTTGGTTTGTTGGCTTAAAATGTAGCTTAAAGCAAAATTACTCCCCTTCAAATAAGAAAATGGTGTTAATATTTGGATTAAGTCAGATTTAACTATAAATTCCTCTCCATTCCAGAATCCAATTATCTTCTCAATTAAAAGCACAGCATAAGGGGTGGGGGAAAAAAGACACTTCTGTAATACAATTTCTAAATTTTACCTTATATACTGGAGGGAGTCAGATTTTTTAGCATGTAGGAGAATATGATCCACAGACTAATATCCAGCTTAAAAGATTTGTAAAATGTGCAAGTATTTTCAGAAGAATGCTTTCAATGTACTCTGATTTTCAGGGACTTTAGGGGCACAATATGAAAGTAATTTGAAGTGTACATTTCCTGATGACACCAGGAATATTTTTCAGCCTTTTATTTTTTGAATTTCTTGGCAAGACTTCCTCTCTAATCCTAGCTCTCAGTTTCTGTATAACAGCCCAAACTGCCAACAGGATTTTAGAAGAGGAATGCCTTGTGGCAAGATTTTTCTGAGTTATTACAGGAAGAACAAAATGTGCTTCTCCACTCACCATTAGTCAGAAATGGAATTTCAAAGAATTTGCAGGAACCCAGCAGCCAACACTCCATCTGTAATTTGATACTCATTCAAGTCAGGGTCACAGCTTCATACTAAATACTCACAAACTTTAATCTTTCCTCTCAGTAAACATCGAATGAGAACACACACTTCTGGGAAGAAGCTTCAGTTCTCATATTTGCCCCATCAATGTTTGACAGGTTAAGGTGGTGTTAGTTTAAAGTCACATCTGAGATATGACGGTATTGAACGCAAGAATTCAGTTAAACAGCTCTTTAGCTCTAAAAAGTTATGGTCATTATTAATCATAACACTGAAAATAGCATTGAAATGCAACTGTAGTGCTATTGACAAGAATTATTGCTCCTTATTTATTTCTTGCTTTTATTTTTTCTAATAAATTATAACATATACATTCCTTAATGAATGTTTCTACTGCATACAGACGCAACAGAGAGAATGAATATTATACAGAAATTATTAAATCTATTTCTCAACAACTATCACTTTAAAGTATTTTGTAGCAAGGTTAATGATTCTTATTCTGTTTTCTCATTCTCACCATTTTTCAGAAAAAAGTTACAACTATATTTTTAAATCCTGTGAACTAGTCTTTCATAGCTGACTTCATCTGAGTTGGAATTTAAAACAATTTAAACCAAAAATACTGCTCTCTGAGTTCCACACAATTCATTTTCTATCTAAAGGCTTCCACCATTGCTGAAAACAGTTCAGGCTTGATTCAAGTCGACTAAGCTTTTGAATTATATTCCAATCTTTTTATCCTGATAAACTCAATACAGCTTCAGAACACAAGAAGTACCAAGCAAAGGTGGAATCTCAGTCAGAGTTGCTTAAGGCGCACCTTCTACTCTTTGAGAGGAACCTCTGCCTGTCAAGTTGGGGGCCATCCACAATGAAACGAAGTACTTAGTTCTGGTCAATAAATTCTACATTTTGTGAATATTTAGAGTGAATTGCCTTTCAAGATGGATTGCAAGTGAGAAATAAAATGAAATAAGCAAAACATCTTTTTGTTTTCAAAACATGATTCTTCCATCGTTCCTTTTATGGATGTTCAGTGCATTCAGCTGATACTTTAAAAACTGGCTCCTTTTTCTGTGGAGAAAACTAAAATTGTCATGGTTTCAAGACAAACGGGCTATCCTATCGCACTTTTTTTTTTTTTTTTTTTTGTATACATTCTTTTTGTCTAGACCATCTCATCTTAAAAGTCTTAATGTATGTAAACACATTCCAAACTACAAATTATTTCCAAATTAGGGCTGAGGAAAGAAAAGCCATTGCCATACTGTTCTGACATGATTCCACAACTTTTGCCTTTTGATCATTGTTTTTAAAACACCTCGACCCACAAGTTTTGGTCAGTTTGAGCCAACAGATCCTCTTCTGCTCCAATATAAGGACATGCTTGCTGCAACTAAAACTGACCACAAGTCAGTAAGAAATAAGTCCTTGAAAAGTTATGGGTCAAGTGTCTCATGAACAGTTTATGAAATACATTATTTTGTGTCAGAGTAACTGCAAACCTCAATTTCCTCCTATTTAGGCAGATTACAACCACAGGGCCTCAGGGTAACAGGATCAGCCACCAGACTTAGCTCTGCATAGCCTCAGCCCTCCTTTAATTAGCACTGTTACTGGTGTCATGGTGCTGGAAGAGCCAAGCAAAGTGCTATGTTTACTATCCTTATTTTGATGTGCCTATAGATTTTCTTACAGTGTTTATCAAAAGCACTTATGAGCAATGTATCACTTTAGTCTGCTTAAGCACAAATGCAAGAAATAACAGTTCCAAATACTTTCAAGAAGAGCTAAAAATACAACCCTTTGTTGAACTGCCCACTAGAATTACAGCTGTATGAAATCCAGGTCAAAATCCCCAGGCTGAACTCTGCACTCATCTCCTTCAGTATCATCTCTCTTTGTCTCTCGCCTCCTTCCCAATGCCCCTCCATGTCTAGGTCCTGATGCCACTACACATATACTTAAATAAAGCTCTTGAATCAATGCATTCAAGACCAGAACATGATCACTGAATCCCCACTTGCACTGAAATCCCATGAACTGACGTAACAATAAATCTAGAGAGAGACTTCATAAATCGTGCTTGGGAGCCTTCAAGGACAAAGGCCCAAATGGTTTTAATTTCCTTTTAAGTCATGGCCATAGTTAATACCAGATTCGGCAGGAAGCAGGCATTCCATGCCTGTTGGGCTTATACGGACATGAAAAAGAGTTTATACTTGACATTTCCTTTAAAAACATAATGAAAACCTTTTGCTCTTTCAAGTCCCAAACTTGTATTAGTTTCTGAGAGTCTATTACTTTAAAAATGCATTTGTTGGCTCTGATTGCTTGGATAACTGTCAAAAAAGAATTAAGGATAGGCTCTTCATTAGAGTTTTGCAGCTAGATGACAGAGCAGAATGAAAAACAAAAACAAGATGCTGAACTGCACATTCATTCTCTGCCCTCCTAAGATCTGTTTTTGATAAAAAAGAGGTAATTTATGACACCAAGCTCTGATTCTTCACTGGCAGTATTCCATCAGCTAGGAGAAAGAAAGAATATCTAGTATTTCTACACGTCACCCCGATTCTCTTTTGTGTTTTTCCCCGTAATATTATACACAGCTGTCTACCTGGTGCCTGAACCAAACCATCAGACAAGTATTGGTAACAGCAGAGATCCAAAAGCAGTTTCCTCAGGTGCTACAGTCCATTTTCCATCAGCTGTGGTCTGTACCCTTGCTACGTGTGTAATAGAAGGCTAAAACCTCCATGGTATATCCACAGATACATTTGGGTTAGATCAGTGCTGCAAAGGTTTCTGGATGACAGTTTTCTCCATGCAGAAGGAACAAAAAGGCCAAGACTAGGTAGTTATGAGATCAGGATGCAGCAGTTTATACACAGCCCTTACAAGGTCTCACAGTAAAAAATAAAATAAAATAAAATAATAAAAAATAAAAATAAAAATAAAAATAAAAAAGGCTCCTCCACTATAAAATCTATATGGGAACAAAAAAGATACATCTTGCTCTATAGGTGTCAAAGCTCCTTAGAAATGGTGTGGCTTCATACCATGTGTAAGGTAGCATATACAAAGGCATAAACCAACTGTTCAAAACCATAGCCTAAGGAAATGAACAGCTATTTGGTGTGCTCTGTCGTGATCGACATGATCATGATTTACTTCTTTATATTGCATTACTCAAAATTAATACACCAATGGTCTAGACATGCTGTCAAATACATTCTGAGGTTTCAAAGTAACTTGAAATATGAATAATAACCACTGTGGATATGTGGTTATCATTCACATGTGTACTCACACATACACAGGCAGATACATGCTGGTTATTTGTAAAAATAGTTTTTAAACATAAATTCTTGCTACAGAAACTGCTTGTATTCATACCCAAGGAGTAAAAGTGCAATTGGGATTATCATTAAAACTTAAGTGTCTAAGAAGTGACAGAGGTGTTCTAGCTTTAGAGACTTCAAAGGGGATCTGGGACCTTAATAACTTTTCTTAAAGCACACTGAGTCCAAAATGTTTTTATAAAATAGTGTCACCTCAAGGACATACTGCTCTCCTTATGTCATCAGCTGGCTCAGGTTGGAAGCCAGAAGACATTAGGATGGAGTAGGGGATTACTCATTTTCAGAGAGGCAGGGACCTACCTCCTTGACCATGCTGGACCCAGGCTAATGGGAAGATCTACGCACTAACTAGAAGAGACATGAAAAATCCAAGGGTTAGGAGCAGCGCTTCCAGGGAGAAAAGCATGCACAAAGCAGGTCATTACATAGGATCTGTGATAAACAACAATGGTAGTTGACTCTCTCAAATATTTCACATCTATTTAATTTGTGATAGTTTTAACAGCTATTCATTCTCTTGATCCAAAAGGGCTGTGGCATTTGCTTTTAATTGTAAGTAACTTATAATAATAAAACAATAGCCAGGAGCCACTTATCCAGAATGCAATATTGACATACAGTTAAAGCACAGATAACAAAGTAAGGTTTTTGTTTGTTTGTCTTTGGTTTGGTTTTTGGTTTAGTGCTTTTTCACCATTCCATTTATTTTATTACAGCCAAAAATAATAATAATAATAATAAATAATAAAAAAAAAAAGCTGAAGAAGCGTGTTTTGACAGAGAGTGAATAATCTGAAAAATTTGAATGTAAATCACTTAAAAAGCTGACATCTGAGATCACCATATTCTTCATCTGAGAATGAAACTCTAGGACTCTAGATGCAAGTTTTAGTTCGGATATCCTATGATTTGCGAAGGCAGAAGTATTCTCAGCTATTATCACAAAATCACAGAACAATCAAACAAAGTTAGAAGAGAGCTCTGGAGGTCATCTGGTCCAACTCCCTTGCTCAAGCACAGCCACTTTGAGCAGGTTGCTTAGAACCACATCCAGATTGCAAGGAGGGAGACTTCACTAGCTCTCCGGGCAACCTGTTGCAGTGCTCAGTCACCCACACACTAAATAAACATTTCCTGAGGTTCTGAGGTAATCTCTTGTGTTTCAGTTTGTGCCCATTGCCCCTTGTCCTGGCAATGGGCACCACTAAAAAGAGTTCATCTTCATCCTCTTCACAACCTCCCTTTAGGTATTTATGGACATTGAGAAGATTCATACCTTGAGCCTCCTCTTTTTCAGGCTGAATAGTCCCAACCCTCTCAGCCTTTCTTCACAGGAGAGGTGCTCCAGTCCTATCCAGCCCTACACTGGACTCTTTCCAGAATGTCTAAGTCTCTCTTGCACTGGGGGGCAGAAATGGACACAGTACTGAGTAGAGGAGGTGAGTCAACCTCTCTTGACCCACTGGTGATACTTTGACAAATGCAGCCAGCAATACTGTTAACCTTCTTAGTGACAAGCACACATTGCTGACTCGTACACAATTTGGGATCCATGAGAACCCCCACATCATTTTCTGTCAAGCTGCTTTGCAGACAGGTTGTCACCAGCACATACTGGTGCATGAGGTTGCTCCTCCTTGGGTGCAGACTTTGTACTTCCCCTTGTTGAACTGCATGAAACTTTTGTCAGCCCATCCCTCTAGTCTTTCAGAGTCCTTTTGGATGGTGGAATGGCACTCTGGAACATCAGCCAATCCCTCTAGTTTTGTGTTATCTGCAAATTTACTGAGTGTGCACTCTATCACATCATCCAGACTATTAATGAAGATCTTAAACATAACAGGATCCAGTATTGATCCCTAAGGTACGCTGCTAGTGACTAGCCTCCAACTAGACTTTGCAGTACTGACCACTACTTTTTTGGTCAGCCAGTTTTTGATCTACTTCAAGTATTCCCTGACCTAATTCTCTTCCAAACATACATCTTTCTTTCTCCAGCCTTTTCTCCTGGTCCCTGAGATTTCTGAAGGCCAGTCTTGCCAGTAAAGACTGAGGCAAAGAAGGCATTCAGTACATCAGCCTTTTTACTGTTTTGTGTAACCTGGTCCTCCAACTCATTCAAGCAATGTGCCCACATCATTTTCCCTTGTCTTTTTTCTTTCCTTCTTTCTTTTTTTTTGTCACCTACGTACTTACAGAAGCCCTTCTTGTTGTTTTTGTCATTCCTGCCAAACTCAATTCCGTTTGTGCTTTAGCTTTCCTAACTTCCCTCTATATGCTCAGACAATGTCTCTACAGTCCTCCCATGCTACCTGCTCTTGCCTCCACCGTCTGTACATTTCCCTTTTGTGAGTCTAGTCAGGAGTTACTTGGTCATCCACATAGGCCTCCTTGCATTTCTGCTCATTGGGATGGACCATTCTTGATCTTGGATGAGCTGATCCTTGAATATCAACCAGCTTTCTTGGGCGCCTCTTCTCTCCAGGGCCTTATCCCTTAGGATTCTTCCAAGCAGATCTCTGAATAGATCAAAGTCTGCTCTCCTGAAGTCCAAAGTTTTCATACTGCTTTTCACTCTCCTCCCTGCCCTCAGGATCCTTTACTCCACCATCTTAAGGTCACGGCAGCTAAGGCTACCTTTGACTTTCCCATTCCCAATAAGACTGTCCTTTTTGGTGAGAATGAGGTCTATCACAGCACCTCCTCCCATTGGCTCCTCTATCACTTGGAGGAAGAAGTTATCACCAACACACTCCAGGAACCTCCTGATTGCTTATATCCTGCTATGCTGTTGCTCAGCATAGTTATCAGGGTGCAGGAAGTGCCCCAGGAAGACCAGAGGGAACATGAGTTTTTACCTGTGTGTCTGCAAGGAGCCTCATCTGCTTGCTCTACTTGGTCAGGTAGCCTGTAGCAAACTCCTGCAATAATGTCCTCCCTTTAATCCTAACTCTCAGTCATCTCCTCATCTATCCCCAGGCACAGCTCCATGCCTTCCAGCTATTCCTATGTAAATCCTTTATTCACAAAGAAGACAACACCCCTTCCTTGTCTATCCAGCCCATCCTTCCTGAAGAGTCTGTATCCCTTCATTGCAACACCTCAGTCATGGGAGCCATCCAGACACATCTCTATGATCCCAATAATGTCATAACCCTGCAAACATACACAAATCTCTAACTCATCTTGTTTATTCCCCATACTGCATGTGTTAGTGTTAAGGTCTTAAGAGGTGCACCCCAGCATGTTGCGTTCCTAGAAGTAAGTAATTAGCCCCTAGTTCAAGCACCTGAAGTTGAGACCCAGTTTTATGAGCCTCTGATGCTTAAAACAAGGTCCCATTTAGCTGTATCAGGTTGACTGCTAAAATCAATTGTTGCCTTAACAAATTTAGACCAAGAACATATTTCTGAATAAAGAAGATAAGCAAAGGCAACTGATGGAAAATTTCATTGAGAGATCCAACTACTGGAAGAAACAAAACAAAAAGAAGTCTAAGTTCCAGTGTTCACTAAAAAACCATTTTCTTATTTTTCATTTATTAATGCATGAAAAATCAGGGTTAAATATGTGCAAAAATCTATACCAGGATACATCACAGATAGTTTCACACACAAGTATAATGGGATCAAGTAGATAAAGTAGGGAAAAAAGGAGGGGAGTTGGTGAACAAGCTGTTTTAGTAAGGACAGCTGAGAGGATTCAATGATGCAAAAGGAAATATCTAGTAGGTATATCCTGGGAAGAATATATAAGAGGTCATAATGACAGGTATTATTATGCTGGTTTGTCCCCCCCCCGCCCAAAGGGTGGGGGAATGTAGTTCTGTTATAACAGTTCAGCACCAAGGGGATTACTGAGTAATTAACCCTCCTACATTAGGAAGGTGGAACCCCACATTTCTAAACTTTAATTCAGACAGATAGTTAAATAATCTTTAAAATTTATTTTAAAGAAGATCATATGAACATTTTATTGTATAAGAACAGGTTTAGAAATTGCTTAACGTTCAAGTGCTTTGTTGAATTACAAACTCTGCTGCCAGAGCTAGTACGCTAGTACACACTCAAACATGGCAGAATCATCAGAGATGGCTCCTTAACCTCTTACCTATGGGGAAAAAAAAAAAAAAAAAAAAAAAAAAAACCACCAAGAGAGAGAAGAAGGAAAGGAAATGCTGCTAATGTTTTACTTTTTCATGAGAGAGGATGGAACTATTCAAACACCAGTGGTACTCAATTTTTTATTAAAATCAGCAGGAGCTCTCTCTACTGTTGAGACCTGCATCAGGCCTAAGGAAAGGAAGAAGGACCAGCTGGAATGGAGAAAAAAGGAAAAGGACTATGAATCTGATTCCACATACCATAAAAGAATTGACATGTTTTCGATAACAATTATGATACTTTAACCATTGCTTTGCGTGATTACACAATACTATTACTGTTATGCATTGTTAACTGAACCTTTTGTGCAAAGAAGCTACTTAATGAAATGGTGGGGTGACTGAAAGTATTTAACCTCCCTGCTTTTAACCAGCTAGATTTGAAGCAGATTGCACCTACTTATAATCTACACATTAATTTCTCCTTCACTGTTCTCTTTGAGATTTTCATTCTATCATAATTGTGGATATTCAAAGGCTGTCCAGGACCTCAGAAACCTGTTTATTAAAATACCCCACAGTACTGACAATAAGTTCTCTTTTAGAACAATAAAATTTAGCACATATAATCCATGGGATGTAACAATCCTGAAACTATAAAGCTGCAGCAATGCTCAAACTAACCCACAAGCTCTAAAACAAATAAATAAATAAATGTTTTCTATTGTAAACCTCATGGGAAAAATTGTTCATTTCATGGTACATCAGTTGAGGGCATAACTGAGCAATTTGGGAAACTTTCTCTTTTCTACTATTCACATAATAATCTTCTAGAAGGAAAAAAGTGTTTTAAATCCTACTTTATTTACCAATTCCTCTAAGAAAATATTTTGTTAAGTTTTCAGGATACCTTTTTTTTTTCCTAAAAAACCTTTACTGTCCTCCTGTTGAAAATCACTATAAAACTGGATTGAAGTGACTGAAAACTATCCAGCCCATTTTCCAGATGACATCTCACAGCTGTCAAACAGAAGGCAGGATTCTGAAGTGAAGATGTAATTGTTTCCAGTAGCAGACATAACATTTCAGCGTAACTTCACCTTTCTGAGACCACCTGGTAAACTAACTGATATAGGAATTTAAATTGCTTGATGTTTTTGAAAACCATTTTGTTTTCCCATTTCTGGGGAAGATAAAGTCATAAATAATAAAAAAAATATGATGATAGACAACTTGCTTTGAAAGAATCAGACATTGTTTTGAAAAACCTTGAAAATAACTTCAGTCCCTACTGTTACATAGTCTGCATCAAGGAAGCTCTCATCTTCGCCAAGATTCTCATGTACTTTAAAATGTTTGTAACAGGGACACCATTATATATGAATCAACCTAACTGGCCTGCAACCTGCACAGAAGATCTAACATTGGCAAAAATATATATTCTTAAGGATTCTTGTTTTATTCTTGACTTTTCTGTTACATAACAATATAAGAAAATGATGCTAAAGAAATATGAGCTTGTGGGCACTTGGGGTCAATGCTGTTATTTCTTTAGTATTCAATCCAAAACTATTTAAAATATTTCTTCCTGGGAAGAACTAGTCTTCATCCTATTCTTCCCATCTGTACAAACATGTCTTTAATAGCAGAAGCCAGAAAACTGCTGGGAGAAGATGGACTGTTAATCTATGTAATACTGGTGACTACACTCTGATTTGCATAATTTCACCCAGAGTCAGAGATATTAAGATAAAAAATGGAAGCCTACTGTACAGATAGGATAATATGGAAATCCATTCAGACCATCTCTTTTCCTTACTTTGCACAAGTGTCTTGATTTTGACTGTGACAGTTAATTTTCTTCATAAAAGCTTATATGATGTTGTGTTCTGGACTTTTTTTTTTTTAATAAAATGGTACTGATAATATTCAGATGTTTTGCTTGTTGCTGAGCAGTGCTTGCACAGAGTTGAGGACTTTTCTGCTTTTCATACTACCCTGCCAGCAATGAGGCTGGCACAAGAGTGCACAAGAAGCTGGGAGGGGACACAGACTGGAAGGGACAACTGACCCAAACTGACCAAAAGGATATTCCATACCATATGACGTCATGGTCAGCAATAAAAGCTGGGGTAAAGAAGGAGGAGAGGGGAACTAGTTTAAGTGATGGTGTTTGCCTTCCCAAGAAACTGTTACATGTTCCAATTGGAACTGGGACTGGAAATGGCTGAATATCTGCCTGCTGACGGAAAGCAGCACATGAACTCCTTGTTTTGCTTTGCTTGCATGTACAACTTTGGCTTTATCTCGTAAGCCATCTTCATCTTCACCCACAAGTTTCCGTGCTTTTACCTGTCTGATTCTCTCCCCAGTCCTATCTGGGGAAAGCGAGCAAGCAGCTGTGTGATGCTTAGCTGCTTAGCAGGGTTAAACCACAATGAATGGCAACTCATTACTTAAAAAGTAATATGCTTCAATGGAAAAGCACTAGGCTGAGAATCAGGAAACATTAAGTCTTTCATGTTGCTTGCTGAGTAACTTTGAAAAAGTCACTTCACTTCGCACTTCAGTTTTCACGGTTGTTTGCTAATACTAGATAGCAAGACTGACACACTTAAAAAAAAAAAAAAAGAGAAGTCAGCTATGCAAAACACAGAAACACAGGTGTTTTGTACTGTAAAATGTTATAAGTGGTAAAAACACCAGTTCTTTACATGAAATTATCAGAAACTATATGCAAACATGTATCTATCTATAACACTCAACATCCCAAAAGCATGCCAAAAGTTGCTGCTCTGAAGCCTAACTTCACCAATGTCCCTTACAGGATTGTACACAAGAAAAATAAATTCAAAGATGTGGTTAAAAAGCAGAGATTAGGATAATGAGTTTTCAGGTAGCACTGGGATTTTCTCAGGAAGTATTGCCTAAAGAAACTGAGCTGGGGTGAATGTTGACATTCAGTCCTAACTCCAGTCCAAAAAGAATTGGGAATTCCACAGTTACTGTCACAGCAGCCCTCACAAGAGGCTGACTAACCTCCCAATGAGGAGACCTAACCAAAAGATGTCATCTCAAACCCGTGGTATTAGTGCCAATTTTAGGTTAGCTTAATTTGATTTCAAGAGGAAAAAAAATGTGTATCATGTATAATCATACTAGAAAAATCTACTCCCCCTTCAAAAATACAAAGCAAACAAACAAACACTTTTGAAAACAAAGTCATGAAGACAAATCTATGTTATTTTCCCCTCAAATTTGCATTGAGACTTCTTGGCATATTCTGAGGCAGAATGTCTAACATCACAATTATTTCAACCACCCATCAGTAGGAACTCAGATGGCCTGTTGTATAATTAAATATCTTTGTATTGGAAGAGATCAAGAGAAATTCAGTAACATGGAAACAACATATTTTAAGCTGTTGTTTGTTGACTCCTTTTTCATGTTCCAGATGTAAAATAAAGCCAGTGATGTTAATACATCCTTCCCATATGTTTTCTGTTCCATAATAGGAACATAAATTGGAGCCTATGCCAGCTTTGTAGGCTACTCCATCATTTGTACTCATTTTATAATCAATCTTTTGAGAATTATTGGCTCAGCTTCCCTTATAATTCATACTAATTTTCAAATGATGAAATGTAATTGTTTTCAAAGAGGAAACACTTGATTTATGCTGATATATGAGAAACGAATGTACACCATCCATTTAATTCAACTCAGTATTTCATTTAAATGTCTCTCTCCTCCTCCCAGCCTACCTACCAACCCCCATAACCTCCTAAAAATGGGTATCCTTATTGTCTGGTGCTAAGGAAAATATAACATCCTGATATCTAATCTAAATCTACCCTTTTTTAGTCTGAAACCATTACCTCTTATCTTGTCACTGCACTCCCTGACAAACAGTCCCTCCCCATCTTTCCTGTAGGCCCCTTTTAAGTACTGGGAGGCCACTACAAGGTCTCCCTGGAACCTTCTGTTCTCTAGGCTAGATAACCTCAACTTTCTCAGCCTGTCTTTGTAGGAGAGGTGCTTTAGCCCTCTGATCATCCTCATGGCCAACCTCTGGACCTGCTCTAACAGTTCTATGTCCTTCTTATGCTACAACCTCAGAGGTGAGCACAGTACTTCAGGTGGGATGTTGCGAGAGCAGACAGTCCTGGTCCCAGTTGAGTGACAAATTAGAAATGTTCCTTCTAGTGAAGCATATTGCATGAAGATCCTAAAACTGGGCTCACAGTTCTAGAGCTAAGAGTTAGTAGAAAATTGCTATTTATCAATCAATCCCTGGGGGGTGGGGGGGGAGGGGGGTGGGGGGAAGTCAGTTATTTTTCTCTACATTACAATATTATGCATTTTAGGTTTAGTATTGTTGGCAAGATCACAGTAATGGGTCTTTATCAAGAGATCACTAGAAATCATTGGATATGCTTTCAAATGGAATAAAGTTCCTTCTAATTCTAATCAAAGGCAAAAAATACAGCCCTTTAAAAAGTCACTTGCCTAGGACTGAATTCTAGGCATTTTGCACCTCAGAGGAAAGCAATTCTGGCAGGAAAACACCGATATTTCCTTAGCAGCTTTTTATAATAAAATTGTTATTTGAAGATGCTTGGTTTGAAACATCAGACAAAAGAATGATGGAGACAGTTTCACAAGAGCGTACATGAAATACTCAAAGGGGAACTGAAACCAGTAAAGATTATTTAATGCATGTATTCACACTTTACCATGTGTGTGGTATATTATTCAGGAATTTCTGAAAAACTAATCCTAAAGCGTTTCAACATGGTATGTTTTCAAAAGGGAATTGAAACGAGAGAAGATACTTAAGCATGTGAGAGGGAGACTACTATAGTATGCAGAGCCCAGTTAGCAAAAACATTTAAACATATGCTTAAAATTAACTTAAATCTGTTGCTGTATTGATTTTTTTAGAGGTAACTCAGAAGGAAATGCGTCAAACTTCAAAGGTCCGGAGGTTTGCTTAATAAACCAGAAATAGAGATGCCTGAATGCGCCTCTGGAATGAGTTGTGTGGTACTGGGACTGTCAGCTAGTGCTCTACAGAGATTTCTGGTACTTTCAATTTACAGTTGTGCCTGAGAGGCTACTATTCTGGCAGCTTTTCTGGTTTTTCTGAGTTACAAAATCAAAGGTAGTCTATGACTTCAGATCAAACGGGTTTTAAACCAAAATTATTTAAAGTTGATAGAACTTTCATACCCATGAAAAATGGGTACACATTCTTCAGGATTATCAACCCATCCTCAGTTTTGGACTTATCTTTTCCATAACGGCCCCAAAACGCAATCTAGGTGCACATTCCAGGACGATAGCAAATATTTACATCAGCGTGAATGTGAACGCTTTCTCTGGTGTCACCAGCGGCCGGTATCGCGACAGAGCAGCACACTGCCGGACCAAGCTCTGCACGCTCAGTACCCGCTCCCAAACCAGAAGGGCCACCAAGACGCTCTGCACGCTCACCCAAGTTACTGCTGCCACCCAAGTCACCGACCACCAGCGTCGGGAGGTGCGGAGCAGCCTCGGGCCGGCTCCCCGCGGCCAGCCCCGGAGCCCCGCGGCGGTGGCAGGCGCCTTCCCCCGGCCCCTCGAGCACGGCGCGGGGAGGGAGCTGCGAAACCCGTCCCGATATCCCCGCTCCTCTCCGCGGCTAGTAAGCAAACCCCGCGTACCTTCACCATCGTCTCGGCCTCTCCTGTCGGCGATGGGCGGCGGGGCAGCGCGCTCCCTCGGCACAGCAGGCTCGCCCGGCCGCCCATGGGGCGTCCCCGCCGCCGTTTCTCGGCCGCCGGGCCCCTGCCCTGCGCTAACTTCGGGCTCCTCGCCCGCCGCCGGGTGCCATCGCCCCCCCGGCACCTGCTCGGCCGGTGGCTGGGTGTGCTGAGCCGGGTTACCAGCCCGCTTTCTACCCTTAGAGCTGCTCTCGGAGGTCCTTCCCTGCCCGCTTCCCCTTTTGTTGCCGGGCTCTAGGCTGACCACACCGTGCCCCCTCCGAGGCCAGGGGAACAAATCAGAGCTGGTGCTGGCTGGAGCTGCGTCTCCAGCTGGGGAAACAGACTTCCCTTGCCTGGTGGGAGGGTTTTTTGGATCACTGAGTGGTATGGATACAATAACAAAGAAACTAATAACTCACGAAACAGACTGTTTAAGAGGGTGCGCCGTCTTTGTGAAGGAGAAAAGCGAACTTTCCAGCAATCTGTCACCAAGGCAAGCTGATAGTACCGAAGTAACTTGAGAGTGAAAAATAGGTATTTAAAGTCGACACCGAGAATGACTTAGAAAATAGAATTCCAGAAGGGGAGAACCTACAACAACGTCCCTCTTCTTTGTGTAATCTGCCTGACAGCTAATTAATTAATTGATTCCCTTTAGTTTTTAACGTAACTAATTTTTCCTGACTGCAAAAGGGTGCATACTGTTAATAGGGCTGAAAGGATAACCAAGGATAACCATGGGGTGGAAACACTGTAAGATTAGAGATGGGGGCTCTCTTTCACCTTTGCCGTAGACATTTGATATTCTGTGTAATTTAAGTTTGCAGAAGTGTGCTGCAGTTTTGGACATTTTAACTCTGAGATCTCCAGCTACAGAAGAGACACTGCTGCATTGTCAACAACGCTGAGAATCTATAAGTCCCACCAGGACCTAAGGGTGTAGCTCTGGATAACTCTCGTTACTGTAATTATGGATCATGGGCAAAACTTTCAGCTGTGTTCTCTTCGGGTTTCTCAAGTTTACTCCTCTGGGAAAAAAAAAAAAAAAAAAAAAAAAAAAAAAAAAAAAAAAAAGTATAAATCAGTGCTTCCTTGTCTCTCAGGGGTCCTGAGAAGTTCAAACCACATTTGCCTGATTCTCATGCTGTAAAAAGATGTCTGTAACAGAACAGCAGTGAGAGTTCAATATCTATTTCCAAACTTTTGAATTTCAGCAGCAGAATCTTAAAACAGATTTGGAGGAACTGGATCAATCAGTTTTGTTTTTTCTCAAGGAATAGAAAAGATAAGAAGTCATTTTAACGTTTATGTGGTGATAACATCTGGCATGTTATGATGTGAGTCAAAACTATTTTATACAGATAAAAAGTAAAATGAGTTAAATTGTTTTTAACACTATTTTTATTTGTTTCTACATCTTGGATGTTCTGAGTACTTGGCCCCCATTATGCAAAAAACTCTACTTACAGAGAGAGACTTAAGTCATTTTATTTCATTAAATGCGTTGTTCTTCTGCGTGAAGGAAATCAAGTATATGCTGTCTAGTCTACACGGGGTCATTTCTAGGGTGTCAGCTCATTTTCACTGTATAAATCTTCTCGTGTCATTCTGTTGTCCGTCCGCCTCTCCACCCCCACCCCCTCCCAATTGCTTAAACTCTGTGTTCAAAGAGCCTGAATGCAGAAATGGGTAAGTTCTGAAGGACAAGGAATAGATTAGTGGAGAAAAGGTCACTGCACAGGAAGAGCTATTCTTAGATAACTTGAAGGTCTGATGTTGTCATATAAGTTTTTCATTGAGAAGTCATCATGAATGATGAGCTGTATTTGAAACATCCCAAACTGGCTGGTCATTGTATGGGAAAGTGTATGTGTAGGTGACTTTTACAACCTAGTCAAAAGCAATCTTGCCAAACTAGCAGTTGTAATGGCTTACCCACTCCAAGGGAAGTTCATCCTGTGCTCATTGACTGATACACAAATAAAAGGTAGGAAGAGGAGATAACTTAATTCAGTATTGTTAGTTTGACTGTATAGCAATAACTCTCTGTAGGTCTGAAATCCCTCAGCAAAAACTAAATGATATATATATGAAAATACCAACCTCTTCTGAAAGAATTTTCACTGCTTTACCTTAATGGAATTATCACTTCCATTGTGTTACTGCTTCAGTCCTACTTTTATTTACTGACATCTTGCAAAGCTTAGTTAGTCAGGCCAGTGCTTTGCATGGCTCTGCTGCTTGTTCTGATTTAAAACAAACAAACAAACAAACAACAACAACAACAACAAAGTACATTCTTGCTCAAAACCAAAGTGGAATGAGGTATCTATTTTGTCCAGCCATTAGAAGGGGAGAAGGTCATGCTTTCTGGTAGATAACATTAAGCTTATGGTTGTCTTGACTAGTGCTACCACCTCCTTTTGCACAAGGGTTCTTCAGCTGCAGCTGTACAGCTTGCATGCTAATCTGGCACAATTTTATTGCACTTTATTTAACAGGGATACCAAACATCACTGTGGAACTCAAATAAAAAGCTCCCCTCTGGATTAGCCCTTAACTCTAACACCCATATGCAAAAATATTCTGTGGTTATTTCTTTCACGATTAGAAGGGAATTTGTTCCACAAGATGGTGACCCTGTCCTTGACATGTGAACATTCTCAACCTCCATTAATTGGATTTCAATGAACTCATTATCACAAACCAGAACCAGTGCAAAATATCAAGAAAATTGTGTGTTTTTAAATAATATAGTACATATGGTTTTATTTAAAGGAGTGGTAGGCAAGTATTAATGACCCATCATTATTTGGCTAAATGTGAAAGGAAGAAAAATTTCAGCCTTGTAGTAAGCAAAACTAGAGAGAATTTGGAGAGGAGTGTGGGGAAAGAAATAACAATAAAAATGCACAGACATGTAGTGGATTCAAATTAACCAAGTAACTCTGGCTAAGACATAGGTCACTTCATAATGACCACAGCCTGAAGCAAAGCTAGCATCAAGTCTGCTGTCAGCTCTCTAGGAAATGCACCAGTCTGGAGTCATTAATGAAATTACAGCCAGTTATTCAGTGAGAGGGATTAGTCAGGTAAGATGAGCATTCTCCTTATAGTGACATTATTTTTACTGAGCAATATAAAAATGGTATTAATTTCATGACCCTGCTTCTATGTTGGAACATCAACAGAGAAAAAATGGATTACAAAGCAGTTATTCAAAATTCCTTGAAGAGCACAGGGAATTTTTAGCATTTTAGCATTTAGCACTGGAAACATGAGCAGCTCCTGCACACATTGTCACGCTTGTACAGTTCTCAGCCTTCTGCTCTTCAAATGTTTAGGTTCCCTCTGTACTGAATGGTTTTGTTGTTCCAGTGTATGGCTGCCAAAAGATTCCCATTTGCCTTAGCAGTTTGTGTTAAGGGACTGTATCTTATTATTCAGATTATCTGGACATTAAAAATATATATGTTTTTAGAGGAAAAATGGGAACCATTTCATTTTGCTAGGGCTGATAAAAAATAAATATTAAGTAGAAGAGATCAATCTATGACAGCCTTGAACAGAGCTCTATCATCTCTCTTGTACTGCAGAGTGCAGAACTTGACACAGTACTCCAAATGCGGCCTCACCAGGACTGTGTAGAAGGGAAAAACACCTCTGTTAACCTGATGATGATACTTTGCCTCATGCAACCCAGGATACCTTTAGCTTTCTTTGCTGGAAGTGTATATTGCTAGCTCATGTTCAACTTCTTGTCTACCAGGAACCCTTGGGTACAAGTGGTCTCAATCATGTATTAGTGCCTCCTCTCTATATACAGGATTTTGCATTTCCCCTTGTTGAATTTCATGATGTTCCTGTCATGGAACATGAGGTTCACTATTTCTCCAGCCTATCAAGATCCCTCTGGATGGCAGCATGACCATCTGGTGTATCCACCACACCTCCCAGTATTATGTCATCTACAAACTTGCTGGGGGTACACTTTGCCCCATTGTCCATGTCATTAGTGAAGATGTTAAACACAACTGGACCTAGTATTGACCCCTGGGGTACACTGCTAGATACTGGCCTCCAAATAGACTCTATGACTGATCACCACACTGTGGGCTCATCTATGCAGCCAGTTTTCAATCCTCCTGACCGTCTTCTCATCCTGCCCATACTATAACAGGTCATCTATGAGGATCTTATGGGAGGCAGTGTAAAAAGCCTTACTAAAATCCAGGTAGATAATGGTCACTACACTCCTCTCATTTACCAGATCAGTCATTTCATTGTAGAAGCTTATTAATTAGATCAAGCATGGCTTTCATGCTGGCTAGTCCTGATGATTTCCTTGTCATTCATGTTCCTTGGAAATGGTTTCCAGGATTAGCTGCTCCATCACCTTCCCAGGGGTCAAGGTGAGGGTGCTTCCTGTAATTCCTTGAGCCCTCCTTCTTGCTTGTTTTTGAAGCTAGGGGTGGCATTTGCTTTCTTCAGGCAGCTGTCCCAGTCACCATTGTTGTTCAAAACTTATCAAGAATGGCCTCACAATGGCATGAACCAGCTCTCTCAGCATTTATAGATGCATCCCATCAGGGTCTATGGATTTATCTCAACAAATGCAATTATATGTTAAACTGGTTGACTCTAGTACCACCAATATTTCATGTCATTGGCAGTACAGAGCTCTGCAATGGTGGGGCTGATACCCTGGCTATCCCACTCAGGTTCCAGCTCTGAATACATTGTGGATGCAAAGGAGATGGAATAAAATAGGCCTGATTTTCATCTTTACAAACGTATGGGTAAGCTATATATTTCAGCCAGAAATTGGAAAGTTCCTCAATACAAGCTTAGCCTCTTTAAATTGTCAAAATGTCTTTAATTTCTCTATTCCTCTAATAAGTAACATCTACGTTGAGATACTTCTTTAAAACTGTTTTGAGCTTTGTTTAGAAAAAACTGTGTGAAAGTAATTTCCATCAGAAACAAAGAACTGTATCTCCATGATCCAGGGCCACAACTTGAGACCAGCATACGCAAATAAACTAATGCCTGTGGTTTGTTTTGGTGAAAGAACTGAACAAACTTCATATGTCAAAAAGAAACGTTCCCTAGCCATTCTCTGATTTCTATTCCCTGTCACCACTAACCTCTCCTTTTATACCTCAAAGATAAAACTTAACCAAAAGAATTTTCCCCCAAGGGGGCTGCAAAAGATGTCAGTTATGCTGCTCTGCTATTCAGCTGAAAACACACACACAAACAAACCCACCTTCTCCTGCCCTACCACCCCTGCTCTTTCACCCCAAGCCAAAAATGTGGGAGGTCGAGAAAAGAGAGACAGATGTGGCAGACTTAACAACCTCACTATGTCTGGGAAATAAAATGTAAATACATGTGTTTTATAGTTCCAGTATACGTGCCTGGAAACATTAGTAAGAAAAGGGGGCTATGCTAAACCATTTAAACTGTCCCCCATACAGTTATGTCCTTATTACTACTTTGTACTCCATAACACTCCCACTCCAAGGAAAGCCTCACCCTGAAAGTAAATAAACTAAGAGCATTATCTTTTATCAAAAGCCACTTTAGGGTGAGAGACACACATCAGAAAGAGAAAGACAAATGTCTGCATAAATCCTGATCTGAATGACAATTGTTTAGGTTTTGCTTTTCTAAATCAGCTTAGTTATTCGTTAAAATTAAGAACATCACTTAAAACTTTGTTATAATGATGAAAATATTAGGCTCTGGTGGTACCTTGAAATGAAAGAAAAGTTCAAAAAGCCCAAACATATTACATAACTGTGCTAGATTTCCAACAAAAACACACAGCCAGCTAATGTCTGCAAAATTCCAGTTTTTTTTAATATGCTCTGTGGGGCCAATTTAATATTTTCCAGACCCTTCCTCTCCTTGCTAAAGAACAGCAGTGAAATACCAGGAAATGGTCTTCAGCTGCTGTAATGTTTTCATTTGCCCAGTGACAGAGCTTTTGAACTGTTCTCCAGTGCCTTTGCCCCAGCTTTCTGGTGTTTTTGGCATTCCAGGAGCTGGCAGGTGACTAAAACTTAATCTCTGTCAGGTCTTTATTACTCACAGCTAAAGTTCACTCTGCAGGTTACCTTTAGAAAAAAAGATGCATGCAGAGAAATGCTCTGCAAAACTGGGGACAGTCTGTACAAGCTCCTCCCTCAAAGAATCCAATAAACTTTCTTGTAAGCCTCTCTCCTTACTCCTAAACATAAGACTAAAACCACCATTTCTCCTAAGCGTATGATCAAAAACAGCAGTTCTCCTAAGCATATGAGGAAAAAAAATGCCAAAAACAATTGCTTTTATATAACAAAGGAAAAAGAAAAACTGTGTTTAATATCTTTATTCTGGTATATTTGAACTGAAATATTTGGCCCTACTCTAGGGCATTTAGCTTTTATGAACTCCCATGGTTTGTTGATGAACAGGTGATGATGAATGTGCAGATCCAGAGCAGCACCACTAATTGTCCTAAAAATGTGGGGGAAAAAAATAGGAGGAAGATGAGAAAAATGAGATTTTGAAGTAAAACAGACATAGCTTTTAGTGGACAAAGTATATACATTAAACTGTAGGCCCCAAACTGCAAGCGCTCATACCTGCATGTAATGTCGCTCTTGAAGTAGGAGCCAGTATAAGCTATAAGCAACCATAGTAATGGAAATTGTTTGCATATTCACGTATCTTTTGCAAAGATGTCAGCAGGCTTCTTGATGTGAACAGCAGAAAAGCCACAATGTGCTCTGATTAACTATGAAGGCTGCAACCTTAACTTTTGAAAGGTCAAAATTTCTCTTTCAGTCACCTCAGAGGATAGCAGCAAGTTTGTCAGTGTTATCTTTCTTTCTACCAATTCCCTCGCAAGAGTGATAGTTAAAGAGGCCAGGAGGGGCTATGCCCACTCCAAACTTTGCCATATTCAAATAAATCCCTGCTTGATGCCAAGTCATCACCTTTGTGTGATATAATGCTTAGGGATGTGGTTTAGTGGTGGATTTGGTAGTGTTAGATAGTGGCTGAATTTGATCATCTTAAAGGTCTTTTCCAGCCTAAATGACTCTATGATTCTGTCTTTCACTTACGATTTTGTCTTTCACTTTCCCAGAAAGACAGATGAAGCAAAGAGATCCTGATCAACACTGCACCAAATGGTGCACCCTCGTTAACTCATTCAGCTCTTTCTAGGGACCCAAACCAAGAGTCTAACACATTGACAAGATTGTACCTATGAAAACTAATTGTTTTTATATGAATGCATGTGGTGGCTAAAGGGATAAAACTTCTGCCCTCTCCAGTTTTAACCTTGTCTTTTCCCATTTTATAGTTTTGCATTTAAGTTCCTTTGACTCATGCAAAGCACTGTGGTTGTATTGTTCCTGTGCTCCTGAATTCTCCCACATCTCTTTCTTGCCCAATACAATGTCAAAGAACTTTAATTGCAGACAAAAAAAGCTCAAAATCAGTTGACTTCAGGATACCAAGAGACTATAGCAGGCTAGGTTAAAGATGAATGTACTAAGCTAAAAGCAGCCCATGGCTTTTAGCTGTTTCAACTTAGATAAATTTCTAGCACAGTTAATATGTTAGTGAACAAGTTTTGCAGAAAAATGAGTAAAGCAATTGGGATATGCTTTGAAGTCATACAAAAAAGCTCCTCACACCCCCATAATCCTAGAACTGCTAAAATCACATGACAGGTCTGACTGCATAACTGCAGCCTGAGGCATTTACCAACCACTACTAGAGGACAAAAGCCAACAATACTTTAGTTACTTTATTACCAACTATGTCATCACAATTTCTAGGACATATTCAGATTTACATTGTATATAAGTAACTCATTATTTCCTCTACTTGGTCAAACTACATTTGCCAGTTAGCAAAATGTTTAGGCTTTTTCATTTGCTGGATGTATGTAACTAAACAAGCAGGCTGTGTGAAGAATGATTTTTCATTCTCAAGTAAGTTAAATTCAAAATTCTAAAGGGTAAGTTCTAAATTCCAAATCAAGACAAAAACTATCATGCTAAAAAAAACTACATTAAAAAATATATATATATATATATATATATGTATACATCCTGTGGGATGGGTCTCCCAAAGCATGGGTTTTTTTTTGTTCTTGTTTGTTTGTTTGTTTGTTTGTTTTCAGCAGAAATAAATACTGTTTTTGGTTTTGATTTCTTAACTCTAGATAGTATAGTCAATGCAAGTGAGAAGTCTCTTCAAAACTAAGAATTTAAAATGCTGAACTTTAGTTAAAAAAAAAAAAAAAAATCTGAAGTCAGAACTGGAGTTATGAAATCAAAATTCCAGAGAAAATGAACTACTTTTATTAAGCAATTTATTTTAAAAGTAACTGTAAAAAGTCCTGCAAAAAGCAGGACTTTGTTAAAGTTTTATCTTCTAAACTTGTACAAAATATTTCATTTCTTCCCTTAAAATTTTAAGGGTAAAAAGACATTAAAAATCATTAGTTGTAGGGGACAAAATTATCTGGGGGCGGGGGGGATATTTTCTGCAACCAGCCTGTGTCTACAGGCAAAACAAAGAAATAATTCAGATTTTGAAAGAATTCAAGGTTCTTTTGCCCAAGTGATACAAACCATAGATGATAATTTTCTTGAGAAGTCGTGCCATTATTATAGCAGTGCCACTGAGGCCTGAGAAGAAGTACAGCTGGTTGCAAGTATTCATACACATCCCATAATATGTGTATTCCTAAAATACATTTACATACACATTTCATAATATGTACATTATATGTGTATAAATACATAATATGTATATACAATATTCCTGACAGGCTTCATATTAGGGTATCACATCTTGCATCCTTTGTTTCCCCAAAAGCTCACTGAAGTTTCATTGAAACGCAGAATGACCAGATTCACAGCATGTTTAGATATCTGGTTGAGTGCAAATAGTATATGGAAGTGAGGTTGTATTTCCCTATTCTGTTGTCATCAAAGATAGATTGGGGTCAACCACCTAACACTTAATCCAATAGCTAACACAAAAAGTGTTTTTCCTGCATGCCCGTATTTAAACAAAGTGAAAAAAATTAGGTAATAAAGCCACTGAGTTTGCAGAAAATAGCCTTGTTGCATCTTTTCTTCCAGTATCTTCTGAAGATATATTTGGAATATAAGTAGTAAATCAATTATAGAAAACAAAAATATATAATTTTAAGGAAAAATATATTTGCTTATTCATTGTTTTCTTCTCAAAAGTTTGCCAATTCTTTTTTTCTTACTGGCCATGAGTAGATACTTGTAAAACTTTACCAATTCTTAGTGGTTCAGAACTTCTGAAAACTGTATCATTTGTTAAGATTAAATTTTAATCATCCTGAATTTTGCATTGAACCTGTGTATTCTCATATCTGATTTCATGAAGTTGTCAAAATACTGCAGTATCTTTCACACAGAAAACACAGTTAAATTGAATTAATCACTGTTTCCTCAACACTTTGAAAATTCAAAATGATTCCAAATGATATCTATACATATATATAATAATTAATTATTCTTCCAAATCCTTCAAGATCCATCCTTATGGAGCTTAGAAGTAGTTTTCAAATCTGTGTAGCCCTGTGAGCTAGAGAGAGGATGAGGAGAAGGAAGTTTAAAGGTGGGGGTTTTGGCTAGTTCCTTATTCCTGAAGACCTCAATCACCCAACCAACCAACACAATTTTTTGTGTAAAAATTTATGTATACACTCATGAACTGGTGCTTCTATGAATACATCAAAAAGATAATGATAGCTAGCATTCTGTTCAGCAGTGTCAAGTGGAATCTAGTTTACATGGTTTCATACCTCCAGTGGTATGAAAAAATGCAGCTTTTCTATTTTCTATAATGTGCAGTTTGGTAGTATACATACATTTCCAGACTCATAAACAGCTGCTTACAAAGGAGGAGGATAATCCATTCTGCATGTACCTAGTGGATGACAAGAAGGAATAATGGATTTAGGAAGCAGCAGTATAAACTGAAGTCAGTAATTAGGATGAATTTCCTACTGAAAAGGGTACACTGGCATAGACTAGATTGCCAGGAAAATGGAGGCGGCTGGAATCCTTTAGAAACACATCAGCCCAACATCTGACAGAAGCAGGACCCTAATATTCCTGCCTGGAGGCAGAATCTGACCTGCAGAGAGTAGCTTCATCTCTGCCACACTTTCTCCTACTTCAGATTGCACAACATGCTCCTTCAGGCAGTACTGGAAAGATGGGATATTAAGAATATTCCATCCCCAGAGAATTATCCTTGTCTTTGTGAGGAAAGACTAATCCAGTTCTCCCATTTCACCTATTCAGCAACAGATGTAAAAAGAAAAAGTTTTGTTCCCCATAAAAATATAAGCATGATACTTGCAGTTATCCTACTGATGGGAGCAGCGATAAAAGTGAGCAGACTATAGCAGGAAAAATAATGACAGAAAATAGCTGCTAAAACTCTAACAGAAGAAAATTCTTACCAGCCTGAAAACTGGTAGCCCATGAAACAGGAGCATCCTTGAAAAGGCACAGCTGGCCTCTTTGAAGGTACCTTCTGAGTACCTGAGAAAGAGAGATATCCTGAGGATACCATAAGTAGGTAAAACCAAGGAAGAGCAGCAGTTTATCATCTGAAAAGGTGAAAATTCTCTTGGGGGTGGGAATTGATAGTGCATTTTGAATACATATATACATGTGCATATAAGTAATCAATTATAAGTATAATATATATGTGTGTATTTATACACTATATACATTTTCTGCTATGTTATTGATTGCTGCCATACTATTGATATATATATATGCTTGCTTTCCTGATAATAATTTGGAATAGCTTGATATATATTTGCTTTAATATTCATAGGAATATTAAGGAAATAAAGCCTCTGAGTTTGTGTACATTATGCAACACTATGAACTCGCTGCCATGACCTTTATACAGTCTGAGGTTGGGTAGCTGTTTAGGTCATGACAATTATGAATTTCAGTTAAATCATCATAAAACAGATTGGGTATAATTCATTATGTAGAGATTGTTTATCATTTATCGTTTATCGTTTGCTTTGACAAAGCCATCCACTTAACCTTCATCCCAAAGCTCTAAAAAAAAAAAAAAAAAAAAAAAAAAGCAGCAGTTGAATGTCCTGTAGACAATATATATTCCTGTCAGAGCATGCCAACACTTGGATTTTCCCTTACTGGAAAAGTAACCCTACTGATGATTTCTTCATGGCAGTACCTACCTGTCCTATAAGCTGCCTTTAACATTTACTGAGCTCTTCTCTCCTGGCAGCTTTGCAATCAGAAAAGAGATTTTTGGTGCACTGGTGCTGAAAGTATGTATAGTAGAATTGAACGATACATTAATCATTTGGGGATAAGAGTGTAAAGAATGATATCTGAGGGGAAGGTGTCAAGAGGATGGAGACAGCCTCTTTTAAGTTGTGCCCAGCAAGAGGATGAGAGGCAATGGGCACAAATTGAAGCAGAGGAGGATCTGGCTGAATATGAGGAGGCACTTCTTTACTGTGAGGGTGACAGAGCACTGGAACAAGTTGCCCAGAGCGGCTGTGGAGTCTTCTTCTCTGGAGATATTCAAAAGCTGCCTGGATGCCATCCTGCATAATGTGCTCTACGTGATCCTGCTTGGCAGGGATGTTGGACTAGATGGTCTTCAGAGGTCCCTTCCAACCTTGGCCATTGTGTGATTCTGCGATACTGCAGTCTGGAGACAAAAAGGTAAGGACAACCAAAGGGCATGGGAAGAGAACAACCCAAAGGAAGAAAATATGACCTGCGTAATTTTCTCTTTCCTACCTTCCCACCTTTTTTCTTATTCTTACATATACAGAGTGTTTACCAGAGAAGTGAAGGACGGACATCTGGCCACCTACAGAAATCTAGTACAATATCTGTGCTACAATAAAGTTTTCCTTGCAGCCCACGTGACAGCAATTTTGGCTATTTTCTGTACTGTAATAGACATAAGCCCTCTGCTGATGTGTTTTAGGTTGAGATGAAATTCATTCCAGTGTGAAAATAAAATAAAATTAAAAAACAGACAACCAGAGGCTTCAAGAACCCATCTGCCAATTCTGAAGATACATCTAAGCAAGGCAAGAGACCTTCTGGTTTATAAAAATGGCTATGTAACTGGTTCTTCTGTTGGAACACTATTTCCAGCAGGTCATGGGGTCACAGAGTCATAGGTCACAGAATTTAATTGCGCAGGTGTATGGTCATGCCAAATCTATGTTGCAATGCTGTCATCAATATCATTTACTCACAAACATTTTTTTGTTCACAAAGAGTTAAGATGTACAGCTAGGTGCTCCAGACCACACATACAGAGTATCAAAAGAACGATTCCTCTACTTGCTCCCAGAAACAGAAAGAGTGAAAACAAATTATAAAAGACTTGTGTGAATCATGGTGATGATTTCAGAGAGGAAAAATTATATTAGATTATAACAGTTCATAAAAGAATGATGTCCATTTGCAGGAATACCTTAGATCGTGATGAAAGAATCAGTGGTGTTTTCAGGTATTTGTCAGGCAAAACTATAGCTGTCACTTTTGCCTTTCTAATACACAAAAACACAAATATCCCAAAGGCTTGAGTCTTAACCATAGAAAGTTTTAATAATAAATGTCACACTTGTGTTCACCTATACAAAAGGCCAGCTCTCAAAGGAAGCAAGTAAAAAGTGCCTACTATAAGCGAAACACAGTGTATAAAAACAGTGGTAATCAAAAGATGTGAAAATTCATTGTTCCCTTTTTAATATCTTTTAGGTTTACTTTTATGAAGATTACTACATCACCTAGTGCTTATAAGCAACTGTTCTTAATTTGCAAGAAAATGTAAGCTGTTTTTGATCTCCTAAGCAAAACAAGAAGTGGCAAGCATTTAAGCACTCAGAGCCATACCTGCTCTTGCCTTTCTCCTCACGTGTATATATATATACATATATATATACATATATATATACATACATATATATATATACATATATATATACATATATATACACATACATATATATATATATATACATATATATATATATACATACATATATATATATATTTTTCCTAAGTGAAACCAGCAACCTTTTCCATCCTAAGTGCAAACTCTGTGGGATTCTCTGGCAGGGAGAACAAGTTCATTAAAAGCTATGCCACATTGCCTTCTGAACATCCTTCTGGGCATGCCCTGCAGTCCAAGCTGGAATGGAAGTTAGAAGAAAATAAGGAGGGGAAGGAAGATATAATTTCTCCACTTTACCATATAGAAGTTACAGATGGAAAAATATTGTCTTATGTCCTGAATAGAAGTTGAGTGGCTGTGGCCATAGGGAATTGCTGTGAGAGTTTTTGTTCATAGTACATTTAGGAGAGAAGAAACATTCAAATCTACTTATACTTGAACAAATACAACAAAAGTTGCTGCAAAATATTATTTGAAGAAGGTTTAATATAAAAGACCAAATCAAAATTTGGCACAGCAAACCCAGCCTTGTAATGTAAACACATAGTTATGTAAATCTGGAAGTTTTGTTTGAGGGCTTTTTAAAAAACAAACGAATGAACAAACAAACAAACAAACAAAAAAAATGCAGTGAGGGAGCCTGCATTTAAAAAGAGATTCCCGTTGAGTCCTGTTTGATGAGGAAAATACAAGGCACAAAATTTTGAAAATAGCATTGACCCTTTTTGCCTTTGTTTTGGTTTTCTTTTCAAACACAGAATGGGGTCAGAAGCATTACTAAACACAGTGGAGTTTGTATAAAGTAATGTTTATTCCTGCAACTTAAAAATAAAGGGAAGCTGTTCATGGTAAAGTAGACCACTGCTCATCCCACTGCTGTACTTTCCCAACAAGTGGTTTTGTGTGGAAGGTAAACATTTAGAAGCTCTGAAGAAACACTGTGGTGTTTGCCCTTTTAAATCCTTAAATTAGCTCTTCGTAAGCAAAATATAGCTTGCCATACTTAAAGGCTTGCCAGAACACACTGAATCTCCTAACGGCAGGAGAGAAAAGAGAGAGAATCATTAATTCCACTACATGATCTCTTCAGGGATCTTTCATCCATATATCTGGAACTTTCTTAGGGATAAGCTTAAGAAAATAATGGGATCATTTGAACTATGCACAGGAATATCAAAGCCACATATACAGCTGCAAGAAGTCCATGACCACTTCCCCCCAAAGTCATTTTGGTTTCCTCAGAACAGTAGAGCTCTGAAAAACCCTACAAGCTCCAAGTTTGCATTATTAATATATTAATATTATTAATTTTTACTGATAGTAGTAATATTAATATTGTAATATTTGGCTATAAAGGATTCTGAATGTTTCCCTGATGCTAGTAATGTCTGCTTATCAGTAGCATCAGGGAAGCATTCAGAATCATTTATAGCCGAATATTATCATCTCTTGTGGAAAGATTAGAAAGTTATCCCACAGTTCAATTAAAGGAATTAAAACAGCCTACTTTTCACAAGTCCTGTGAAAATTTGGTGCTGGTTTCTTTTGCCAGTGTACCAAGACCTCCTCCTAAAATGCTTACCAAAGCCATCATTTGATGTTTATGACTCAGGAGACCCACATTCCTTCTTTTTCTAACACCTTTACAGTGCTTCTGCTAAAAGTGTTTGGGAGGAGTTACACACTGAACTGGTATGGTTAAAAATTACCATAAGAAGAGCTCATTCATTTATAACCCAATTAGATCCTTGATCTGCTTCACACATACCCTCACCCATGGCTGTGTGAAAGGCAACACAGGACTGGGATGGAAAGGCCGGAGGCAAGGGCTGATGAAGCCGGTAGTGCTGTCAAAGAAAATGCATTTGGGAAATGCACTAGAGGATATCCCTTATTAAGTTGAACACCATGAGAAAGGAGACATCTCTGGCAAGGGGATCAGCCTCTAGTGCTGGTTTTGCTACCAGATCTATTTGGTTCATCCCAAAGAGGGCCAAGGAGCATCTCCACCCTTTATTTGAGGCAGGGGGGAACATGACTACTGAGGACAAGGAAAAAAGGCTGAGGTTCTTAATGCCTTCTTTACATCTGTTTTTATTAATCAAACCACTTATCCTTGGGGTACTCAGCCTCCTGAACTGGAAATCTAGGGCAAGGAGCAGAAGAAACCCCCTCACAGTTCAGGTGGAAAGAGCTAGAAACCTGCTGCTCCACCTGGACTGTCACAAGTCCATGGGGCCAGATGGGATCCACCTGAGGGTGCTGAGGGAGTTGGTCAATGTCACTGCTGATCTGCTTTCCATCATCTATCCGTGGTTGTGGTCATCTGGAGAGGTCCTGAATGACTGGAGACTTGCTAACGTGATGCCCATCTATAAGAAAGGTCATGAGGCAGACCTAGGGAACTGCAGGCCTCTCAGCCTGACCTGGGTGCCAGGAAAGATGATGGAATAGGTCATCTTGCGTGCAATCACACACCATATGTGGGACAACCAGGGTATCAGGCCCAGCCAGCATGGGTTCACGAAAGACAAGTCCTGCCTGACCAGCCTCATCTCCTTCTATGACCAGGTGACCTGCCTGGTGAATGAGGGAAAGTCTGTTGATGTAGTCTACCTAGACTTCAGCAAGGCCTTTGACACAGTCTCCCACAGTATTTTCCTGGAGAAGCTGGCATCCCATGGCTTGGATGGGTACACACTTTGCTGGATTAAAAACTGGCTGGACGGACAATTCGAGAGAGTGGTGGTGAACTGAGTGAAATCCAGCTGACGACCAGTCACCACTGGTGTTCCACAGGGGTTGGTGCTGGGGCTCATCTTCTTTAATATCTTTATTGATGATTTGGATGAGGGAATTGAGTGCACCCTCAGTAAGATTGTAGACAACACCAAGTAGGGGGGAAGTGTCGATCTGCTGGAGGGTAGGAAGGCCCTGCAGAGGGATCTGGACAGGTTGGATCACTGGGCAGAGGCCAATGGGATGAGGTTCAACACAGCTAAATGCTGGGTCCTGCACTTTGGCCACGGCAACTCCATGCAACGCTACAGGCTTGAGGCAGAGTGTCTGGAAAGCTCACCTGGTTGATGTTCACCTGAACATGAGCTGGCAGTGTGTCCAGGTGGCCAAGAAGGCCAACGGCATCCTGGTTTGTATCAGGAATATTGTAACCAGCAGGACCAGGGAGGTGATCCTCCTCTTGTATTCTGCTCCGGTGAGGCTGCACCTCAAGTACTGTGTTCAGTTTTGGGCTCTTCAGTACAGGAAGGACATCGAGGCCCTGGAGCATGTCCAGAGAAGCGCTACAAAGCTGGTGAAGGGCCTGGAACACAAGTCCTATGAGGAGCAGCTGAGAGAACTGGTGTTGTTTAGTCTGTAGAAGAGGAAGCTCAGGGGAGACCTTATTGCTCTCTACAACTACCTGAAAGGAAGGTAGGGGGAGCTGGGGGCCAGCCTCTTCTTGCAGATAACTAGCGATAGAACTAGAGGGAATGGCCTCATGTTGCACCAGGGGAGGCTCAGGTTGGAAATTAGGAGATATTTCTTCTCAGAAGGAGTAGTCAGGCATTGGAACAGGTTGCCCAGGGAGGTGGTGGAGTCACCATCCCTGGGGGTGTTTAAGGAAAGGTTGGACATAGTGCTTAGGGACGTGGTTTAGTGGGTGACATTGGTAGTAGGGGGATGGTTGGACCAGATATCTTGGAGATCTTTTCCAACCTTATTTGTTCTATGATTCTATGAAAGGTTAGCGAGAATGAAGAGTAACATCTGTACCTTGTGGATGATCGAGTGATGGAGACCCAGAAAAAAAAAGGTACTCTAAAATGGCATCGTAGTTATGTCCCTTTCTTTTTGTACCATTGTCTATAGTTCTCTGTTGCCAGCTCTCATACAGGTAGATGGCATGTTTGTAGAACAGCATTCAGGTTCTCGGTCAGAGTTTGCTCTGAGTCTGGAATAGCAGGGCTCCACTTGAGGACACAGGTGGTTCAGAGGCAAATAAATGACACTCAATGTGATAATACTGAGTGTTTGAAATCACATCTAAAAGGTGGAGGTGTGTTTGTTACCTTCATTAGTTCCATTCTTGCTTTCAACAAATACATTTTAAAATCCATTTCAATATTATCTACCAGCTTAAAGACTTCTTACTGGCAGAAGTCTGCACATTTGCCTGAGCTTTTTAGCCCCCTATAGCCACTGGGATTTAACACTGGGATGTGTTTACTTTGCAGTTGCCATTGACTGAAGAGCAGCTCAGCTGAAATACAATACTTTGATTCAACCACCGTATTGCAATTTTATGTATCAGCACAATGAAAGTGTCTAGATAGTGGTATGGGTTTGACCTGGATAATGAGAGCTGACAGGCAATGCATCTTAGAAGTTCTTATGTGAAAAATAAACAGATTTTTCTGAAAGCTTCAAAATAATTGCAGAGCATGGAAGCCAGCCAAAGGAGTCTAAGATCCAGTTTTATTTTCACCCATTACTAATAAAACTGGGCAGGGGGCTATAATAAGATGAACCAGACCAATTAAGATAGGTTTATAACAGGAACTATATACTATAAATACACTTATATACAAGTATATAACAAGGAAGAAAATGGACCTTATGTTTTGCCTTGGTGATGGGGCACATCCACCTCTCATTTTCAAATGAAATGTCTGCTTTGGAGTTTTTTAAGGGGTGCATCTTAAATTGCACTAGTGTTTAGGCAGACGAACTGCTTCTAGAATCTGCTAAAGTTCTATGTCATTCCTTACACCTCACTGTTGGGCTGGGTGGTAGATCTATTTGCCACGTCTTTTTACAAAGCAGGCAGTTCCTGTTGTTGAGGGGGAAACTCTCCAAAATAAAAGGAGGTTTGTATTAATCAAGGAAAAAGTGTTTCAGCAGAAGTGTATGGGAACTCTTGTTCAGCTCGTGACTGGCTGAAACTAGTCTCTCTTTATCATGAGAATAACATTTCATAATAAATAAATAAATAAATAAATAAATAAAGCTCTTTCTGGGATTTGAACATCAAAAGAAAAAAAAAATTAAATTCTTAACCACATACTCAGGAATTCAGTGTTCCAAAGACCAGATAAGACTGATAAAGTGCTCCATACACCCTAAATAAAAATAATTTAAAATCGTATCTACATTGAAATATCAGTAAAATGAGATGGCAGCATTTTATAGTACACTCTAATTGAAAATTCTGAAGCTCTTTCACATTCTCATTTTCTTAACAAATGCTTTGTTTAATTTAAGGACCAAATTTAAAACTAATTTAAAAAATTAAATATATTTATGTCAATATTTTTTAGAAGCTAATTAATGTTTATGAAGAAGAACCATCATTTCCTCATTATACAACACATTGCATAGCACAGTCTTTCACTGGAACCCTTAAGTCTTTTTAAGATCTAAGAAAACAATTAATTATGAGAATAGATACTCTTACAAATTTATCCAGTCTATGTAATTGCAGTGAGGGTCTTTGGGTATAATTGGGTATCACTGTGATTCTGCACAGGTGAGAAGCTGAACTATTTCCACTAGTTCAAGTGCATTCTGTATCTGTATCTCACTGAGGGCAGCAGAATCTCGGTCTTACATTTTCTTGTCCAAAATTCTGAACACCTAAACTATACTTAACTTTGTAACTAGATGTAGACTTTTGAAAAAAATATGTCCTTGCCTCATTGAAAGCCTGTGCATTATGCCATGCTCTTTATTGGACTAGGATTAATTAGCTTTTTTAGCTTTTTTTATGGTAAAAATACTGTGAATTTTGGCTAGAAATTACAGATAAGTCTTTCATCCAGTTGCCTACAGAAAGAAACAGTATCAGGGTGGATAATCACTGTCTTCTTTATAAACCAAACTAAAGGCTTTAAAGTTATGCAGGCTACACTAAATGACAATCAGACATTCAGTGAAAAGCCATAAGTAGCTAATTAATGGCATGGCTTGATGGGTTTTCTCAACACTGCTGTCTTTTAAGAAAAATTAGACCACCAAACCAGATAGCACTCAAGCACTTGAAAGAATAGCTGTACTATTTTAAGTACCAGTGAATAGGAAGAATATTCAAGCTAATTAAGAAAAGGATGATAAAAAGTATTCAAATGAAGTTCTAAGCTTCTATACTACAAAACTGAAAGGGCTAGTGACCAGGAATCTTGTGCAAAGAAAGCAGTGAAAACATCACCAGTGACCATACTGAAAACAGGATCATGCTCCAAAGCTTGCATAATTTCTCCCATTGGATTATTTCTACTGATGTCAGTGGTAGAGCAGACCTCTTAATCTCCCGCTTCTTCTTGCGTGTTAATTAGAAATAAAGTCAATTTCCATTTACATATTTTATGATACTTAGTTTTGTTTTTCTTGCAGTGTAAACCAGGAATTCTTTCAGAAAATTGTAAAAGCATGTCACATAGAGGTTAAGACCCAGCCAGCCTAAATGGAGTCAGATGAATCTAAGCCTTCAATACCCATTTCCTATGTTTACTCAGCTAACAATGGTCAACGGAAAAAAAAAAAAAAAAAACAAACAAAACTGAGCTCAGGATTGGTAACATTTCTCTTGCACTAGAAGAGAATGGGCTTCTGTGATCATGTATCCTTGCCTTCCTCAAGGACTATTAGAGTTACCTAGTGCGTGGCTGGGAAACTAGAGCTGAGGGGACTACCAAGGAGCACTAACTGGCTCTAACACACCTGCTGATGAAGAAGAGGCCTGAGGCAAACAGATTTTCTTTAATTTCTTCATGCCACAGGACTGACTTTTAAAACATCTCAGAGACCATTCCTGAGTGGTTATGAAATTTCCCTTGAATTTTCAGTATCCTAACATATCAAGAACATATTTTACATCTGGTAGGACTACTGGTACTGGAAGGAGGGCAGGTCAGAAATCTTCTGCAAGATGATTTCCTGATAGAAAAGGTGTATTTTAGCTTTGCTGATTTTATCCAGTGCTGAGTAGCTTAGAATGAATAACTTTGCTTTAGACTGATTTGACCTGAAGTGAAATATTTCTACTTAGCAACTGTTTTATTTCATGTTACTTTAATGTTAAGCTGCTTTTTTATGTTGATGCATTGGCACACAAGAATTGTGCTTCAGCTACCCAATGTCTCAGTCCTCTTTTGTGGGCTGGGCACTAATATCCAGAAAATATCTCCCATGAGCTGCAAGAAATTTACAGTAGGTTCACTCCCACCCAGCAAGTTTTACTGTCTGGATATTCTAAGAAAACTGAAGGTCATAGCCAACTTGTCAGTCTTGTCCAAAATTCCGCACTGAGATTTTGTGGTTGGAAACTCGTACTATAAATCTAACTAAGAAGTCAAGCTTCACAAATATTTTTCCTCCTTAACCCAGCAAACTATTAAAAATTTTTCTCAAGTTAATGATGCAGCAAAACTTAAAAGTTTTCTTATACCAAAAATGTGTGCTCACACTTCTCTGCTTTCATCTATTTTTCATTAATAATAGTTTCAGGACAATTTTTTTCACAAGCATTTATTACTCCTCTAACTCTGATCCATATGAAGTCAACAGGGCTTTTACTAGTAATTTCCACAACAGCAGAGTCATGACAAAATGGAATATATTTGATCACTCCTGTGTTACAAAAATAAGTTATTAAGCTTTAAGAATCTGTCTAAAGAGTAGAACAAGTTGAAAGCATCACATTTTCTAAATGGGACAGTTTGCTTTGAGCTTTTCAGCTGTTTTTCTTTTCTTCTTGTAATGCCAGTTAAAACTGGTCCTCTCTATTTCCAAGTTGCTGGAAAACATCTGGAAAAAGAACACAGAGTCAGAAAAAAAAAAAATCTCTGGGCAATTATCCTGGCTACAGACAGCCACAATGAGAGCACAAGGGGTGTAATAGCTGGGACAAGTTCCTTAAGAACCAATTGAGAGAGTGACTCTATAATATTTTGCCAAACCATAACGCAGCCACACTTCCCCAGCACTTCTCAGTGGTCCCATGAGGCAGCATAACTTTTATGTGTCTTAAAGATTCCTATAGTCTCACAATACCTTTTTTGAATATCACTACTGAACAATTCACTTTCCACTTTCCAAAGGTCTAGTAAATAACTCTCAGAAAAAAAAAAAAAAAAAAAAAAAAAAAAAAAAAAAAAAGACTGAATCTTCTGGGGGCAAAGGTGACTTGGAATAATCCTCTCAGCACCATCACTTTTTAGTTTCTCCAGCTGATGTTATATGTTGGTTTACTTTGCATTTAGAAAACCTTGGTGCTATCAAGAAAGGGAGAAAATCTTTCAAAACACCAAAAGCAAGACAGTAAAATAGAAGTAGTGCTAAAATCTCTAAAACAGCTTAAGCAGCTTTCATATGTATTTTAGCCATTCAACATGTGAGAAACAAAGTTGTGTTTTTGCAGTAGAGAATTATTTTTCTATATTCCAAGGTAGTTGTGTAGCATAATAAGGAGAAATGCTAAGTAGATAAGTGGACAGTAGAAGGCCTCACTGTTCCAAAATGAGTTAGAAGCTTGAGAAAAACAGGATGAGCAGTGTGAGAACAGTAAAACAAAGATCACAAGCTCTCAAAACATAAGAAAGTGGAAATTAAAGGGTTAAAAAATTGTACATATATGGTATAGAGTAGCATTGAGTGGCTTGTGAACCTGTAGTACTCAGCCAATGAGGAAACAGGTGAGGTGATCAGGCGTCGGGTAATAGGGAATAAAGGGTTATGATTTGTTTACTAAAATGCACTCCTGATTGACAGGCCACCCACCATAGCAATCACGAATAAAATAAGCTTCACAGAAGATCCTGTGTGAAGAAAATTATTTGAGATTTTTCTCACAAACAGACTCAGGGTACAAGGCTACACTCAGAAGAAAGCCTCTGGCATACTATATAGATGCACAGATTTCAGCAAATTCACTTCAAACCAAATTACAACTGGCAACTTTTTCCAAAGGTTCTTCCACTTGCTCTGATTGTTGAATAGCCTGTTCTCACCATTTGGCATTCCCTGCACAGTTAATATATTGTCTGTCTAGTTCCATTATACAAGTTCTCGTCAGGTCATTTTCAAAATTTATAATGAGTATTTCAGGCTTTGAGATGTCATTTATTATTATTCAACAGTCATAAATATTCATTTGGAGAGAGTGTTGTATGCCATACAAGGTATGGTCCATGTCTGTTCACTTTAAGAAAAATGAACTGAAAGAATAATTTTTTTTTACCAATGTCACAGCTGTTTATAAATTCTACTGGAGGCAGGCAGACTAAGGAGAGGGATGAATGCTCAACAGAACAGCCTTAAATATCAAAGAGCCAAATTCAGATTAAAATCTTGGCCTTTTCTGTGCATCCCATGATCAAGAAGGACAAAGGATACTGACCATTAAAAAATGTTCCATAAAGCACAGAAAAGCAAAATGCCTCATCCTATGCAGTTTAAATTGTCTTATGAAATGTGTCTCTTCTGGAGATCTGGTGCTTTCCCATTGCATGTTAGAGGTTTATATGCTATTGTACCACTTGTATACAGAGGGAAATCAATATTTTCCATGTCTTTTAAAGGTGTGAAAATCTGAAAGTTGAATCCAAATATTACTGATCTGTTAGGAGAATTATTGTTATTCTACAAAAACAATATGTAGTGAAAACTTCTTGACGTTGATTTTTTTTAACAGAAAAATTAAAGCACACTCCCATTGAAACCACTAAAAGGCATGAATCTGATTGAATCTTGGATTTTATTCGAGTAAAATTTTAATTTATCTGCTTATCTTTTGCTTATGGTATGTTGAGAAGAAGGCATTGCTTTTTTGGTTTGTATTTAAATACCTCAGACATATCCCCTCACCCTTCTCAAGAACATCTGCCTCCTCTCTCTATATTCACAGGTAAGCCACTCTTTTGACATGTTAGACTTACGGTGATCTGTCCAAAAACTGTTTTTAAATACTATAGGAGAACAGAATAGGAAATATTTGAGACAAATTTGAAGTCAAAACATTGAAGCACAAAATATAAATGTACTTCCCAAACATCCTGCAAGTAAATGAAATAAAGTATTGAAGTGTGTTCTTGCTTCAAAACAAAATAATGAAACTATGCATTAAGCAGGGCACATACAACAGTGGTGGGACAATTAATGTTCATCATCAACAAGTACTGCACTTATCTATTTTGAGAAGTTATAATGGAGAGCTGGAAAATTCACATAGGATTAGGTCTCTGAGATGTTATACATCACATACTGTGCATGCATGTATGCTGAAGTTCAAAGTGATTGCACTCATCTTTAAGGGAAATTATGCCTATGAAGCAGATTTAGTTTGTTTGCCCCTCAGAAGTCACTTAATGCAACATTATAAATTGTCTCTGGAGAGCAAGGAGACTGCTTGGGGCAGGTGCTTAATTAATTGTTATTTATTAAATATTAAATAAATATTAAATAATATTAATTAATTAATTAGCATTAAAAGTTAATGGTGGCTTTTAGCACTGGTACTCTGCTGCTTCTGCTGATGTGGGTTATTGTATGAGGGTAGGTGTTAGTATGGGTAGTCCTCATCAGGATACTGTGGACATTCAGCAAAAATCCCTAGGCCAGTAACTAAATAAGTACTTGAAATGACCTGCTAGCCTGCCAAATACTGCCTTTCAAGCAGAGTAAAAATTATTTTAATGCCAAACACATGAAGGGTAAGATGCAGGAGACAATTTTGCGTGAATGCAAGCTCAAAAGACATCCCTTAGTTCTGCTTGGCTGCAAGTAGGAATGATAGCTTTTTTTCTCACAAAACAAAATCTGAAATGCAGAGACCACAGGAAAGATCTTCCTCTTCATTTCTCCTTTGACCCTATGTAAAGCTGCCAAGCGCAATCTTCCAACCTTGCAAAGCACAGAACTACGGGTATAGTTATATTAAGCAATAAGTAAAAACTCTCATTTAGAACTTATGAAGTGTGTATACAATAAGCCAAAACTAACAGGAGTGAAATATATGTATTTGTTACCAAAAAAAAAAAAAAAAAAAAAAAAAAAGTCTTTATTAATATGTGTAATATATGTAAACCTGTCTATAGACTGAAAGCATCATAGTTTCTCTCCAGACTACTCACTAAATCAGAAAAGGAGTGAAGAAAATAGGAAAATAGGATTGTGAATGTGAACTGCAGATGTGAATTTGAATGAAGTAAATTATATGCATGGATTGGAATATAATTAGATGAGATAGAGGAAATGATGCAGGAAAGAACAATTGTTTCACAGAAGATGATCTAATACAGAAAGCGGATGAGAACCTTCTCCAAGAACACACAGGAAGTCTCTGGCAGAGCCAGCATATGAACCCACAGTATATAATTCTCAGCATTTTAACCACAGGCTCATTCTTAACCATTGAAGAATCTTTTCTCTAAGCTATTACACATGCCCCAGTTAACCCATAAACTTGCATGAAAGAACATGGCTTGTATTTGCATTTCTTTCCCAATAAACTTGAATATATTTCATTCTTATGGCAGACACCAGAATGATGTAACCACTAGTGTTTAAGTTAAATCTTTTCCTCAATATCAGGCCAATGGAAGATAAAAGAATGCATTCTTCTGTAAGATAAATAAATAAATAAATAAAAACATATATTTTTTTTTTCTGACTGGCAGACCCTGTAATTAGAATAGTCACAAGAAGGAGAAGGTCTCTCTTTTTTCAGAATAGAATTTGTACAAATCCAATTTAAAAAAAAAAAAAAAAAAAAAAAAGTATAAGCTATGCCAAATAGTTTTTCTGTGGCAAGTATCAAGACTTGTAGAATAATTTTTAGTAGAGAAAATATGTTAACTACATTTTCATTGTACTGACCCTATGGAAAAAAAAAAAAAATGGATATAGGGCAAAATAAAAAAGTATGGAATATGTGAGAAATGAAGGAGGCAAGCTGTAAACCACATACCATTTGATATCTAGAAAATAATTTAATTTGCCTTAACACTGTTCTGTGCTTCACTTGCAAAATTCCCTAGAGGACTTTTCAAACATACTCAGAAAGAGGTCTCTGAAAACAAACAGATTTTCAATTCTACTTATTCTGTGTCTGTCATTAACTGGTTAACTTAGGAAAGGCAAGCAGATCTTTCCATTTCCTTACAGATACAGGTATGAAACAATTTAACCTGGCTGATAGGTCAAGGCAAGGCAGAGCTAATTTTCATTTGGAAGGCAACAGATTTAAAAGTACGTGTTTAGGGAAGGGGGTTCTGCTTCAAAGTAACTGAGAAAGATGACACTACAACAGTTCTTGGCACTCTCAAAGAACATGTTCCATCTGATGGGAAGATGCTAATCACGTATCATATCAGAAAGTGAAAATGATGATAATCTAATTCAGCTTTGAAATTAGTTTTTAAATGTATTTTCTTTTCTCTGGTGTGTTAGGATTTAGTTTTGTTTTCTATTGTTCTTTCCAGAGTTATAATTTTGATAAAGTATTCTAACAAAAGATGAATCTTCACTCCTGCACTGTATTCACGTATTGTCTTTATAAGTCTGCATGTATCTATCCCTTCCTCATAAAATAAAATGCTTAGAAAAGTCTCAAGCTCATGAGTATAGGCCTGCAAGGATTTAAAGACACTTAATTACTTCAAAGTCAACCATTTATTATGACTCTACTTCTTATTGTCGTAACTTTTCTGGAGGGTGCTGTGGTTGTTTTGGCATTTTTCTTTCTTTTTCTGTTTAACTTCTGTCTGTTCTGACTGCTATCCATAAAAGGAGATCAATGAGTGCTATTTAAATAGCTTTGTAGTTCCTCATGGCTGACTAGCACTTCCAGAACTCCAGACTCTCTTGAAATGTAATACTTTCGAAGTTTCATAACTGTTTTGTTTGGTTTAGTTCAGAATTTAAAAAGTCCTGAGAAGCAAGTCGTTGAGCACAATGTTTCCTCCTCCTCCCAGCTTTTGTACATAAAGGTTGAGGGAAGAAATGTTTAGATATTTGATTTAACTTTTATATTTCTCTTCTGTGATCATAATCAGCAAAAGCCTCCGAACAACAAATTCCTGATATCAGAAATGGTGCGGAATATTGTAGACTTTTTTTTTTTTTTTTTTTTTTTTTTTTTTTTGTAGGGGGGGGAGGCAGTTACTTACATTCCTGAGCTCTGCTAAAGGCATATTAGGCATCATCTACATGCTAATTTTGCAATCTCCTTCAATTCTCTTATTCAAAGCAAGTGGAAAATAGCTTTTGTTCTTCTGCCTCATGCCAGCTCTGCAGTATAACATCTAATGGGAAATGAGACAAAACTCAATGTAAATGGAGGCTACTAATATAGATCTGAGCACACAGAGCTCTCAGTAGGGAATTTATATGAAGATAAGCGAAGGAACAGTTCTGGTATTAAATAAGGTGTTTCAAGGAAGAAATTTACTTATGAGGTGTACCTCTACAAAATTAATCCAATTGTGTTTTGTTGTTTGTGGTTTTTTTGTGTGTGTTTTGTTGTTGTTGTTGTTTTGTTTTGTTTTTGTTTTTGTTTTGTCCTTCCTACATGTTCTTTATAACACTAAATATCAGAGATGTTTGGGATGGCTATCCAAAATCAAACCACCTAAGTAACATGGGAAATATTGCAGTCCTACTTAGGAGTGGCCAATAGATTGTCATGTTTGACAGTGTCATCATCAATATTTGAAAACTGCAGCCACATGGACTTCTTTGACAACTTCTGTGGCAAACTTCTATCTAGCATGAGATAACTGGTTGGACAACAGCAAGTCCTGGAGAACAGCAAGTCCTCCTCATTATTCTTCCAATACTCCTGCTCTATGCAATATTCAGCAACATTTTCCAAAACTTGAAAATTAGATTGGTATCCCTTAATTTAATAAAACTCATATCTTCCTCCGGTATTGGTACAGGCACAGGAAAAACAACTTGTTCTTTTAATCCAGTCTCCTAATTACAATGTAAACATTGTCTTCTCCTCCATATATCTATATCATTATCCATCAACTGGTCTTCACAGTCCTCTCTAAATTCCTTTCACAGTAAATGAAAGCAGAAACATTTCTCAACCCTGAAAACTGAAACTTTGCCTTAACAAAACAGTCCTTTTATTACCTGAGGCTTCTAATTTATGTCTTTGGGCCATTACATGTGACCTTTGGGGAACTGCAATGCATAGTTTATACCTCTATTAGTGCCCAGCTGAAAAGCTGACGTTCTCCCAGAGTCTTTGCACATATTTATTGACCAAGTGTTGCCATATATTAAAGTATTCTTATTCTATTGCCATCTGTTGTGACATTGTTCAGGGCCTTTGAGCAATTAAATATTACTCCACACAATGCTTGGTCATGCAAAGAAGCATGTGTTTTTCTACATGTTATGAAAGTCTCCTTCTATTGTATTTTGTTCTGTATCTTTTGCCATGCAACTTAATGCCTGTGGAAAGGAATTTATACTTTTTATGCAGAGAAGGAAGTTACTGGGGGAAAAAAATAATAATAAATAATATAAATAAATAAAAATTGCAGAATTACTGACTGAGAGCATTCTCTTGTACTACAAGTACTTAAAACTACTTTATAAACTTTGGGAATTGCATTTCTTCCAAGGAGGCCTTGCAGAGGGATCTAGATACATTGGAGTATGGGTGATCATCAAAGACATGAAAATCAACAACAGTAAATGCCAGGCTGTGCATCTGGGAGTATGTAATACCAGACAGTTACAGTCTGGGAGATGAGAGACTAGAGAGTAGCTCACAGAAAGGGATCTAAGTTTGCTGGTTGACAGTAGACTCAGCATGTCAGTAGTGTGCTCTGGCAGCCAAGAGGGCAAACTGCATTTTGGGGTGCATTAAACACAGCGCAGCCAGCCAGTCAAAAGAGATGATTCTCCCACTATATTTAGCATTGCTCCAGCCTCACCTTGGATATTGTGTGCAGTGCTGGGTTCCACAATACAGAAGTGATATTTAGATACTTCCAGAGAAAGGCAACAAAGCTGATAAATGGGCTGGAAGGCATGTGCTATCAGGAGAGGTTGAGGACACTTCGGTTGTCTAGTTTGGAGGAAAGGAGACTAAGTGGCAACCTCATTACTGCCTACAACTTCCTGAGGAGGAGAAATGGAGAGGGAGGTGCCCAATCTCTTCTTCCTGGTAATCAATGATAAGATGTGTGGGAATGGCACAAAGCACGCTTGGCTGTTGTGTTGACACTTTTCATGCCATTTTGATAACTATTATTTTCAATGGATAACACTTGAAACAAAGCACTCAAGCATTCAAATCTGTCACATCCTCTCAATCCAGCAGTCTGAGGTACCCCAGGCTGACAGCACTGAGGGAACATCTCTGCTGTGCATCCTTGGCCAGAGTATTGTATGAGATTAAACATAGGAAGTATAAAAAAAATACATACATAACAAAAACAAAGTACCAGGCTTGCTGCGTTCATTCTGTCTTGAGGCAAGTTGCTTTACTCAGCTTACAGCATTTATGAGTATTAACAGTTATTCCAGAGCATAATAAGACTGATTCATCATTGCCCTGGATCTCTGGTGGGCATTTACACCGAGCATTGCAAAGTATAATGAATAATGAAGCATGGATGTATTTGGAAATTAATTCTCTTTTATTTATTTATTTATTTTCAATCTCTTTATTTTGCACTAAATAAGGAAACCAAATTAGTCAGAACTACCTCTTCTTTCTAGACAGGACTAGTCTCTAAAAGAGCTTGTATGGCTTAGTTTTTCTAGGACTGCAGGAAATACCACATTTGAATTCAGAAAATGATTTCCCAGGAGATATCTAAACATATTGTCGGTAATTATGGCTTGATAATTTAAGAACACCAGTACTTCTAAAAGTGTGGACTAGATGATCTCTGGAGGTCCCTCCCAAACTCAACCATACTGTGATTCTGTGAAATGCTTTTATTTTGGTCTGCTACCACCTTGAACAGGGTTAAACTTTACCATGGAAAGGCTTCAGAACAACAGAACAAAGAAATACTCATGTGTACACCAAAATCCCCCAGAAAGACACAGATAATCAAATGCATGCATCCAATGGCTCTGGTATGTAACTACTATCTCTAAGCTTCATTCAGTAAATGCAATATATAGCAGGGAGCAGCACAAATGCATTGTTAGCTTCCTTCTCATACTGAATCATATATGTCTCCTGAAGCAGCCAGAATTTTCTACACAAAACATTTCCTTTACCTCTCTGGCCTCAGGGTTTAAAGCCAAGCAGGCAGTCCAGCTAAGGGGTTTGTGAGGTGCCTCGTGCTCAGGTGCCCAGTGGGCTGCCATGTGCACAGAGCCTTCTGTGCTGGGACTGACGCCTTGAGGGGGAAAGCACTGCAACACCTTCTAGGAGATCTCCTGCACCTCCTCCTCCCATTGTTTCTTTCTATCTGCACTTAGAAAGGTAATTGATATCTGCACTTTGATTTAGCCCCAGCTTTTCTGAACAGAATGGTGGAAATGGTGTCAAACTGTGGCTTCTAATTCCCACCTGTCGCCACATAATCATGGAAAACCTAATGAGATATCAAGACAGATTTAAATACATTCAGTAGAAATTTGCCAGACCTCTTCTTGCACAGACATAAATGTATAAACACATGCATCTGTAAAGCAAATAAAGAGTGGCTAGACTTGCCAGTATTCCAGCTCCTAAGAAAAAAGTTTACACAGAGAGATCTATGTACATAGAAGCTTACATCTCATCATAGTGGTATAAACAAGCAGACTTTTGAAAGGACAGGTAAGGAATAAGATGCATAACAAATATTAATTTGTGCTGTTTAACGGATATTTTCCACCAACCACTTTCAAAATAAATTGTGTCAGCATAAAGCTTAATCAAGCAGTCAGCATAAAAATATTTCTGCCTTTCTACAGAAATATTTCTCAAGACTCTAGTTCATTATTTCACTTTGCTTGTTATAAATCCTGTGATAACTGGTTTCTCATTTACCTTTCTATTAAAAAAAAAAAAATAGTAAAATGGGACATTTTTCTATAGAATATTACATAATATGTAGAATTTAATAGAAAGTTTCATCCCAGCTCTCCAATTCCATAGACTGATCCCAACAAATCCCAAACAAATAGATGCCATAGACTGGTCCTAACAAAAGATCCCTACACAAAAGACACAGTATTTATTCTTAGGTCTATAAGACTCTACTGGTTCTATCATCATTATATTCTGTAGTCTTTGCTCATAAATTCTGCATTAAGGTTTTTCAAAACCACTTAGAATGCATTTGAAAAAGGAATATTGTTGAAACTACCAGGTTTATTTAGTATTTTGCTGTTGTTGTGCTGGGTTCAATAACATCCTAATCACAAAGGGTGAAAGAAAGAAAGAAAATCACAGAAAAATATACAACTGATACGACTAAGATTACTGTAATTACTGTACTGTCGTTGTACTATGTCTGATTAGACAAGAATTGGTGGAAATTTTCAATGAATGTCAACTACATTACCGTGGTTTGTTAGTGTTAGAAATATGGGGAGAAAAAAACCTTGAAATTAAGGATGTCTTAGCCAGGGAGTGTGAACTTTGCCCTTATAGTGCACAGCTGAGATTACAGAGTGACAGTAATCCTTCCCATTTCCAGCTACACACACAGAAGCCTGCAGTATATTATAAAATCTCTGGGAAATGGAACAGGAAAAAAAAAAAAAAATGAGGATGAGGCAGATAATTTTGGAAAGGGACAGAGAGAGGAATTTGTTCATAATGGTAGAGGTAGAGGTGTGGAAAATAGTTGGGCTGCCAGTCTTGGGGACAAAGTTCGGGAAGTAGATCCTTTTCACTTGGAAATCATGTATGCAGTCCAGGAATTTCATTTCTGTGGACTTTGCTTCCCTAAAGTAGAAGACTCAGGAAATGTCAGCACAGGTACAAGCCTCAGATACCACTGTACAAACAAGTAAAGCCAGCTAATGGGGCTTGAAGGTTTCTGAGCATACAGTCATTTGAACCTGCCTATGACCTCCAGCAACACATCTGAGACAGATGCCTGCCTGAGTGCCCACCCCTCCCTGAGATACAGAAACAAATGGGTATCAGTTCAGAGGCACACAGACACAGATTTATAAAGAAAATGCAAAACACATTTGAATGAGGCATATTGAACAGCTCCGTTGACAGCTTTATGTTGCTCATATGGAAAGTGCCCAAGTGAGAGATAATACTCTGATCATGAGATCACCACTTAAGTGAGAAAATCCATCTAGTTACGTACTTCAGGCATGATGATATATTCATAAAAACACTGTTAAGGCTTTGAAGTTTCAGGGAATCACAGTTGCAGAACCAACAAACTAAGCTATAAAAAAACTGTGAGAAACAAGATGGAAGGAGAAACCTTTTCCAAGTGAAGTGGAAAGACAGAGACTGAGACTATGGGAATGAGGAAATCCACATAGAAGGTGGTTCAGAAATAAACACTGCTAGGCTCTGTAAGTGTTGCTGGTTTTACTAGTAACCATATACACAATTCAAGTGTTGCTCAATTTTAAAACACAAAGTTAATTTTATCTCTGTAGAAATGTCCTGAGAGCAACTGTGCAACCTGTGCAAGATCTGACACTAAAGCTTTTTTTTTATTAAAACTTTAAAAAAAAATCAAAACTGATTTAAAATCTAAGGCAGTCTTAATCCTATACATTTGAAGGCATAGTACTACAGGAGAGTTATATGTAGGAGTCAAATAGATTTTAAAAAATATATTTTTATCATTAAGCTTGCTCTCATTAAGCCCTGTGCTTTAGGCTTTCATACCTCAGGTCTGAATTTTTCTTTTGTCGCCTATTGCTGATGTTCAACAAGAAAAGGAGAATTCAGTTCAACTGTAATGAAGTCTCAAATAATATCCATACAAGAATAATCACTGACATAATACTAGGAGAACCAATTAGATTTGTCATCCTTTCTCCCCTTACCTCACACATAATTTCCCCACTGCCAGCCTGAGTCCCGTCTCTGTAACTTTCACCCTTCCTGACAACCTAAGTCTCCCTGTAGCTCTGTTGTAGTTACTTTGGCTAGAGTGGGTTTGACATCTGTAATCTCCATAAAGCACTCCATAGTACATATATACTGACTAAACAATGACAATTTTTCATGCCTTAGGCTCCTTCCACAGTAGATCCCCAATACAACCCCTCTTGTGTGATCTGTGTGAGGAACACTCATTCCCTCAGCAGACCCTGGACCCCACTAACCATAGGGTCTCACAGCATCATTGTGTGTGATGAAATATGATTATGAAGAAGAACATGGAAAAAGAAAAGAGCTTTCTGTGTATATCCTAAAAAAAAAAAAAAAAAAAAAAAAAAAAAAAAAAAAAAAACTAATGACATCTTTATCACTTACTAAATAGATAGCCTGATTCATTTATTTTTTTAAGATCTTAATGTGTGGCATTCTTAACCAAAACTAAAAGCATGAGAAGAAACTCTTTGCCTTCATTCCCATCACACACAAACATTTGAACAAGGGAAAGAGGAAGATGTGATCTAGAAATGACAGACTGCATCTGTAAATCATCAGAGGGAATCCATCATCCTGCAGTTTAACCACCCATCTCAACAAACTGGCCCCATATACATGGCACAGAAATACAGTACAAACGGAGAAATGATGAGCAGACCAACATTTGTAAAAATATATTTATCTCTTTCCCTGGATTTTATATTCAGCAAAACACATTTGGTATAAAAGAACAACATTCTCCAAAAAAAAAAAAAAAAAAAAAAAAAAAAAAAAAAAAAAAAAAAAAAGTTCCTTAAATGTAAGTTCAAAAATTTTCACTTAGCCATTCAGAACTCAAACTTATTAAGAAAAGAAAATATTTAAATCAAGGGAGGAAAAATGTATTTATAAGGTTATTGTGATGGAAATCAAACAGACTTGTCTGAGATGGTTTCATATTTAAACCTGATTTGAGATGTAAATTTTTAGTTATGAGCTTATATCTCTTTCCTTTTCAGCAAAGCTTTCAAATATTAGAAGGCTGTGGAGACTGAGATTGTATTTTAAGCTTTTGGATTTAGCCTTGGCTATCAACTCTCCTCACAAACAACACTTTAGCAAGACATGGTACCACATCCAAATGAGGAAAGGATAGGAGGAATAACTGTAAAAAACAGCCACAGAAAATGGAGATCAAGTCTGACCATGCATGAAATGTGTTCATATCTAGTATTTGTAGAGTGATTTTCTGAAATGTGACTCCAGCTCTGGAGTACATAGGTCTCATGCAACTGCAATATCAACAACATAGCGGAAATTGCAGAAATGGTCCAACAGCCCTCAGAACTTTCCTGCCAGATTAAATTTTACCCTTAGTCAAACTCTGAGATTAAACTCTTGAAATCAATTGGAATTTTGCTGGCAACAGCAGGCACCAGACTTTCGCCTGGTCAAAGTCCATGGGATTAAGGGAATGAAGATCTAGGGGCTGCAACTCAGATGAAGCATGGAATTACTTGAATGTAGGCAGATTTCCTTCATTTTACTGGACAATAAGAAAACAGAAATAAAGACCAATTCCATTTCAGAATTTCTTGAGAAAATTTATAATTTTATCATCAGTGGGACGCATACCCTTTCTGTGTAAAACTGGGGCCTATAGGTGCAGCCAAAGCATAATCTTCTTGTAGAAAAGGAAAAGGGACCAGATCACCCAGTCTGAATACCAAGTTCTGAACAGTGAATGCTCAGCAGAGTGCTTAAAATAAAATATTGCAGTGAGAACCATAAAATATAGCATTGCTACATCTGTAGCCAATAGAAGAGTTTGGTTTGAATCACTCCCTTAAAAAGAGAAAGGGAGCTTGCAGCTGCATAGTCTCAATTGAGGCTCCGAGGATCTAGAGTGCATTCCTTTTTCCCTTTGTTGAAAATGGCCTCAATTTGACGTACTTCCAGGCATGCTGTAAAAGCTTTCACTCTATGGGGGTGGGAATGGTGGACATTTGGAGACAAGAAGTTCTTCTGGAATGTTTCTCTTTCTTATGCCAGCTGGCTGAGGGGAACTCTTACATCCAATGTAGTCGCTGAAGGCTTCTGGCTGGCAAATTAATTTGTCTGTAGGATACTTCAGAACAAATCTCAAGGAACACAAAGGAGTGGCACAGGACTCTTTCCATGTTAAAGATGAAGAAACAAATCCAGTCTGGGGAAAAAAAAAAAAAAAAAAGTTTAAGCAATTTTAAACAGCAAAAAATTTTTAAAAGATTATAGATAATTAATAGTAATGCAAAGAGAATTTAACACTACAACAACTATAAAATCTTGCCAGTGAAACTTCCAAGCCTATTTTATTTTGTCAAAAAAGAAAAAGATATGAATTGACAGTCTGGAGATATGAGATGAGAACCAAAAGAAAGTAATAGGATAATGAGGATCTCCTCCAGTTCATCGCACTGCTTAGAAGAAGGGGATTTTCCCTGGGATTTGGTCTTTCTGTCCTCCTAGTTTTACTCCATCTCACATGAGGAATATGGGCAGAACTCCAAACCCATGACACAGTACAAAGAATGATTATTCACTTAGGCCAAGGGAAAAGTCAAGCCTCTGAATTAGGACAGACAGTAGCTTGGATCTCTGATCCTTTTTCTAGTATTTCACTAGCAGTGTCTTTCTTTACCACTTGGGACCTCTGTGTGGAAAAGCAGCTGATCAATTATTCCACGTTTAGCTCTGACAGATACTGCTGTATAGTGAAACACACATAAAACTCAGTGAGAATTTTTATACCACTTTTTAATCAGTTACGCCCTACAAAAGCCTGAGGTGTGTGACCTTGGTTTTGTACCTTTTTTGGAACATAAACACCCTACAGATAAGCTAGTATAGACAGACTCTAGAAGAGAAAATGCTTTATTAATTCACTGGTAAGTTGCAGGGACCTTGCAAAGAACCAAAGCCCTAATGCAGTTCTTTTGATCTCCTAAATATCTTTTGAGATCTTCCAGTCTGAGGACAGGACTGATTTCCTGGGGAACTGCAGGAAATTCCTGTGATAGGACTAGTGGACAAATTAATAATAAAAAAAATAATAATAAAGAATATAATTAAGAATAGAGGGAAAAGGTTATATGCATGGATGGAAAAAGCCTCACAATTTCTGACTGGTATGCTTCTGTGCAACACACCAGATGATTTTTTTTTCATATAGCATTAGCTATTTTCTATGTCAGCACATCTATGCTTGACAACTGAATGCATTATTCTATCATTTTCACAAGACAGATTGATATTCAGTAAGTTGATTGGCAGATTCAAGCCTGTCCCAGCTTCAGTGGAATAAACAACTTTGGTTGTCTTGCTACTGACTGTAAATCATTAATAGCTGAATTTCTCAATCCAGAGAGCTCCAGTTTGCAAGGCAGCAATGCAAATCCCGTTATACAAAAGGATGACTCTGCAGTAAATCTTTGCTCTTCCTCAAACTTGGCCATCTTTTCACCTTGATTTGCTGTGTAGTTTCAACACTGATGCTCTCAATTATGATTTCATTTTTTCATTTCCATCACTGTCCACCTTTCTGTTTTGTTTTGTTTTTTGTTTTTTTTTTTTTGGTTGGTTGGTTTTGTTTTTCCTGGTGATTCTTATTCTTTCTGTATCTTATTTACTAAGAAGCACAGAATATTTTGTTACTGTGCATGAACTGAGCAAAGGAGGACTGAAGTTGACTGCCAAGACACAATAGTTCTGAGAAACTCAGAAAAAGATCTAGCATTGATCTGCTTTTGAAAACAAGGATAGCCAATACGGGGAAATGGAAGTACCCATCTTAAATCTTGGGAAAAAAAAAAAAAAAAAAAAAAAAAAAAAAAAAAAAAAAAAAAAAAAGAATTAAAGCACTGACTTATCATCACTTTCTTTTCTCTCTCTCTACAAAAAGGGTGTTTTCTATCTGCTTTCTTCCAAGTTACTCAATGTTTCTCTCTCACAGCCCTACTGAATGCCTAGAGAAAGAAAACAAATATGTTTAAGAGCAAGCAAAAGATTCTCATAAATCACACCAAAGAGGTTAAGAAAATCATCAGCAATCATGACAGAAAAACAATGGGACCAACACAATCAAAAGGCACAGTAATGAAAAAAATGAGTTATGTGAATTAAAGGAGACAGGAAATATTTTAGATATTAATGGGTGCAATAATATTAAAGTATTATCATTTTCATATACACCTAAATATTTTTTTTAAAAAGATTAGGACTTACATATGAAACATGATGTTATTACATATGAAACATGATGTTATTAACAGTATCAGCTGATTTACTAGAAAGAGAATTGTCCATTTTGAATTTCTAGCAGTTCCCAATTTATTGTTAATAATCATGTTATGTTTATTAATGGAAAAACAGCTGTAATTAAACAAGAAAATTTTTGTTCTATTGTAGAAGCCACTCAAATGCAGTACACTACTCAAGCTGCATTTAAGACTTAGTGTAAAGATCCTATTCTGAGCAACTTTTGCAAAGAAAGACATTTGCTCTGGAGAGGAACACAGTATTAAAATCTCCTTAATTGCAGATTGAAAACCTGCACTTTTAAAGTCTTACCCGTTTGCACTTTTCTGAATGGCTTGTTTGAGATGTCATGCCTCCTGCTGATGTCTCTTTATGGCCTTAGTAAGTCATCACAGCAAGGTAAGAATTATTCCCATTACACTGGTGTTACCGTAAAAGTTGCTCAAAGAAACTCTCTAAGACTCAATTCCCCTGCCAGCTGGAGTCCTCCCTGCCACTGGCATTGTTCCCATGACAACTTTCTAACTCATCATCCGATCCCTCTGACCCGGAGGGCTCATGCCAGTGATTCTGAGGTCTTAGCCTCAACTCTAGAGCTACTAACATCTCTACAACAATATTAAATGAGTAGTAAGGAAAATATATACATAATCCAAGTAAACAAAAACAAATAAGTAGTTCCAGTACCCAAATTCCAACATCCAAATGAAAATTCAGTTAGCCAAGTTGGGGACTCCAACACTGTTTTCAAACCAAATGGGGATGAGCAGGCACAATGGGGACTCTAACCTCCTGCAACCAAACGAAGACTCACACCCTAGCCTGGGTCTTAAACCCAACCCTGTGTAGTTTTTGGTGAGTCTTACAGGCAGGTAACCAAATTTTCCAAAAAAAAACACCTTTGTACTTACAAAACCATGGTCTTCGCTCAGGGGCTCTTCGGCCCGGGGATCGGGGTCCTCTCTGAGAATCCCTTGGTGTCAGCTGAGGTTCCACAACCCCAGGAACTATCAAGACTCAAGAGCTAAGTCCCACTTTGGCATCCCACTTGGGCTGCCAAAACTGTTACCACAAAGTCTGTCAAAGAAACTCTCTAAGACTCAATCTGGAGTTTGAGAAAGCAGGCATTCTTTAATTGGGGCGCCAGACGCACAGGGATCACTCCACCTATTGTGCAGGCCGAATTGTCCAAGCTGCAGGGGTTATATACAATCAGAACATACACAGTCATTAGATTTCCAAGAAATAATCGATATATTCATACTATTTCCCGTAACTCGTTAAAATATGCAAATGTCCCTGACACACATGCAATTTTTTCTACTGGTGGTCTTTTGGGAGTCTCTGGTGGTCATCAATAGTCTTCCTTGTTATGTTTGCTGCTTGAACCCAGTTCTTGCATATGCTCAGCCCACCTCATTCTGTCTTACCTTGTTGTTCCGGTTTAGGGGTGCATACTAAGCTAAGACATACACATATCGAAAGCTGTGCATACCACAAGTTCCCCACTTATTCTTTACAGGTGCACCCTCCAGGCCTAGGTTATCTTGCCCCGCCTACCCCATCCTGGGATACAATTCTGTATGGCTTTATAGATAAGGCTGACTAGTGAGTAAGGTAGCATCAGACATACAAAGTTTCTAGTTTTCCTTCTATCTAACTAAATATATTAAAATATTACAAATCTGGGACTATTATTCTATCACGAAGACAAGTATACGTCCTTCTGACTCGGTATCACTGGTTTATAACAACCTTGTAAAATTTAAGATAATAAATCAGCTTTTGTACAAAATCCAACAGGACATAGCCATGTAGGTACCTGCAATCTGACAGCCAGATTCAATATATGCATTTATAATATATACATTTTAACTTTTAAGCACACCTCCTTTGTCCTGAAATTAAATAGAACCTGAGACAAAAATAAACAATAAATAAATAAATAAATAAATAAATAAACCACTCAGGTGGTAACATTGTCCTGGTTTTGGCTAGGATAGAGTTAATTTTCCTCCTCTGGTATGGTGCTGTGTTTTGGATTTAAGATGAGAATAATCCTGACAGCACACTGATGTTTTAGCTGTTGCAGGGCAGTGCTTACTAGTGTAAAGTCAAGGACGATTCAGCTTGTTATTATAATGCCCTGCTAGCAAGGATGCTGGGGGTGCAGCAGGAGCTGGGAGGGGACAAAACCAGGACAGCTGACCCAAACTGGCCAAAGGGGTATTCCATACCATAAGGCATCATACTAAACAATTAACATGGGGGGGCTGCTGCCTGGGGACAGCCTGGGCATCGGTCAGCAGGTGGTGAGCAATTGCATTGTGCATCACTTGCTTAATCCATTCTATTATTATTGTCATTATTGTTATTACTGTTATTATCATAATCATTATTTCTCTTCCTTTTCTATCCTATTAAACAGTCTTTATCTCAATCCAAGAGCTTTTTTTTTTTTTTTTTTTTTTTCTCCCGATTCTCTCCCCCATCCCACTGGGAGAGGGCAGGGTGAGCAAAGGGCTGAGTGGTGCTTAGCTGCCTGCTGGGTTAAACCACAACATCTACAGCAACGCAAAATACCAGCTTCCTGAAATACAAGCATGCAGAGCCCTCAGGAGGCTCCAGCTGAGACTGTATGGTGCATGCTGCAATCTGAGACTCCTTAGAAGTACAGCTGCACATCTGTAGTTATCAAACTGCCACTTTCGCTGCCAAAAGAGAGAAGACAGGCAGAGCCCTGCACACAAAGCTGCAGCAGACATCTTCCCCACAACCTGTTTCAGGCTGGGCTCCAGTAAAGGCAGAGAGCACTCCAGTGGAAGCTTTCTGCTTTGTCCTGCAGCAGCAAAAAATAATCCCTTGTATTACTTACCTCTGGGGGTACCTGGCATGCAGGAGGCACAGCCTGGTCTCTGGGGGCTTGACGAAAGCCCACTCTTCAATGCCCTAGTCCATTCTGGGTGGTGCAGGGTGGTGGGTTCAATTTCTGCTGGCTAATCAGAATTTGGCAGCCCCCTCCCAGCCTATCCAGCTAATCAGCCCTGTCCAGGGACTGGTCCCTGACTCCAGGGAATCCCCTGGACATTTCAAAAGTCACCATGACTTTCCAACACATAGCCAAGTGTCTCTGCTCAGGAGACAAAACCCCAGGTTAAATAAACCACAGTAACCAGATCAAAATTTAATGGGAAAAAAAAAAAAAAAAAAAAAAAAAAAAAAAAAAGTCAGCAAAGAAATCAGTAAACTTGCCAAATCTTTAAATATATTTCACAATCACAATGAGTCTAGATTTTTTATATTTCAATGCTTTTAGGATCTCCACAAGCCTCTCATTAAGTAAAATTCAGGTTGCACATTCAATGCAGGTACACTTTCCCTTTTTTATACATGAACACGCTCAAAGGAGACAGTCGATGAGCAGTTCACTGTCACAAGTGCCTTTGATACTATCAGAATATGCAATAAAATAACAACTTAATAATACAAAATTTATTGTAATTAAAATCAGCATTGATTTCAGTCTTCCCTAAAATTGGAGAGCTTCAAATCAAGATAGAGGTTTGAGGATTCACAGAAGGATGGAGTCCTCAATATTCCTCAGAGTGGTCTAATGGGTAGAGTGAAACTAAAAAGAGCTTTCTAAAAGTTGGTAAAGTTCATTGAGAATAGCTGTAATTATAAGATGAACAGCCAATAATATCTGAATAAGTACAATGTTCTCACCTTATCTTGTTTACTGAATAAATAAATGTGAATTGTCTACAGGTGTCTACATTTGGAGAGGTGACTTTAAACCCTATAATCAGGATCATGCCAAACTATGGTGCAGCTGGTATTAGAAAATCATCACAGCACAGGAAGAAATTGTCTGTTAACATCAGTGTTTCAGATGGAAAGCATGCTTGCAGAACTGGACATGGAAGCAATTTGCTTTGAAGCTTCTTCACTTTTGGACTCAAAGCACACAGAGAACCTACAGGAAGCCCACGCTGTCAGCTGTAGAGTGGTGTTGTGTCCAAAATCTATCTGAGCAGATAGAGCAAACCAGCAGGATATTGATATGCACTTTGGATGGTCAGGTATCATAACTGCTTCAAGAAATGTGAAAGAAAAAGAACTGCTTGAAGCAATGCTTCAAGAAATGTGTGGGGTTTTTTGAAGACAAAAATTATTTTCCAGCCACTATTATACAAAAATTTAATAATGTTCCTTCCTAAAGATTAGTGTAGCTTTGTAAGAATTTATTTTAAAAAACAATATGAAGTTTTTTTCTGTAACACCAACATAAACTTGATACATAGATTTACCTTTTGTTTCTCTATCTAGTAAAACAAATGATCTGTCATTCAGCCCCAGTTGGTTGCAACAGAACATGCATTGCTGGCTGATGCTCTACAGCACAAGAGTGAGTTTTATGAAAATGATTTGTGTGCACATCTGCTAAATCACACAACCGGTAGTACTGGAGGCTGTGGATAAAGCACTGAAGGCTGGGTGCAAAGCCCCTTGAGGGGTGCTGGAAAATAGCACAGAATGAAAGACAGAATGTCCAGTGAAAACTAGGTAAAAGGCTCCCTCATTACCTCTTAAGATCAAAATATGAGCTTTACATCTCATTTAGAAGATGACATTATTATCACCAGACTGGGATAATGGTTCAATTCAAGATCAGCCAAAGGGCACATATTGAAACCATCAGAATCACCTCCTGTGTCACCTTAAATTTTCCTTGGAATTCTCCCAGCCAGTCCCAGTGAGAGTTTAACACTGCCTGGGATATGGGATCTTTATAGCCCAAGCTGGTGTGGCAGCTGACCATGATAGTGATGTTTCAGAGAAGGCAGATTTAGAAGATAAAATGCATAATCCAAGACAGTAATAAAGGAGCTTGCTCTTCTTCTTAATAAGAAGCACAGAATTTCCTGTACTAAACCAAATTAGTAAGGGATTTTCATCTGGGAGACGGTGCTGCCCTTTATCCATGTTACTCTAATAACAGTCAAATCACATATTCACAGTCAGAATGTAACCTGAAGACTATCTACAATGAAAATTATGCTTTCTCTTTGTAACAAGACATGGTGCTCTTTAGGGCATAATATGTTGCAATAGTACTTCTGCCTATTTGAACATTTTAGTTGCCATCGTGTATGTATTTTTCTTGTAAGACAGAATAGAAACAGGTGCTGCTGCTGAAAATACTTCTTCCTAATGTGTCTTGAACCTGTTCTACTTGCTTCCATTACACTGAATCATTATCTGACACCGACAGCCCCCAAAACATTTATGATTCTCTGGATAGAATTCCTACCCAGCCTATCCAATTTCTAAGTCTTAGGTCTTCTTAAACTATAAATAGCTAAACTATTTTGAAGGAGCATAGCTAATCTATTTTAAATTTATTTTCTAATATTTTGATATATTACTATTCACATTAGGAACAGAGTGCAGAAAACTGTTATCATCCCTAATTTTAGTAAACATTATACAGATGGTCCCTGTGGAAAGGGCAGAGGCACATGCCCTTTACTAATTAGTCCATCTGGCTGGAGAGTAAGATAAAAGAGAGCTTAAAAGATAGCTGGGAAACTTTGCCTTTACTGTCACTTGTTCGGCAGAAGGAAATACTGGTTGCCTTCTCTCGTTATTTCTATGAAGAAGCAGGCTTTCAGACTCCAAAACTAGCACTGTCAACCTCCTATCGCAAGGACTAAATCAAATACCAAGCAGCACTGTATAAATAATTTTGACTGTTGTGACCAAAGTGATACCACAGCTGTAGTTGGTATAAATGGGCACTGGCATACAGCTTCAAGGACTCCACAAACAAAACCTGCCATATAAATGGAAAAGCCATTGGTAATTGCAGTGTGTCTCAAAGTATGGGGGGGGGTATCACGTAGCTCATATCTTATGCACCAGTCTTTGCTACCAGTCTTTGCTGTAAGGGGGGATATTAATACATTGTTAGAAAAGAAATCAGGTATTTCTGAAAGACTCCTTCATAAAAGGAAAAAGAAATGTTGTATTCAACTGACAAAAATAAATCTTCTACTAACTCAATTTCAGACTGAAAATTGAGTGAAAGAGGGATTGGATTTCTCCTTCATAAATGTATTAAAATGTATTAAAATAATTATTTTATTTTTTATTATATCGATTTGACAGTCCATGTACCGTAGCTTTCTCTGAACATAGCATCACATCTAACAGAATTCATGCATTTGTGGAGTCTGTTGCCCAGGATGGAGATTTTATTCTCTCATTCACCTTTCAGGGCTTGTTAGATTGCTTGACAGGCTGTTGCAGGAACAGTCAGTAATCTTTTAAACTCTTGAATACTTCAGCCCCAAACATCAGCTCCAGTGCATGCCTAACTTTGGAACCTGGCAGTCAATGTTGGCATCTGGAGTGGTTATTCTGGTGGCAAGAGCCGGGATGTGGCAACAGCTTTGTCTGCTGGGTCACTGCTGCAGGGACCTAGGACAACAAAGCCATGGGGTACCTTCAGCATCATCATCTGGAGTTCAGGAAAAAAAAAAAAAAAAAAAAAAAAAAAAAAGTAGGTAAGAATTGTAATGGTGAAAAGTTACATCAGCTGCTCCCATAGTTAGTTTCTTATTTAGGACCAAAAAATCACAGTCTTCCTTCTTTCTGGGAATCCATTAATTTTTTTAAAACGTAGTTAAAAAACATAGTTAACAATGTTGTAAGTGAAAAGGCAGGAAAAATATAAATAAATTCAGAGTATCTGAATCTATTAGCAAATCTCTAAAAGGGCCAAGGATCTGTTACATTCCAGTAAAGTCAGAGAGACAATCACCAGTTGCAGCAGGCTTTTATCAGACACTTAATGCACACCAAATATTTAAAATGGGACATTCCATTTCTCTAGAGTGTATCCCTCATACGTCAAATATATAAATAAGCGCTTCACAACAATTTAACAACACCATTCCCATACTTATGTGGAAATAACATGTGCCTTTTGTTACTTTAATCCTGAGATGCTGAAAGCAAAGGCAGCCTGTCCTAAAAAGAAAAAAAAAAAAAAACTTTTTCTCTGCAGATGGTCTGAGCAAATGGCACACATCAACTTCTCGGTAACAGAAACCAGATGCAGAATGGCCATCCAGTCTTATAAGCTTACCACCAATTTATGCTGAAGAAATTACATTAAAAGGAATTTCTGGAAATGTTTAGAAATTATGTAATTGCCATCTAAACACAAATTTTAACTCTTTATTCATTAATCATTCTTGAGTGGATGAGTGGGTACATCAGACATAATAAAACATAGTAGAAATAGCTATTTTTCTGAAATACTTCAACAGCTGGTATAAACTTACTGCCTTTTTGAACCAGAGGATTAGGTCATGGAAAGAAATGAAACTGACTTTCTAGGTCTTTCTAAGGCTTTTGATCTTTGAAGAGAATGTGAACCTTTCTAACAACAACATGCAGCAAATAGCAATGCTACATGCTTTGGATAGGAATGCTCACTAAAAATGGCTGCACACAGCAATTTACTGGGGTTATATGCAAGCAAAATCTCTTATATTCACTATAGTTTGTTAAAAATAAATTCCAAATAATACCATCACTTCTGCTTAGGTAGGTAAATAAGGAATGTGTGCAACTCTTTCCTACCAGCGCGAATATGCTGAAGAGTTGGTTTATAAAGGGATCAGGCAATTAGCAAAGCATTTGGTCACAGTGTTTTTGAAGCAGGTGATAGTTCTGCTGAAAAACACAATATATATTTTAAGGAAAGGAGAACATATTTACAGGAACTTAGATTTAGACTCAGCTATTTTCACTTGTCTGGATGTCACTGCTTCTCTGTCATACCTGAGTTAAAAAAACCCAGCCAGCCGCTCCCTGCCCCTGCCACTAGCTTAGCTTTTATACATTGCTTGCATTCTGTAATGAAAATAAATGAATGAAGATATATTGAACTTCCCAATAGAAACAGGATCTTCTTAGAAAGGTAAACTAAAAAGTACTATCAATATAACTTCTGTAGTACAAAAGCTCCCACGTGGCTAGCCATTAACAGAATAGCAAAAAAATGCAGTCCCGCCATCCATTCTAAAGCTCTTTAATAATTATACAATATAATATGGCCATATTCTCAGTTTCTGTTTGTGTTTGGACATTTACCATAGTTTTCCATGGAACTAGATCTATATGAACATTAACTAAATCTTTCCCCCCTTCTGTTTCTTTAGAGAATCTAGATACTTTCTGTTTATCATGTGATAATATTTTATAAATAGGGAATTTTAATCCATTCTAGCTTTCTTTGATATAAATGCTTAAGACTGAATCTTTCTAAGAGATTTGCATAGCGTGGGCACATAATGTGGGCTTGGATTAAGAATAACAATGAAATGGCACACATCAACTTCTAGAGCTTGGTTTATACTGAAGGTCTGACAGGACGGAGCTTTCAAAATCTGTGAATTTGTACAGCCTACAAAGAAGTCTTGTGGCCTGCTTTGGTTTTGCACATTTCTGAGGCAGAAGGTACAACAATCTTTCATTTTTGTAGTTCAACTTAATTTTACTTATTTCAGCACAATTTTTACTTTGCATTGACGTATGTGTTTAGATTTGTTTATAGAATAAAAACATCTGTTTTTCTGGTCTGTTCTCACAGAAATGAGTCTCCTTCAACAACAACAAAAACAAACTAACAAAAAAGTGCATTCTCTCTCTCTTTATGGGAAGGTTTGGCTGGTCTAGTGACAGCATCTCAGTCAAAGCTGAAATGCAAACGAAAAGCAGTTCATGTCACCCAAATGTCACCAACATACTGATGTGCCTTTTTGAAGCATCTGTATAATAACGCACACACTATTGGGAATACACATGATAAGACAGAGAACCGTATGTAGTTGTAGGGCTACAATCTTGTTGGAATCGCAGAGACGTGGTGGGATGGCTACCATGGCAGGAGAGTTGCAGCGGAGGAATCTAGGCTATTTAGAAAAGACAAGAAGGGAAGATGAGAAGCATATCAACCTTTATGTGAGCAAACAGCTGGAGTGCATGGAGTTTTCTATGGGTGGATGAGTAGCTGATTGAGAGCTTATGGGTTAGGATTAAAGAGAGGGACAGGTAACGGTGATATAATGTCTATATATGTGGCCACATATTTGGCTAGACTTATATATCTGCTACAGGCCACCTGACCTGACCAAGAAGAATAAGCAGACAAATGGTGGTTTCACACTGATGGCCAACCAAACTCCACCACACCACTCTCTCATTCCCTCTCCTCCTCAAAGGAAGAAGGGCAAGGAAATCATGAGGATTAGTCAGTATGGATTTACCAAGGGGAAGTTATGCCCTATAAACTTGATAAGTGTGAAATGACTAATGGGTGAGGGAAGAGCAGTGACTACATCTGCTCTGAAGTATGGCCTTTGACACTGTGTCCCCTAAGATCCTCACAGACAACCTGTTGAAGTATGGGCTGGCTGAGCAGGCAGTGAGGTAGATCAAAAACTGACTCAAGGGCTGATCCCAGAGGGTAATCATCAGTAGTGTCTATTTGGAAGCCAGTACCAGCAGCGTACCCCAGGGGTCAAGACTGGGTCCAGTTTTGTTTAACATTTTCATTAATGGCCTGATCAATAGGACAGAGTGCATCCCCAGGAAGTTTGCAGATGACACAAAACCAGGAGGAATGGCTGATACACCACAGAAGGTCATCCTGCCAACCAGAAGGACTTTGACAGGCTGGAGAAAAGGGACGACAGGAACCTCAAGGAATTCAACAAAGGGAAGTGCAAAATCTTGCACCTGGGGGAGAAACAAACCCATGTACCAATATATGCTGGGGGACCACCCATCTGGAAAGCTACTTGGAAGGAAAGGATACAGGGATTCTCATGGATCACTAGTTGAACAAGAGTCAGCAAAGTGCCCACACAGCAAGGAAGACTAATAGTATTCCGAGATGTATTTGGCGAAGTACTGCTAGCAGGTAGACAGAAGTGAACTAAGCTGGTCTGACCTTAAATGGAGTCAGTGAAGATTTAAATCAGCTTCAAAGAAGGATTTAATTGAAATTAAAATGATTTTAAGCTTCACTGATTAAAACTTCTTGGCAAAAATTAAAGATGAGAGGCAACAGGAAGTTATGCTGAGAGGGACCTTCAGTTACCTTCATGAGCTGTTGCTGCTGCTGAAATACATGCAAATTCCCGTTTTGATCCCACATTTCCCCACAGTTGTCTGTTGAGCCTCCACTAAAGTACTTAAGATACCACAGTAGATTATGATCATAATTCTTGAAGCATTTACTTCCTAAAAGTTTCTGACTGTTAACTGCCTGAGAGAAAATATTCCCAAATTCCCAATAAGGAGCATGAAAGAAAAACACTGGTGATTGAACCACCTTTTAAAGTCAATGTGGATCTTGGCACAGATAAGGAGCTAGGCTTCTGCTTTGACCCATCACTGACCTTAAACTCTGCTAAAAAAATCTTGCCTTTTTCCTGTAATAAATCTGACAACTATCAGCAGGAGGAAGATGAAATTCATCCCCTCACTTTAACTCATTACATGACAGTGTTCCGTGATTTAACGATGAGAAAATTGTGAATAATCATCCCCAGTATTTCACTGACAAGACCACAATAGTAGCACAAATCAAGCACAAGAAACTTTCCAGGTACCAGGTATTCAGAAGCGACATTTTTTTTTTTTTTTGGGGGGGGGGGGGGGAGGGGAGCTGTATCACAGTATGGACATGCTAGCATAAAGCTGGAGAAGGACATCAGCAGAACAAATGAACAAATTTCTTTCTGAATCAACTTAATTTTCTTTGGGACTACAGAATCATAGAATCATTTAGGTTGGAAAAGACCTCTAAGATCATCTAGTCTGACACTTAACCTAGCATTGTCAAGTCTAACACTAAATCATATCACTAAGAACAACATGTACATGTCTTTTCAATACCTACAGGGATGGTGACTCAACTACTTCCCTGGGCAGCCTGTTCCAATGTCTCACAACCCTTTCAGTGAAGAATATTTTCTTATTATCCAATATAAAACTCCCCTAGTGTAACTTAAGGCCATTTCCTCTCATCCCATTGCTTGCTACTTGGGAAAAGAGACCAACCCCCATCCCCGCTATGACCATTTTTGAGATGGTTGTAGAGAGTGATGAGGCCTCCCCTGAGCCTCCTTTTCTCCACACTTAGCAACCACAGTTCCCTCAGCCACTCCTCACAAGACTTGTGTTCCAGGCCCTTCACCAGCTTCATTGCCCTTCTTTAGACACACTCCAGCACCTCGATGTCCTTTGCAGCGAGTGGCCCCAAACTGAACAAACTATTCAAGGTGCAGCCTCACCAAAGCTGAGTACAGAAGGACACCACTTCCCTAGTTCTGCTGACCATGCTATTTCTGATACTAGCCAGGATGCTGTTGGCCTTCTTGGCCACGTGAGCACACTTCTGGCTCATATTCAAATGGCTATCAGTATCACCAGGTCTCTTTCCTCCAGGCAGTTTCCAGCCACTCTTCCCCCAGCCTATCTTTTTGCATAGGGTTGTTGTGCCCCAAGTGCAGGACCCAGCACTTGACCTTGTTGAACTTCATACAGTTGGCCTTGTCCCATCAGTCCAGTCTATCCAGATCCTCCTGCAGAGCCTTCCTACCCTCAAGCAGATCAACACTCCTGCCTAACTTGGTATTGTCTGCAAAATTACTGAGGATGCACTTGATCCCCTCATCCAGATCATTGATAAAGATGTTGAAGAGAACTGTCCCCAGTACTGAGTCCTGGGGCACACCACTCATGACCGGCCTCCAGAGGGATTTAACTCTTCACCAAAACTCATTGGACCCAGTCACCCAGACTTTTTTCCCAGCAAAGCATATACCCGTGAGCAGTCTGTTTCTCCAGATTGATGTGGTAAACTCATAATGATTAAGTGTCAAAAGCTTTACTACAGTCTAGGTAGCCAAAAACCACAGCCTTTTCCTCATCCACTAAACACATCACCTTGTCATAGAAGGAGATCAGGTTAGTCAAGCAGGACCTGCCTTTCATAAACCCATGGTGACTGGGCCTGATTACCTGGTTGTCCTGTATATGCCACACGATGGCAATCAATATGTTCTGCTCCATAACCTTCCCCTTCATAAAAGTCTGACTGACAGGGCTGTAGTTCCCTAGGTCTTCCTTATGGTTTATAGTAATAATCCTCCTACACCTTAGTAAATGAAATGAAATTCAGGTGGAGTGTCCTGTGTGTGATGGGATTACCATGCCACCAATGTAAAGTAGCCAAATAGAAGTTCATTTGTCAACTAGTCTAGTCATGAGAAAGTGGTTTCATGTAAAAGAAAAATCCATACAAATAGGGTCACTGGCTTCCTCTCTGCAAGCACATTTATCCCCTGCAACTCACAACCTATCGTCCCATGAAGGAAGAAATTTCTGTGGTCATTCCTTAATGAAACATTGGCAACACATCACTGAAGTAACATACCGTACTTCAGAGAATTAATCACTCATTCTACCATGGAGGCCCCTCTAAAGGGAGCCCACTATCTTTTGTGCTGTTGCAGTCTTCAAAGGCCCAGCTGCCCATCTGATGAAAATTGTAATTCCTCTCATGGAAACATAATGATTTTTAACAGTTGAGACTTTAGCCTTAAAGAGTCAGATCATGAGCTTGCAGTATATTGGAAAACGCTCAAAGGCATGAAGAAAGGTAGCTCACTCATAAGCTTTCCTGAAGGCGCTCTGATACGATGCATATATTCTAAGTTCAAAATACCTTGTCTGCCTCCCAGAGACAGAGAGACTGTAAGGAAGACAGCAAAGGGTCACTAATTGCTCTTGTTTTCTAAGACTCCAAACCCAGCACCAGTTACAGATACAAGACATACAAGACATCCAACTGCTATCTTATCCTCTGGCTGACTCAAGCACCGAATCTCAAGCCCTATGCTACCAGCCTGCACAGATGGCTCGAGCTCAGATAACTACATTGCATGAAGTAGGCCATTTTTGATACAACTCTGAAAATTATTTCTGGAAAGACTGGGAGTTAGCATGGCTCCCATGGTGGAGTTTTAATGAGCCATTATGGTCTTCCTTATTTCTGCTTCTTTAAAAGTAAATATTTGAATGTCCTAAATGGAGGCTGCCTCCTAAAAACAATCCAAAAAAAAACTTCTTCAGAGCAGAATGAAACAAAGAATTTGTCAAGCATGCTCCATGTCTCCTACTCCTACATCATTGAATGCATCCCTCCTACCTAAAATGCCATCTTGAATCTCTGACCGTCAATCTGAATGACCTCTGGGAAGACAAGCATTGCATGAAAGACAAGCACTTCATCTACAGTCCCAGATCCTGAAAAGAAGCTCTGATTCCATTGTCTCAGAGCACTGAAGAAAAAAAAAAAAAAAAATGGTAACAGGGAGTCTGTTTTACTTTGTTAGCACAGTGGCCTGGGCCCAAGGCTCCTGCAGTAGATGCAAGCGCTCTGCAACTTTTTAGCTTTTGAAAACTAAGATTAATTTTGCTCTAGTGGAACTAAGTGCCCTCCATCACGTTAATATTTAGTCATGTGCTGAAATCACACGGGCTCACAGGCACTGCAGATTAAACAGCTACAATTAGGTGGGTAGAAGCCGAGCACAGACACCCATAAATAAAAACAAAACTGCATGCAAATGGCACATTGATGTTTGTGTCTTGATCAGAAACTATGGCAGCTACTAGAAATTCAAATGACATTAACTGGAATTTGGGATTTATTTTCAGCTTCCAAAGGAAAAGTCACAAGCACAGTCTATAGAGAGGGTTCCTGTGCTGCTGGGAGACCACATCCCTGTTCTCAATGACTGAAAGCTTCATAGAGCCAGATTTTACATATGGCATAAACCAGCATAACTCTACACATTTCAGATGAACTAAATTAACTTATGCCAGCTGAGAACTGGCCACTATAATGAACATATATGTCTGAGGCACTCAGAAGTCTCAGATCTATGTACAAATTCTTCCATATTATGTCACAATATTAAAGATAACTTCTCGAGTTGCTAGAATGCTTTTAGGTTCTTCGAGGAAATACTGAGATTTTTTATCACTTTGAAAGTGTTTTTTTGTTTTGTTTTTTTCCTAGCAATTACTAACATTGACGATTATTTTGAATAAAACAGAGGCTGAAGTTGTTTCCAGATTTTGTTGAGAATGCTATCAGCAAATGCCAGAACATGACTGGACATCACCTAAAATACTTTAGATCTGAGTATGATACAACTTTTAACATGTTTTGTATAACAAAACTTTCTTTTTCCCCTGTCCATTTTTGGAAAAGACTCCTGGCATTTGACTGATTATAGTTAGTGTCCTACAGTTTCCATTTCTAGTTTATCTGATTCTTGAATATTAGAATAAATTACTTGGAGATCCTGCATGGCATCCTCCACAGTTACATGACATGACAGTAAACCACACAAGCTCATAGAGTACAGCCTAAGTCTAGCAAGTGTAAGAAAAATCAACGAATTAGCCAACTACTTGTTACAAAACCTGAGGAAGTCCAACACTCCTCTACTGAACTGCAATAAACTGTGCACCTGATTTTCATCTATAGTACATTACATGGTGACACAACTTTAATCAATTAATTATATGAATTGAATACATCTGTCCTCACACCTAAGGAAAGAAGAGCCAAACATTTATGACACCAGCTTGAACATATTCACACAGTTTGTTTCCCTGATTATTATTATGTGACTTGCCAATGAATAAAGATGTCCTTGGGTAAATAGATACAAAGCGAAGGCTAGAGTTTAGATTTAGGCCTCACTCAGAGAAGCTAAACATACCAGGAATCTTTCATGGTTTGTCATATATTGCACCCAGCTGTGCGGTACGAGTTTACCCATTTTACTGAAGAAGCACTGAAGCACAGAGAGGCTTAAGTCCAGATCCTGTAAACTATTTAGCTGCTTTATCTCAGTTGAGTTCAGCATCTCCCAGGATCCGTGGTTTAAATGATTTGACAGAGTAATTTCACAGCTCTCTACCACCCCCTGCTGTTTCCTTTTTCAAGAAAAATTTTGCTCTTTCTGAATTGCTGTGGCATTAGAAAAATGAATATTTGCAAACTCTTTTTTCTAAAGCAGAAAAAAAAAACATGGATTGGCAATTTATTAGAGTGTATTCTGAAAGTGAGAAAAACAAGAGAAAATTATAGGTAAGTTTTTGTAGCAGTGCACTGACACACACAGGCAAATGCTTTCTTGAAGGCAGAGAAATTTTTGCTACCTAGTTCAGCAAAGTTAAGAGTTTAGCTGATGGCTGCAGAAGTGTTGTTTAAAAGATCCGAGTAATGACTGCAGAATTTAATCCTACTAATGTAAACTGGGAATCAAAATACATGACATTGTAATAGGAAAATAACAAACAACGTGAACTTGGCTTAAATATCTCCTGGTGTTCTCAAATGCCAAACTTGCAAGACAGAAGTCTGTTTTGGATGGTTACAGAAAATGCCAGACGTATTCAGTTTGCCAGACTTGCATGGCTAGACATCATTACTTTTTACTTCAAACTCAGAGCTTGACAAGGATTAATAGAAGATAAAGAGAGACAAAATTCAAATCAGGACTCATGAAGGGCCTGATCACCCAGAACATTTCATTCCACAGGAACACCATGCTTTCAAAGGTTCATTACCACTGAGAAAATTGGCAAATTGTATCAAATTGGCAAGTAGAAGAGAATAAATTGAACACACATAGAAATAAAATACCAATTTGGCATGGATAGTTATTTCAGCTAAAGCCTGTCACGTTTTGAAAAACAGTCTGAACATTTATCTTGAGAGCGTAGACAAATCTGTGGCAAACAGAGCTAGTGGAATTCTATTTCTAAATTTCAAAGGAATACTGGTTATTTAATGTGACAACCACTCTACGAAAGTAGCTTAGTTAGCATAAAAGATTAGTAATGGAGATGATGAAAGAAAAAAGATTTCTCCCAAGTTTCTTCACATTTTGGCTGGTGGGGAAATGTTTGATTTCACCCAATTTTAAATACTGGTGTTTAATCTGTACAGCCCAAGCCAATGCATCCCTTCATTTACCGGAACACTGAAAGACACAAGGCAAGGAACAGGCTCCACAGACATACATAAAATGCATTTTAAAAGATTCTGATGAATCTTTTTTTTTTTTTCCCCCTTAAGATCAAATAGTCTTGACAGGAATTCAGTTTTCTGAAGAGCCCAGTGTTCCCTCCCTTTGGAAATGTTAGATGAAAACTCATTCATTTAATTTAAGAAAAACTCTAATTTAACAAGGTGCAGGTTGGGAAAGAAACACGGTAGACAAGGTCACCAAACACTGTATGCTAAACAAATGAAAAGCTATGTAAACATTTCACAAGATAAAACTAATTGTTATGCTTTTTGCAGAATCCTCAATAATTATGGTAAAACTGAACCTGGGCTACCACTCCATAGTGCAAAGACTTGCCTGTTTCTGGCTGGGGCTGCTTCCTCCTCCTGCAAACACCCTCCACACAGGTATTCAGATCAAGGGACGTTTACTGCTATACATAACACTAACCAATAACACCTCGTTACTTCCTGCCTGGTCTGCAGCTATCTGATGTCTCTTGCTTTATGTGTTGTCAGAGGGATGACATCTATATACTGTATTCAGAAGAAATAAGGCAAACAGGGTCCTGGACAATGCTTGCACATAAAAATTATAAGGCAATGATTTTCGAACTTGTCATACAGAGACCTTAATTTTTGTATTTTAAGGCATTTTTCTAAGTACAAGCATGGGATAACATTCTACAAAAGAACTAGCCTCAGTTGGACTCTTTCCAGTATGTCTGTCTCTCTTTAAAACCATTCCTCCTTGTCCTATCATTTTATCTGCCTGAGAAAAAAGTTGCTCTTCATCTTTTTTATAAGCCCCCTTGAAGTACTGAAAAGTTGCAATGAGGTCCCCACAGAGGCCTCCCTTCTTCAGGTTGAACATCCCCAGCTCTTTCAGCCCTTCTCCATAGGAGAAAGGAAGCTAGTGACCCAAATCACAGTTCATCTGCACAGGCCCAGATTTGTGCTGGATGTAGAGTATCGCCTTTGGGCTGCATTGTGCATTTGCCAGGGCTGCAGGACAAACTGCCTGCTCATTGCAACATAGGAGGCCTGCAGGCGTCTCCCACTTGTCAGCAGTGACTATGCTACCTAGATTTCCTTGTTTTTATCTAAACCTGCAACAAGAAGTTCCCATGTGAACATCCTTTCTGTTGGAGGGGTGTATGGAGTTGTTTTCTTTAAAAAGTCCTGCATCTCTTCCAGGGATTGGATCTGAACAGAATGCTGCACGCTGGTCAGAGGCCTGTTTGAATCTGCACAATCCAGCACTCCCAGCATCTGAAGAGTTGTAAGATTATCTCTACTAGCCTCTCCTTCTTTATGTTAATAGACTGGTAGATATTAATCCTTTTTCTCTCCATTCTTATCTTCAACCTCTGATCTTCTTGAAGATTAAAAAACAATGTATGGGAAACACAGCATGCATTTTCTTTAGACTTTTATAGTAGACTTTAGACTTTTACAGTATGTAACAACAAAGCAATATTTTAAAATGTTTTAAATATTTTAAATATTTTAACTTCTCTTGGCAAGACTGCTTCTAAACTTCTCTTTACAGCTGCGTATCAGATCAGCATTATCTCCCTACCCACAAGCAACAATTCTTAATTAGTATCCCAAATCCATCACAAATACAAAAAGCTTCAATTCCAGATTATATGTGCCTACCTCCTACTGCAGTTGTACTGTAACTGAAATACATGGTCAAGACAGAAATATCTCCCAAAGCATAATTCAGCTATAGATCAGCTCAAATATCAGGATAACTGGAAAATTTATATCAATTTGTCTACTTTCAAAGCTTTCTGTCACAGAAGCCAGAAATCTTGTAAAATTGTTTCTCAAGTATGTCACACAGTAGACCTCAAAAATTATGGCCTAATGACTGTCTGATGCTCAGTGCCGCATAACCTTAAGTTAATACACACAGTAAATGCTCTCCTGACTGCACCCCATAGTAATACCAAACCTCAAGTTATTTTCTTTTCTGAAGGAACAAAAACACTCAATCTGAATATCCACAGGCTAAATATCCCATCCATTCAAATATTCCTAACAAAGAAATAAAAAAAACCTTCATTGCCCCCCTCTGGAAGCTGACTTATGTACAGGCACCAATGTTAAGGAGAAGAACACTTAGACCTGAAATTTCTGCAGATTCAGTGACTCGACAACACAAGTGTCAGTTGAACCAACAACTGTATAAAGCATATATTTGCCTAAATTGTTTGATTACATCTTACATTTTACAAAATGAAGAACAGTGATCCTTTTCCCCCACCCAACCCCATCTTATAGAGGGGGGTCAGTAACATTTACAGAGCAAGCAGTCTATAATAGAAAAAAAGTCAGGAATTTATATACAACTCAAACAGGTAACAATGATATTTCTTTTCCCCCTTTCTGGACAGAGCCTCAGGTTGGAAAATGACTGTGATTCTGAATCATTCAGGCAAGTGCTGGAATAAAATACTGAAGGGAAACATCCTCATGGAGCAAGATAAAGTGGACGATTCTCTTACTTAAGATATCTGTAAAGAGAAAAAACACAAATCCAATTTGAAGTATGGCAAATACTTTAAAATGACATCCTCTAGAGAATGCCACCATAAGAATACAATATTTCTACCATATCCAATACAGAATGCAATTTTAAAGTATATTTTGAAGTAAAGAGGATGACTAGACATCACCCGGTAGTATTAAAGTCCTTGAAGGTCTATGAGGAATTATTAAGAGTCTATGGAAGCTGATACCAAAAAGGAAATACGTAATTGTAAGGCATGTAATGCCTTGTAAGGCATGTAATATTTTAATTCCATGACTTAATCTTCTCTGGGAACCCTTAGCATCTGCACTAAACTATAATGCAGAGATGTTCTTAGGAGGTCAGAAGTCCGTGGGAAAGGCATGTAGAGCTATCAAAACAGAATATAGAACCACGCACAGCTTCCACTTAGGAAGAACACACTGTTTCTATGGTTAGAAACACATGCTGTGTAAAAAGCATTTTGGTATTAGAATTAATTTGGTGCTGGACGTAAGAAAGTACATGAGGGAAACCATTTTTTTTTTTAAAGTCAGTAAATTCATTTTTCCAGCAGAAATTAAAGCTTTAAGAATTTAAAAACAAACAAACAAACAAAAAAAAAAACATTAACATTCTTAAATATAACAGTTTAACTTCAAAACAAAGATGATAAAAAGGCACACATGGTCAGTCAGTCCAGATATTCCAACTTGATACTTTTAAAAAGTCATGACAATGCTTTTTAGTGTTTTTTTTCCTTCTCTTCCCAAAGCACCTAAGGGCTGAAGCCCACTGACTAAAACCTAAAATATTAGAAATTCTCAAGCATAGTAAAAATAGCCAAGTTTTAAAGTGACAAAAAAAGAGATGTTCTCCTAAGACTGCAAGGACAGCAAACATCCCCTCCTTAACTGGAGTTTGCAAACAGAGCTGTTGAACTTACTGCACAAGGCTTTTGTGGGATTGACCTGCTGTCCAGCAAGCAGCTGCTGCAACTTCTTGATGTCTATGCGTGCCTCAGCCATGCTTTCCAGATCTCTGTCTTGAGCAGAGCTTTGACATCCATCCTCTGATGCTGGAAGTGAAAGAACATACCACTTGGTCAAAACATCAGAAGGGATTTCAAAACCTGTAAGGACACACCTGACAATCACCAAACACTTGATATTCATAGGGACTGTTTAGCAGCAACAGCAGTGCAAGGAAGCTAAAGCCCAGTTTTCCTACAAATTGTCAATGTTACTGAAAGAGATTCCCCACATAAATATGGAATAGACATTGGCCACTTTCCTTTTTAAGGTTTCATTTGACGACTTCAAAGGACTTGATGCTATTTTGTAAGTGCTAAGAGAAGGTAAGTACTGTTATCAGCATCGCACTTACATAATGAGACCAAACGCTAGTATCAGGGGAGACATTATCGCTCTCTACAACTACCTCAAAGGATTTTGTAGCAGGGTGGGTGTCAGTGTCTTTTCCCAAGCAACAAGCCATAATACAAAAGGAAATGGCCTCAAGTTGCACCAAGGGAGATTTATATTGGATATTAAGAAAAAATTCTTCACTGAAAGGGTTGTGGGGCATTGGAACAGGCTGCCCAGGGAAGCAGTTGAGTCACCAGCCCTGTAAGTATTCAAAAGACATGTAAATGTGGTGCACAGGGACACGGTTTAGTGGTAGACCTGGCAGTGCTAGGTTAACACTTGGATCTTTAAGGTCTTTTCCAATCTAAATGATTCTGTGAAACAGACACAAGAGACAAGAAACAAGGAAACTTACCCCAGGGAGGATTTCCCAAGTTTTTAAAATGTGTCGTAACAGATACCAAATCAGTTTCTATTTTTAAATTCATTTCTCCATTCAAGTTTGCTTCAATCACCTGCAATACAATCAATTTTAGGAAAGCCACTTCTGCACTGCAGAAATACGAAGGAATAAAGTGCTCTTCTGTTCAAGCTTCCAGAAGTGCGTCAGTGCCTTCAAAAGCTCAACTGCACTTTTTGAACATGGTTCAAACATCTGAACGCTCAGCTACAAAATACGTTTCTCATCATTTCTGTGTGAATGATCCCAGACCATCTTTCCTGAAATTATGGCGAGGGAAATTCAATTGCTCTCCAGTACTTTTAGAACAAGTACTGGCTTTGGAAAGTTCATGTGCTGGACAAAGCCTTTTGAAATAAGAGACTGAAATTGCAGAAGATGAACGTTACTGCATTCCCTTCCAAGTTTTCAACAAACAGAAAGACACATACACAGTCCATACAATGCACACAGAACATGGGATGAACCAAGAGCTGATCTGCAGTTGCTTTCTCAGACTTAAAAGCAGACAACAGCTGCACCAGAGCAATGACTCCAAGCAGTACTATGGACTGCTAGAAATTCTGGAAAAATGCTGAAAGCCTTCAAATTCTATCCTGACAAAGCATCCTACCAGAAGAAGACTATATATGATCTTATATGAATCCCAGACAAATCAGAGGATTCCTAAAGCACATCTAAGCACTTCACTTCTGTGATCAGAAGAATTCTCAATACTTTATAGAAGTCCACATGACAACCAGAATTACCCATGGAATGGGAGATGCCCACAGATGAATGCTCCCACACAAGGCCCAATTACTATTAGGAAGACCTTCTAAAAGCCTTTTTTGTAGCTCTAATCTTGACCATATTTACTATCACGATCTATGCATCTAGCATAAATATTTGACACTTAATGTTTTTGTTCTTTAGTAACAGAAAAGCATGTATGGGACACAAGTACTTTGCCATCTCCCTTAGAGCTATCAAAACTATTTCCCAGAGATTTACTTATTTTTAACTATAAACATATTTTGGAGCATGAGGTAAGGAATTTAGGAACAGAGTTATGCCAGTGCTAATATGCTACCTCTTCTGAGTGTTGCTACACACCAAAGATCAATCCCATCACACGGCTATCCTGTGTGCAATGCTTTGTTGTCTGTAAACATGTACACTGAGGATATGGGGGGGGAGCACACTCAGAGAGTGCGCCCAGAAGGCTTACAAAGGAGAAGAGTTTGAAATGCTTTACTCTTCTATTTGCATGATGATTGCCATTTGCAAAATTGCCAGAAAGCCATTGTTAAGTTTTTCAACCCTTCCAAGCCTTGTAAGACTAAGACCTACCCAATTTCAGGATTCTCAGTTTACAAAAATATTCCTATTTATCAAAATTGTTAAAAACATCCCCAAACCAAACTATTCCAAAGCTCTATACCTACTTACTCCCTTTAATGCCAGTAAATTCTGGTGACTGAGAGCAATTACATTTTCAAAAAATCCCTTAAAAGAAAAAAAAAAATCCCTTTTCACACCAACTGCAGTGGGCTCCTTCCAATGGAAGGTCCACCAGCGCTCCAGCAACCCAGCGTGGGTTGAAAGCTCCCCATGTCAGAATCTAAAGCATGGGTTGACATCCATGAGCCATGAGAAGGATTTCCTCTAAACCATACCTCAAGTTCACCAAAAGGTCATCTTAACAGAAACGTAACACAAAACTCACCTAAAATAGGAATTTTTTAAAGAAATCACCTGGAAAGTCTCTAGCTAGCTTCATGAAAGACTACAATTTCTTTTGAGCTGTAAAGAGTGGCTTGCAGCAACACTATATCATGTTCTTTCTAGAATTCAGTACAAAGAGCACCATATTCTATGAGGCCCAGGACAAACTTTTCAGCATCAATCCTAAAATAAATCCCATCATTCCCTTCAACCCTTGCACAATCTTCAGGCACCTTTAGTTCGACATCTGACCCATCCAAAAATAAAATATAACACAGGGGCACCAGTTTGGGCAACAGGGAAAAGCACTACATCCAAGATAAAATGACATCTGTAGGACAAAGACTTGAAGTGTCTTAACTTACAATGCTTTGGCTGAGATTCTTCATTCTCTCCACAACACTCTTCATTGTTTTCAGTGCTGGTAGGTAAATACTGACCTAAGAAGACACAAGAATGCATTCACACCAATATTTCATGTGTGAATGGGATGCGATGCCTTCATCGCATCTAGCTTCCATCCCTCCTTTTTCTGCTCCATCTCCTCTCCAAAGCCCACTGGCTGTATACTCCACCGCAGCAGCCACCTCCCCACTCCACAGAGAATATAAAATCAGAGGCTTACATCAAAGTCTGGCACGTTGGGCTCCCTGAAGTCATTCCATAATCTTCTGGGAATAACCCTCACAGGAATGTCATGTGTCACAATCCTACTGCTGCTTGATAAGGAAGGCTTGAGGGAAAGAGGATGCTCTTGAAGTTAAAAACAGGATTTGAATTCTGAATCCAAGTTTTTCAGATCCAGTCTAGGAAATATTAGAACCAAGTGCCTCAGACACACAGTTCCAATTTTCCACAGCTTTCACAGGTCCCCTATTACGCAGGCTTCACTTTTGAATAAGGATGAAGTTGCAAGTCATTGCTATCTATGTGCTATCCTTCAAGTTAAACAGGGAAGACATGTTAAAACCAACAAGAAATCTGAAGTGCAGTTTGAAATTGAATAGCATGACAAGCAAAAACAAAACACAGAGCCAAAAAATACACTAAAACCTCCTGTACCTAGAGGCTTCAACGAGAAGGCAATCATCCACTGAAAATTTAGATGATGAATAGAGAAAAGGCAGCAGGTGACAAAGACATTATAAAAAGGTGTCTCAATCACATGGCTTTCATTCTTCTTCCACCTCTTCCTTGTCTTTTGGAAAATACAAAGCTGGTTCTCCGTGCTACCAACCATGATGGCAGGAAATGCCAGTAAAATGGAAAACGGCAAGATTTTTCTTTCTTTAGTTTTCTAGAGTTACATCAAAGCTTTTACTTAATAATGATGATAAAAGCATTGTTGCACTTACTAGCTCCACAGAAACTTTGAGACAAGGACAGTGTTTGTTAGTCAACTTGATCTTCACTGCCTTAGCACTCTGGGCAGTTTTGAATGCTCTTGACAGATTCTCAGGTGTGAGTTCTAAATAGATTTCATTGTGATCCGCAGCTACTCCTTCCATCTGAAATTCATCAAAGAAATTCCCCTGCAGGTTTTAAAAGTTGTGAAATAAAGAAAATTAAAAAAGAAAAAGAAAATGAAAAAGAAAGAAAGAAAAAAAAAAAAAAGAAAAGAAAAAAGGCAAATGAAGTGGGGCAAGTTCGACTTGACAGACCTTAACTTTAGAACCACATGCTTTCAGCAGGTTTCCTCTGCCCAGCACCACGTGCAGGAATCAGTACAGGCTATGTAAGGATGAAGGCCCATTTCTTCAGAGCTAAAGCTATTAACTTCAGACCCTGCCCTAACACACATAGATTGTCAAAACAGGGGGTATGAGGGATGAGTTATGCTCAGTTGTTTCCAGTTCTGGGCAGAATCTTATGGGCCAGCACACACTGAAGCCTTACAAAAAAAAGTGACAACCTAGGAAAAGTGGTGTCTAGCCAAAAACACTGGGCCTGCACAACTAAAAGGCAGTCTTGCAAAACAGAGCACCTTGAAAGACCTGAGACACCTAGGGTAAGGATTACAATTAGAACTGACACCTTGTAAAAAGGACCCAAGTACATGCTGCGGTTTGCAGTGTCGTGTGGTTATTCAACTCCCCCAGAATTACCTGGCACAGCTCACACCACATGCTGACCCCTCCATTTGCTACTTTATCGCAGAGGATGAAATACAGCTTGCTCGCAGTGAGGCGCAGCGTGCAGGTCTTGGCTAACTTGGCGATCGTGTTAATTACACCTGCTGAGGGAAGGGCAACATTACAGCACAAACTGCTTCGCGCCGGGTACCTCGGTGGCAGGGGATAAGCCTTTAGTCCCCAAAATCACATCTCCTGCTACCAGAAACGCCGAGGGGAAGAGGAGGGAGAAAACGACCTCACGCTGCCTCCCACCCGCGAGTAAAGGCCCCTGGATGGAGCCACGGCCTGGGCCTCAACGCGCCCGCAAAGGGGCCGGCGCGCACAGCCCTCCCTCCTCCTCCTCCTCCTCGGGCAAGGCTGGCCGAGGCACCGCCGACCCCGGTTCGCCCACCCCGACACACTCACGGCTGAAGTTGTTGAGGCAGGCGAGATCCACGATCTTAGCCCGAAAGCGCATGGCAGCGCCGCCCGCCAGCCCCCGCTCCGGCAGCGCCGCCTGACGCGAGGGGCGGGGGGAAAGGAGGGATCGGGGAGGCCCCGGGGCGGGGCTGGCCACGGAGCAATCCCCTCGACTAATCGGTAAATCCAAATATCTGGGTGGTTGCTCAGCCCGGCTGTCTTTGAGGAATTTTCTTCAAATGTCAGGGGGCGCCCTGCAGCAGAAAGTAGGAGTAACCCCACCCTCACCCCCTGCCGTGGAAGCGCCAGGCTCAGACTCTGCCTGTAGGTGTAATGGTCTTCCTAACATGAAGTGATCACAAGGGAAAAAAGCAACAGTCATGTAGGAAAGTAGTAACCCTAAGCATAATCCTAACTAGAAGTGTAACTCTAAACCTGAACCCTAAGCCTAACCATAACCCAAAACCTCAACATTATCTGTAACCTTAAACCTAACTGTAAATCCTAACCCTGAAACTAACATTTAACTTAATGACTAACCATAAACTTAAGCCTAAAACTAACCTAGGAAAGAAACTAAAGCTAAAACTAAACCTAACTCAAACCCTAACCCCAACCCTAGCCACTAATCCTAACACAGCTAACCCCAGTCCTAACCCTAGCCCTAGCCTGAACCCAAATGCCTGACCCTAATGGTAAACGACGTAAGCCTAAACCTAACCATAACCCAAACCTCCAAACCTATCCATAACATTTAAGCCTAATCCTAACCCTAAACTAGGACGCTAAGCCAAGCCGTAACACTAGTGGCTAAACCCTAATCATAAACCTAAAACTAACTAAACCCTAGCTAAACCTAACCCTAATCATGAACCTAAAACTAACTAAACCCTAGCTAAACCCTAAATCTAACTCTAGCCCTGAATCCTAACACTAATACTAAACCTAAACTCCAACCTCAACCCTAACTCAAAACCTAATGGCTAACCCTAACCAGAACAGAATCACAGAATGGTTGAGGTTGGAAGGGGTTTCTGGATGTCATCTAGTCCAACCTCCCTGTTCAAGCAAGGACACCTAGAGCGTGTTGCACAGGGTCACATCTGGGTGGGGTTTGAATATCTCCAAAGAAGGAGACTCCACAGCCTCTCTGGGCGACCTGTTCCAGTGCTCTGTCACCTCACAGTAAAGAAGTTTTTCCTCATATTCAGATGGAACTTCCTGTGTTTCAGTTTGTTGTACTCTCTCCAGGAGTTCCATGTCTCTCCTGTACTGGGTAGCCCAGAACTGGACACATAACCATAACACTAAGTCAGGACAATGGCTCAAGCATGTACTGAGAAGACCAACAAAGCTGGTGAAGGGAATGAAAACCAAAACATATGAAGAGAGCCTGAAGGAACTGGGGCTGTTTAGTCTGGAGAAGGGGAGGAAGAGGGGAGACCTCATCACTCTCTAACTATATCCTCTGGTGATAAAACATGATGATGTTTTTAGTTCTTACAGAGCAGCAGTTACACAGAGCAATGGACTTTTCTGCTTCTTATGCTCTCTTGCCAAGTTTGGGTATGCACAATTTGGGAAGGGACGGAACCAGGACAGCTGACCAAAACTTTTGTTGCTCCTAATACATCCCCTAAAAGTATTCAGGCCCACTTTTACAGCTCTGGGTGGAGATGAAGCAATTAGTGCCAAGCTTCTGGACAGAACTGTTAACTCTTTCCTTGCAGAGCAGATAAGGCAGAGCATGGCAAAGTGGTTAACCCATTCCTCACACACACAGTTCAGTGCACTTAAAGACCCAGAAGGTTTCTCCAGTCTCAGTTCAATGGATGCAGATGCTGTTCTCCCCATATGCAGGTCTAGCCCGTGATGAGGCTGAATATGTATTCCAGAGGTATACACACACAAAGTCAGCCACAGTAGACCAACACAGACAGAGCCATGCCTTTACAAGGAAACTGAAACAGCATTCAAATAAATATGAACACAGATAGTAAAGCCATTTTTTCCTCCTTTCATCAGGTTTTAAGTTTCCTGTTGAACAAACTATACACAAACCTTCACTCTCTAGATTTACACACACAACACATTCACAGATCTTTCAAATATTAACATGGGCTCTAAGTCTGTCAGATAATCATGACTTACCTGTTACCTTAAAAGCTGGTTGATTAAACTCTCTAAGACTCAATCTGGAGTTTTAGAAAGCAGGCATTTTTTAATTGCAGCACCGAACACACAGGGGATTACTCCACCTAGTGTATGCACAAGTTGCTCAACAAAGAAGGCTATATACAATTAGAATATACATATTCAGTAGCTTTCCAAGAAATAACTAACATACTCATACTATTTCTCAGAACTCATTAAAATATGTAAACGTTCCTGACACATGTGCATTTGTTTCTACTGGTGGTCTTTCAGGGTCTTCTGGTGGTCATTGATAGTCTTCCTCGCTGCTTTTACTAGTTAAACCCAGTTCTTGCACATGCTCTTTCTTATCTCTGTTCTTTCTTATCTTATTGTTTCAGCTTAGGCATGTATACCAAGCTAAGTCATTTACACATCCAAGGATATTTGCATTGCATGAGTTTCTCACCTAATCTTCTGAAATATCCTCCAGGCCTGGGTCATCATACAAGTCTGTATGTTAAAGCTGACTAATTAGCAAGTAAGATAGCACCAGAGATACAAAGTTTCTAAACTTCTTTTGATCTAACTATACATAGTAAAAGCTTGGCCTATCTGTTCATAAAACATTTCAGATTTGACTTCATTGTTCTGTTAGGGAAAAAAAAAAAAAAAAAAAAAACATTTGTTCTTTTGGCTCAGTATCAATCAAGTCATCAGCTCAGACCTTGGGTGTTTCCAGATGCAGGTCTCCTCTTACCAGTTTGAAGGTCACTAGCAAATTACATGGATACACAGGACTCAAATTAACAAGAGAATAATGCTTTGTTTTTCTTTTTTTATTAAACTGTCTTTTTGCCAACCTGCAGGGGTGGTGGTGGTGGTGTGCCTGCAGCGTTGAACCACAATAATCAGAGATAGACCTTTCTCAGTATGGTGGATCTGAATGCACCGACAGACCTTAATTGCACTGATGAGCCTCACTGTGGATCTTCATCCACCTGCCTCTGACCTCATCTCCTCAAATCAACACTATAGTTATTTCTACTTCAGTCTCCTAGATTGACCTTTTAGCCTACTTTGTCACCCCGTCATGTCAGCCCCATCCCCTGCTGGACTGACCTCATCTCTGTCTCCAGTCTTATCTCCCTGACGGACCATGGACCCATAGGCCTGTTTTGTAGCTGTTTCCAGGCCTGTCTCTGGCTGCATCTCTCATTGCTTCTGACTGGACTCCTGGATCTGGATGGCTCCTGGACCTCGTTCACTACCTTGGCTGGGTCTGTTCATGAAAAGTTCTCTTAGCATTCCACCCGGCCCACCATATTCAGATGCTTCAGGACTGTGCCCTGGTCAGTAAGAGCACTGCCTGTGGTGTGGTAACCTTGGGCATGTGGCACATTCTCCTTTGTGGAGCAGCCTTGTTCTTGATGCTTCCTATCAGAGGCACGGAGTGAAAAGACTAAGAGGTAATGATTGGAATTGGAAATTAGGGTAACAAAAATTAAAGCAAGGTCCTGTAGAGGGGAAGGTGATAAACTTGACTACAAGAATCTCTAAATATTATCCACTCATATCCATTCTCTCGTAACTTCATTCATTCACATCCTCATATCCATGCACCCAAAAAGAATGTTGGTGAATGAGTCCTCCCACCCAAGCACATAGACTACAAAGTCTGCCTGCAGTAGTAAGCAGCCAGACACCTATACATCCCCCCACATGAGAAGAGAGTATGCTTCAGCCAGAGAAAGAAATTCAAAGCTTGCACTGGAGATAAAACAGACTGCACCAATGAGGTAAAGGGCATTAACAGAAAAATGTACAAACCAGCCAACTGTTGGCCCACAGCTGATTGTCCTTATCCACTGTCTGTTTTCCCACACTTGTTCCTCCCTCTGCAGGTCAATCCTCTTCCCCACCTGTGGTTTCTCCCCTAGTCATCCAGTGGGATAGGGAAGAGAACTGAATAGAAATCATGAGCTCTATCAACAAAAGCTGGGAACCTGCAGCTCAAGAAAGAACTGGGAAACTGCTGAGAGGAGCGAGAAACAACCTGGTCCTCAGGTGCCAAAAAGAGTTACAAGAACCAGAAGACACTGTGAAGTGCTTGCTGCTGCTGACAATTCTATTGAAACCTGTGTCTGCAAAGTACTACTTAAGCTAGAAACAACAGTTTTCTCAGTGTGTTATTTAAAAAGACAAACAAGAACATAATGGTGTTTGCTTCTTTTATTATGAAAGATATAAAACGCAGAGTGTAGTGAATTTAGAAATTGAAACTTTTTCTGGACCAACATTCTATTTACATATACAAAATTCCCCAAGTGGAACAATATCAAATGTAAAAAACACATTATCAGAACATACGATATATTTACAAGTTCAGAGACTTCGTATCTCTGTTACTATAAACACGGTTGTTACACAAGAGGTCAATTCCAACATGCTTTACGCAAGTATTTTAAATTAAGCAGATGAGACTATTCCAGTAAAATAAAACAAACTGGGCAAAGATCTGCTATCTGAACAACAACTTTATAAATACAGTACAAAATAACAGAGCGCAGTTTTCAGCCAGGCTCTATCTTCTGTTGTAGCAAAATGCTCGCGCTCCAAGGTGATTGAAGAAAAACAATGGAAATAGCTACTGGTTATTATTGACATCAAACTAGAAACCTCTCAAGAATCAAAAACATACTGGCTTTTAGATCACTGATGAGTCATTAGGAAAAGGAAGCATTTTTATTCCTTTTAAAATTCTCCCCTCAAACAGAAAATACAAACAAAATAGTTAAGCCACCACATTGTATTGTTTTTAACTGGAACCTATTACTGCTTAGTAAAATAAGGCACTTCTTCCTTCAGACCAATGCATTTCCCTAGGTTTTAGTGTAGCTCCATTTTACACAGAGAAGTGATTTCAGCTAAGCCACTTGTGACAGCAGAAGGGATGCTGTTAAGAACTGTTGCTCTCCAAGCATTGATGGCTTCAACGATACCTACTGGATTGCTTGAACCCAAGTCACACAGTGAATATACGGCTGCCAGCTGCACACCCCAGGGAACATCTGCAAAAATTTAACACAGATCACCTTCTAGAAATTTGAATATGCAATAATTCTGAGAAGAAACATGAAGCTAAAGACACCATTAGTCCAAGAACTGGAATACATTTATTTTGGGGATGTCTAAAACCTGAAAGTAGCAAGAAGATGACCTTCATAAAAATTCTGCAGCATTTCATTTTATAATAGCATTTTCCAGTTTTCCGATTTCAGAAGATTTTCAGTATTCAAAGGGCAAAAAATGTTTGCGTATTCAGTGATTTTCCTCTAGTTCTAGTGCCATCTGATCAAGATGGTATGAAAAGAGTCAGGTTTACACAGAGACTGAAACAGACACTTAAGATGCGTCCCTTCCAATCACATAGAAAAGCCTGAGATTGAAAGGCAGAGTAGCTATAGGAGTGGTTCAAAACAACTCCCTAGCATCAACCCATGCTTCGCTGCAAAATTTACTTAATATGCAGAATAACTTAACAATGCAAATGCCTCACTTTTTCTCAGTCAGGAATTTAAAGCATCTTGCAGCCCCGTCTCCAAATACAACAATCTTGCTATCAGCAAACCCCAGCACGAACTGTTCAGGTAATAAATCAACTATTCCTGCTTATGCCAATATCCCGCATTAAATTCTCAGAAGCAGCTGTTAGGTGAAACAGCATAATTTCAAGTTGGCTGAAACTACCTCAGAGTTGTTTCCTGCCTGAAAGAGAAAGTAATAGACAGGCTTCATTAACTTTGGAAGGGCCAAGGACTCAAACTGAAACCTCTTTGTTCTTTTCTACACTAACATAAAACTGCACAAAGCAGGCTGTTTTGGCATTCTAGACCTAATTTGCGTGTTTTGTTTATACTGGCAGAAATTCACATTGCAGATTTTATGCTGAAGTTCCTCTAAATAGACATTACCTTCCTCTTTTGCGTGATGTACAAACAGTGCAATTACAGAACTAATATTCTTCACAGCAGAAATATAACCTTCCTTCAAACCTATTTGGCCCAATCGACCTGAAAGATTTAAAAAAAGGGGAAAAAAAAGGTTACTATGTATCTGAAGTTTAGACAATCAACTTCCTAAATTTTATGTTCGCTGTCTGTTGAAGTGCCAACATAAAATCCAAATTTGAATTACAACTGCCTAAAAATTATTTGATATCATTATCATATTTGTCTTGGGACCATCAGCATTTTTCATCAGTGTTAAAAATTGTAAACCTGCAGGAGGTTTTAAGAGTAAAACTCAAAGAACGCAACTCTGTTTAACAACCAGTATTATGTAACTTAGATACCAAAAACATCTATCTGAAACCAAAGTTTATCTGTTTATCCTGAATGCCACCTAGATACCAAATAAAGGATTTTACCTTAAAATCACATCAAGAGGTATTATGTAACATATAAAGTCTTATTTTATATGCTTCGCTAAAAGTATATATAGCTACAAGTAATCTTAAATAGATAAAACAATAATATTTACTATCATGAAATCATAGTACCATCTCATAACTTAAATATATGATTTTCACAGGCTGACAAATAGTGCCTGCATAAGACTGAACCAGTTTTGCTTTTTAAGGTGAAATTTTTTGAAGACAGTTAAAAAAAATAATCCAAAAGAGGCAAAAATGCTTTAATTCATTTTCCAGGCAAACTGACGTTTTTAAAGGTCATACATAAACCAGAAATTCAATCATGAATTTAGATTACTTACCGATTAGCCTGAGTGTCAATGCGACAATACCATCAGGAATAGACTGTGCAGTTTCATGCTCTTTTCTCTTTTTTACCCACTTATCCATAGAAGGCCAAAGCACTTTGCTGTGAATAAATTAATTAAAAAATCTGATACTGCTTGAAGGGTTGGCACAGAATATTTATACAGAAACAAACACAAACGATTCTTTTTGTTTTTTTCATTTACTGTGTATTTGTGTAACTCCACTTGCATGTTGAATTCACCTTCAGACTAAACTAGTAACACTACAAGCATCTACAAGTCTTAGTTATATAAAGATTGTATTACACCCAAACATTAAAAGCTAAATTGCTGAAGGAATCATTCCTGTTCAGAATATTATTTCTGTCCATCTTCCATTTCCTTGCAACTTTCTGCATCTCTACATAAAGTCAAGAGGTTGCTCCACTAACTTACATGTATATGGAACCACGCTTCTTTCAAATGTTACGTGAGTCATACATTTTGTATGACTGAAAAATAACAGTTTGTATGTTGTAAGTAGGATCTGGTGCTTGTTTTTAAATCTGAATGGACTTGAGACAAGTCATCAAAATGATGAGACCATCCTTAAAATTATGCTGATAGACTTAGTTAGCCATTATTAGTACAACTTCACACAATCAACTCTGTATGACTTCAGTTCAAGAGACATACCTTTCACTGAACCTAGTATAAATTTTGGAAGTATTCCATTAAAAATAACTTCTGTATCAAGGATTTTAATGATTCTAATAAGTTTTTCACATTTACTTCATATTCAGCAATTATATTATGTAGTTGTTAAACCAATGCCTTATTCTGGGAGATTCTACTAGTTTATATAGCATCTACATACAAAATAGGGGCTGTCACATCAGTGTACACATCAAATTGCACTCTTTCAAACCAAGTTAAATATGTCAACAGGTTACGCATTGGATGATAGTGTTCAAAGAAAATGTAAGCCACTGGGTCAAAGTATTATAATAGAATTTCAATTTCGAATTGAAATCATACTGAAATCAGTATAGTATAATAGTGAAATGCAACCATACTCCTTTTCAGTACTGAAGTAGCGCTGTTCGCAGATCAAAAGTTCCACCCCCATTTTTTAGTGACTGAAAAATAAAAGCTTTTAAAAAAATTAATACTAAATTCACAGGAAAACAACCATGTTACTCACTTGACAAACAGTACATCTCAAAATCTTTCACAATTGATCATATATAGCTATTTTAAAAGCAACTTCTTATTAGAAAGGTTCTAACTGGACTAATTTCTTGAATTAGTACTCCCATATCCTCCATTTGCTCACTCGTCTTAAAATAAGGCAGACAAACACAGCAATCTAGGCCTCATCAGGTTACAAAACCTTCTTTTCTAAGTATGTATGCAAGATTTCATTATATTAAAAGCTAAGCTGCAATGTTTCAAATTTGAAAAAAAAAAAAAAAAATGTCTGAAGGAACCACTTGCCACAATACCTTATGACATTGTCATGTGTCCAATCCCACTTCAGCTTAGTGCAGAGTAGATCAATAGCAAATATGTACTGCCAAGCATCTTCACTCAGATCTTCTCCATATCGTTCACTCTGCTGAAATTCTACTTTGGGACATGACTGCATTTCTAAAAGCAGGTTCGAGATCATAATACCTCCATCTAAAGATGAACTCTGGAATTACAGAAAGTGATTAATGTATGAAAAGTTACCAACCCAGAACTGCACTCCTTACAAATATTAGATTCTGACTGTCCATAGCAGCATTGGAGTTCATCTTACACACAAATTCAACTTTGAGCTAGTGTTAACAGAAGCAAACAAATAAAAAAGTACACAGAACTCAAATCTTAAAGTACTCTATATTCATCTTGATGATTTCAGAAAAAGTAGAGTTTGGGAAAAAAAAAAAAACAAACACACACACAAAAACCCTACACCCATTCTCTTCCCTCCTCCCAGAGTCTGGGGAATTTTGTTTCTCTTGATGAAACTTTAAGGTCAGAAGAGCCCTTTTACAATGCAAGAAGATTAAATCAGTCCTGCTCATTTCTGAGTGAAACAAAACAAAAATGACCTCAAGAAACAATAAAATCACAGTTCCATAGAGTGATACAATTCCCTGGTCCAAGAGCACTCCAGTCAAAAGTTTAAAAATAATAAAAACACTTTAAGTGTTTAGTAGAGGTATTAGTATTTAAGAGGGAAAACAAAAAAGTTTTGTGTACTAATAGGGTTTAGACAACCGCAGGAAGATAGTCTTAAGTAGCACTAGCTGTGCAATTGTACAGCCTCCATGGGAGATCCACTGAGCCTCTTCATACCCTGCTTCAGAAGATTCTTGATTTGATACAGCCAGCAAGGGAACCAAAACAGACAAAAGCTGGTATTGACAGTGAAAGCAGAAGTTACCTGCTCCCAGCTGAGATAAGCGCTGAGACAGGTCAGGACATCATCATTTGCGCTCTGCCTGATAACTAATTGCATGGCTTTGTTAATTGCACCTTCGAAGAAGAATATATCAGGCCATATATTTGTGATGAATAAAATCAATTTAACTGCGTCTGGAAAGCCTAAGAAAAAAAAAAAGAGATAACAATGTAAGTTTTTAACATACAACAACAAAAACAATACACTCAGACACCAAAAGCCAGTACACTCTACAGCAAAGTAACAAGGAGAGAAGGCACAGAAGTCATGTAAAAACTGCAGCCCAGTGAGGTGGAATCATACTAGCACACCTCAGTACTGGTATTAAATAATCGAGGGGAGGGGAAAACAAACAACCAAATGAAAAAACAAACAAGCAAAACAAAACACCTTCCCCATTGCAAGTCTTTTTTTTTTTTTTTTCCCCAAAAAAGAGTGTTTTAGTCAGTAACTCAGGCATGGTTTCACTGGATTTGGCTGTGTAACAACAGCGTGCACAGCCCTTTTCCCTTTATTCTTACTGCACTTTAGTTCACTAACAAGAGTGGTCTTGGAGTAGAGAAACTGGATTTTACAATGATTTAAAACTCGAAGATGCACTCTGGAATCCTACCTGATACAATCCAACTACATATGAACACTCATATCACTGGATTAAGCTAGAGCTAGTCCAAAAGAAAAAGAAAAAAAGGAAAAAAAAAAAAAAAGAGAAGGAGAACAGAGGAGGGGATAAAGGAAAAAAAAATTAAGAAAAGGTGGTAAAATTTATCGTAGAGTTATTTAAGGCAGAATACCTGAAAGAAGAACAGAAAAAAAAAAAAAAAAGGATGGACAGGAAGCCAAGAGAACAGGTGATGCAAGTCTAAGGAAGTAGCACTGTTTATAGACAATTTGGCAATTGTGTAGCTGGGATATAGCTCATTTGTGTTACCAAATGAAGGAGAAAGCTTTAAAACGAATGCATTAGTAATCAAAGTAAAATAATTGAATTAAAAAAGGGAAAACCTTCAAGATGTGTTTAAAACTGTTCACAGTCTAAATAAAATAAAACCACAGAAAATCCACAACAGGAATTTAAGCAATTCGAAGTATATAACAGAAAATCATGCAAACTCTGCACTTAACAGAGTTTTATTGAAGTTCAGATTGTTGGTTCCTTTTTCTTTTTTTAAAAAAATCAAATGTGTTTTATGATTCAGTGCTTACTCAGAAAAAATAGTAGTAAACAAAAAGTACAAAGTTCTCTGGAATCACAATATCATTTTGGAGATGACAGGGCAAAAATGAAAGTACAGAGGATCCCAAAGTAAGTATTTCTTTGAAAAATGAGTGGACTACTAAGAGCACAGGTGATCACCAAGCTGAGACAGAGCTGTAGACAACTGTGAGACAGGAAATTTCTTCTATAACAGACTGTATTTTTGCAGTATAGAGAAAGGTCCAAGGAAAATGTGCCTTTCACAAGATTTTCTTTGTTCATTTGTTTGTACAAATCTAATCATTCTGGAACAATACTGCAAAGACAGACAAAATGTTCAAGATACAAGACCACCAAGACACACATTATACCTTCTTTAAGTAAGCTATAGCAGAGGAGGCGGGCTCTTTCCAAATCTCCCAGCTGCCGACAAGTTCCTGTATAGACTCGACAAAGAGCCTGGTTGAAATTGTAATTTGAGGCTGTTTTCTGAGCCTTGAGTTTACTGAGAATAACATGCAGCAACGACTCAGCTAAATGCTAAAAGGCACAAAAAACAGTTGTTAGACCGCACTGTATTTGAGAATATTTAATAGCATTATAACAGTATGACAAGAGAACGGCTTGTAAGAACATTGTTTGCATCCATGTAAGAACACACATAATTAAATCATAGGCAACTAGCAAATGAAATAAAAACCTGAGTAGCAACTTCAGTAGTAACTTGCTTCTATCGAGTTACCATGTTTGGCAAGTCCTAACAAAGGTGACAGGAGAACTCAGTAGACAACTTCTGTGGAGAACTGAAAGATCAATATTCTAATCTTAGCCTGCCTAATTACTTCCAAGAACTGCAATTGGGGAAAATGCAGCAGCATTGCGATGTTATGAGATTTTTTCCAATAAAATTCATTTGAGCAACCTGATGTAGAATGATAATCAAGGTAAACACGGAATGAACAAGTACACCAGTATTACATATACAACACTGTTTTGTGTTTTCTTTTTTAGTGAAATAACAAAAAAGATCAAAAAAAAAATCAAACTTCACACCTTTAAATGAAGAAAACTCCTTCTATAATTGTTAATGCTATCCACTACAAAAAACGTGGTGAAAATAAAATACATCTGCTTTCCTGATGAATGCATAAAGCATCTACAATTGCAGTTTTGCGTCTTGGACACCACTGACCATTAACTTCTCGTACTGTCTGAAGCTCTCTATATTGTTACGCTTATACAGGTTTAGATATCTGATAATCTTTCAAGACTACACTTTGCCACTGCAGGTTGCCTGACCCACTGAGAATTCACCTAGTACATACTTAAACTCTTTTAATCTGCACAGAAGTCACTGTTAAAATGCAAAACTCAAAATAATGCTTCTTACCTTGTTTTTTACACCAAATTCACTGACAACTTCTTTCTCTTCGTCTCTCATTACTGGAATCTTTGAGATGTTGCCCACATAAACATGACTTCGAATAACTGGTAACAAGTCAAAGCAGGATTCAGCAACTTTCTTCAATGCCAAATAAACTTTCTGGCAATCAGAATCGGTAACCTTCTTTACCGGTAAAGACGCTTCTAAACTGGAACTGTGTGCTGAATCACCGATTTCACTGCTCTTGCCATGGAAATTCTCCTGTATTTCACAGCTTGTATTTTGATCACTTCCAATAGCAGGAATATCACTGGGCTCCAGCTTTGGTGGTTCCCTGTCTAATCGCAGTCTTTTGGCACTTCTAGGCATAGATATTGGCAATAATGTCCTTTTTTCAAGATGATTTGATAAGCTTGAAACCATTTGCTGATTTTGCATGTTTTTGTCTTGTCTACTATCAGGTTTCAAATTGCTCCCAGTTTTAACAAAAGCAGTTGATGTAGATGCTATTGCTTTGAACCCACCTATTTGAGCCACAGGTCCTGGCAAGCTCTGGCTGTCTGAAAGGGCACATCGGTTAAGCTGAATATTGCCTTTCAGGATGTTTAGTGTCCTTGCCCTTGCAGACAGCTCTGGGTACATAGTGTCCAATATTTTCACAGAGTTCTCCTGAGGAGCAGCAGCAGCAGCACCATCAGCTGCACACAGAGGAAATCTTCCAGGGACGGGAAGCGCATGCTTTGGAATAGAAGTACAAAATTTTAAAGGTGATGAGAGAATCCTTCTACCCACTGCCATCTCTGAAGGTGATGGAGGGGAAAACAAAAGGGCAGATTTGACAGTTGGAGTATCTCTCAATGGAGACATTAGAGGAGGAACAGGGGTTTCACGTAGTGGAGATATCAGGTCATCAAGAGGGGAAAGCAAAGAGGATCGATCAGCAGAAGACATCACTGGGGTCATGGAACATGCAGCTCTTGGAGGAGTAGCAATCAAAGGCAGTAGCAGTGGGGGTAGAGGAGGACCCATCTCTTGCCTGATTTTATTTATAGTCTCAGATAAGCATTTTGTCGGCACAGAAGTATCAGCATTTGCAAGAACTGGCTGATTTATTTTATCTTCAAGGGCGTTCATCTTTCTTTTACCTCGAAGCCGTTTTTTTGATAGCCTGCCATGCATTACTTGAACACCTGTCTTGGTTGAAACACTCAAGACTTCAGATCGTTCTTGCACTTTGCAGTTCAATTTATTGGCCTTTTGGGGAGAAACATCCACACAAGACTCTGACTCCAACATACGTGAATTCTCAAACACCATTTTTTGTGGCGTAGAAGACTGATTAACTGTTTGAGAATTGCAGTCTACATCAGATAGGGCTGGATTTGTAAGATACTTGATAATAAAGTTTTTTCTACCACTATCCAGAAAGTCCTTCCAAGTACAAGTGGTATGACAAAAACACGAAGGCTCAAAAACACCTAACATAACATTAGCATTGCTTTCTTCTGAGTTGTGAACAGCACAATTTTGGTTATGACTATATTCTTCAAGAACTGAGATGCCCATATCAACACTGTGTGGTAGACTTTGCTCTGCATTTGACTCAAGCTTTTCACAACCATTTTCTTCTACAAAATTGCCAAGTGCTAACATTCTTGTACTTAGTTTACTGTTTTTTACAGCCATTCTGTAAGTTTCTGACAATCTGGTTAATATCTGGCATATTGGTAATCTATTTTTTGAAGCACTTGGCATCACAGGTCTTCCTTTGGATGTCCCAGTTTTTAACAGACCTTCCCTACTGTCATTCATCCATCCAGCTACCCTGAATTCACTAGCACCCTCAGCATTTTCAGAGGCTACTAATATACACCCTCTTTTCACAGATGCTAAGTCTTTGGGATAAACCTCCCCAGCCACATTTGACAACTCATTTGCAGTATTTGGAGAGTAGTCTGTTTCACAGCATGTATCCATATCCACTATAGTATCTGCTTTTAGATGACTATCAGTCACAGCATTTCCTGGGCACATTGTTGAATGAAGTTCACATACTTGGTCATCAGCATCAACACTTGCATCGTTTTCCAGAGCACTCACTACAACCCTTGCTGAAGTTTGCAGGTCCTTTTTGAACATGGGAACACATTCAGAATATTTCACATCTCCAACTTTTTGTAGAGAACAGTTCTCCTCTTCAGACACATTGCTCTGCTCTGGGATATCAAAAGCATTTTTAGACCCTTTTATACTGTTTTCCTCACATGCCTCAAAACTATTCAACCTTTTGCTTCCCCCCCCATCTGTCAGTGAACCAGTTCTAGCAGGATCTGCATTAGCTTCACATGTAGAAGTCTTGCATTCTGATTCTTGACAAACAAACTTTTGGAAGGTCAAAGTATTCTTATTACAAGAGTTTGCTTGCAAAACTTGCAATTTAACAGATGCCTGAGGTTCTTTATCTACTGGCAGCTCCTTCTCACCTGAAATTTCTACTTCATTTTTGTGTATGCATTCGCCCTCAGAGCAGCAGTCCAGTTCTTTGCACATGTTGCCTTTTTCAGTAGATGGGATCTCAGCACCCCTTTCGAAGCTTTCTAGAGAACTACGAAATGCACTACCCACAACACAATTTTTATCTCCTTTGTTTTTCAATGTATGAGAAACATCAGAATTTCCTGTGAAATCACTTTCAACAAACCCAGCAACCTTCTCAAGACTGTAATTTAAATTACAAGGCACTGTGGATTCCAATCCATTCTCTTGGATAGAGGAATCTGTACCTTCAGAATTTATAAAGCTTGTCTTCAAGTTCATTTGAGTAGACAAAGCCAAGCTGCTATTAAAACCCATTTCTGAAGTATGCTGGCATATTATCTCTGAAACATTACTTTTTTCCTTCACAACACTGTCTTCCCAGTTAAATGAACTGGAACAAGCCTCAATCACTAATTCCTTGCCTTGCTTGCTTAATTCTGCTTTTATTTCATCACATTTATCATTTTCAGTTATCAAGAGCTGATTCTGAGGTTTTGCAAATTGTGTCTGAGATGTAAGGTTACTTTCTACTACAACAGATTGGATGGTATCTGCTTCTTCTAACAGTTTACTGCTCTCATCTACAAAATCTTGACTAACTTGGAATTCAGTCTCTTGAGATTCAAACACTCCGAAGTTCTGAGTTTTGGTCAACTCACAGTCGAATGTACTACACAGGCTTTCAGGTTGTTTCATTTCACCATTTCTTTCTGTAAAATCTAACACAAATGATTCACACTTAACTACACTGCCTTCCGCATCAGTAATGCATGTCATCTTTGGTACTGCAAGTATGCTTTCCAAGTCTGACTTCCCTTGGAAAAAAATATTGCAATCTTCTTCCTGGTATGGTTTACCTTTTAAATATTCCCCTTCCTGTGCATCTAGTAATTTTTCATTTTCTGCACTACTGAATAGCTCTGATGATTTAGGTATTTCAAGAACACTTTCTTTGTTCACATTCATGGCTAGTTCATTAGAGTCAGGCCTGGTTATATTCATGTCTTGCATTTTGAGCTCTCCTTCATCCTTTGGAAAGTTTGATGAAGTAGCTAAATTTTTGTCTATACCATCCATAGACAGTGTGATTCCTTCAACAGCAGTTACAGGTAAATAACATTGAGAGACTTTAGCTGTCTCCAGTTCATGTTTTATGTTCATATCATATTCTAGTGTATGCACACATTGCTCTTCCACTGTCTCTTCACTGTCATGTTTTATTTCAGAGCACCGAGAGTCAGCAGAATTCTCTGTAGTGTCAGCGTATGCCTCAGTCTCCAGAATTATTCCCTCACTATCACACTGTATCATTAGGTCTTTAGGACACTCTACTTCACAAAAAGATTTAGAATTACTGAAATCAGACAATACGACTTCAGAGAGTTCTCCCTCATTATGAGCCTCTGCACAGAGCCCTTGCATCTGTATTGCAGCTGTTACTTCCTCTCCATTTATCACTGGTTTTATGCTTTCCTCAACATCGCTTGCTGTATTAGCTACGTTGATTACATCTTTGGATTCATTTTCAATCACTTCATTCTCTACCAATACATCAGATTCCTCCTCGCAGTCTGTACTTTGAAGTACAACAACACATTGTTCAGGTGGCAAACGAGTAACATCTGGGGGAATGGATACTGCCATGGGAATTTGTCTCTCTCCTGATAATCCATCTCCTTCTGCCTTCGTTAATTCACCATGCTTTTCATGTATATCATCATAACCACCAGCCTTGATTAAGATCCCATTCTCCTCCTCTGTTTGCTCTACCTCACTACATCTTTCTATCTGATTCTGAGGCTTAAAACTGTGTAGCACAAAATCAGTTGAAGAGGTCCCATCTGCACTGTGCATTTCCTTGATATCTCCTTTCTTTTCCTCGATGGCTTCCAATTCATGTGCTGTTGCTTTAGTTAGTTCTGTCTCCTCTGTTTCCATATTCACAGAATTCTCCTCCAAACAATCTTTGTTAGTTCCCATGTTCATAGAATTCTCCTTCAAACAATCTTTGTTAGTTCCCATGTTCATAGAATTCTCCTTCAAACAATCTTTGTTAGTTCCCATGTTTGTAATTAAAGTAGCAGCTTCAGCTTGCTTTGTTTCAGCATCTCTCACTTTCTTGCCCAACATCTCTGGATCAGTATGATCAATCTTTTCATTCCTACTCCAGTTACGTGAAATTTCTGCATCAAGATTATGTCCACATGTTTTGTTCCATCCATTACACTCCTCATTCAAGTTGAATACATCACAACAATTTTGAGGCTGAACTTGGTTTTCTTGTAAAATATACTCCACTGCAGAAGCACTGCAATCAGCTTCTTCACTGCTGGAACCAGTGATTTCTCCAAACAACATATCCTTTAATGAAAAACAAAAAGTTAATTTTTCAAAGTCCAGTATCACTTTCAAGAGCTATATTTTTCTAAACAAATAGGCTGCTGGCCTGACATCCAGTGGTTTTGAGAGATTAAGGCTGATAACAGAATTACGTCCTTCTCCATCATTGCTCTTCATACTAAACAGAAAGCACCTTTGTGAAAATTGAGACCTCTCTGCCTACCTACGTATATTCTAAGATTACTGAAAACATAACATTTGAGTAGGTTCCCCTTGAATTTCAAGCTGTAGAGGTTTACTAAAAAAAACATGCTTATATCCAACAAGAGTTGGGAATGTAGGCCTGTGACATCAGGAAAAGACAGCAGTTGAGACATGGCCAACTTTGTTTTAAATATACTGCAGAAAATTATGGTTTGTGCCCTTCCATAGACAGTGCACTAGAAAGTGAAGAAGTATATATAGAGACCTAAACACTCATACAGAGATCCTTTCGGTGCATCAGGGTAAGTAATACTGATACATAAAAAAAGCCCAAGAATATCAAATTGTTATTCCTCCAGTAATTACACAACCAAGTTAATGCCAAGTCTGACAAATCCTGGAACTCACCTGTTCAGCTACTGGTGAAAGCTGTACTGGAGAAAGTAGAGCAGGGAGAGGCTTGACCCAGTTCAGTATATCCATCACATTTCCACCTGGGCCCTTTTGCTCCTGATCAGAGAAGTCTGAACTACTGTATGCCCCATCTGTCTGCACTGTCACAGGTATAGTTTTATCCTCACAGCCTTGCAGACCTTCTTCAGCAGTCCCATTCTCAAGACGGTTAACTCCAAAAGGCTCAGTATTCACATGACGTTGCAGGGCTGTTACAGAGTTGTGCTTTCCAGGACTTTCTATTGAAGAATAGCAATGTAGTGTTTTGCCATCACGTTTCCTGATCTTTTGGTGGTTTTGTACAGCTTCTATGACACAAATATTGTTAAGAAATTAACACATTTTTTCTCCCCATCTTTCCTTTTAGAGCTATTGCATCACAGTAATAAGGCTACGTTACCATCTTTTCAAGTGATGTTCCCTCAGACGAGTAGCAGGAAGCACTTAGGAACACTTTCAGAAGTATTTTCCATACAGAGATCAGATGTTATTATTCACAACCAACTTTTTTTTCCCCCCATGAAAAAGATGTAGATGTATATAGGTACAAAGCACTCCCACCCTAAAAACACTTTCCAACTTCAATCACTAAAACTATTCTCCCCAGTTTTTCTTACCAGGAAGGGCCATATTGGAAAAGACTGATGGTCTATCCAGCTCAGTGATTTATTTCCAGTTTTAGCCCAGTTTATTTCCAGTTTTACTGATGTTCAGAAAAAGCAACACAAGCAGTACACACTGGCATTCCCCAGTCAGGATGTCCCCAGTCAGGATGTAACTCTCTGCCTAAAGCAAGCAGCAGTTTTGAGCCAGCAGCTGCACTTTCACATTTAAAGGATAATGTGCAGGCCAGTGACAATTATATCCTGCCATAAACAAAGTAAGGGAGTTCTTAACTATATACTTGGTTTTATGATTTAATATGCATACATTTTAAAAGCATTATTTTTTTCAAAAAGAAGGACCAGTTTCCAGATTAAGATGCTGGATTTTTTTCTCACAGTAATCCATCCACAGAATCATAGAATGGTTTAGGTTGGAAGGGACCTTAATGATCATCTAGTTCCAACTCCCCTGCTGCGGGCAGGGATGCCTTCCACTAGACCAGGTTGCTCGAAGTCCCATCCAGCTTGGTCTTTGAACACTTCCAGGGATGGGGCATCCACAGCTTCTCTGGGAACCCTTGCCAGTGCCTCTTCACCCTCATAATGAAGAACTTCTTACCAAAATCTAATCTAAATCTCCCGTTTTAGATTCATAGAAGACATTACTCCTTGTCCTATTGCTACAGTCTCTGACAGAGTCCCTCTCCACTTTTCTTGAAAGCCACCTTTATGTACAGGAAAACCACTATATGGCCCCTCAAGAGCATTCTCTTTTCTGGGCTGAACAACTCCAACTCCCTCAGCCTCTCTTCATAGGAGAGGTGCTCCAGCCCTTTGATCATCCTCACAGCCCTCCTCTGCACTCATTCTAATATTTTCATGTCCTTCTTGTGCTGGGGGCCCCAGAGCTGAACACAGTGCTCAAAGGTGGGGTCTCACAAGAGCAGAGGGAGAGAATCACCTCTCTCAAACTGCTCTTCACGCTTCTTTTGTTGCAGTCCAGGATTCAGTTGGCTTTCTGGGATGCAAGCATGCACTACCAACTCATATTGACCATCTCATCAGCCAACACCTCCAAGCCATAGAATCTCTTCTGGTTTACAGCAAAAGTATTTAAGTCCGTCCAAAGAGTGTTACACAAACAGTACCCAATCTGATGATACTGCTACATCAATGAATTTGCATACTACCACATTTACATTTACTGGAACCTACCTTCTGTAGTAAACAGTCTTCTTTTTTCAGGCCGTGCCTTATCCTGAGCAGAACCTGAAGGAAGAAGGTACCAATATTTATTTATTTTTAATTAAAAGAGACAGCTTCGATAGAATTCCAATACTTGACATGACATCTCACCCAAGATAGGATCATTTTTCCGCTTCTCTCTTTTTCCTTTTGCACTGTCAATGCACATCCAGAGTTCTTCCAACAAAAATTTTATTTTTTCTGTTAAACAAAATGTTTTTATAAATTAAGGAAAACTTCAATGGCTCAGAGAGCCTAGATTTTATTTGTTCTTATTCAAAACCACAGGCATGCCTACAAATAAATATGCACAAAAATTAAGACAACTGGGCATTTTAGAAAAAGAACTAAGTCAAAAAATAAATGATGGAATTGGATGCCAATTTAGGACAATCCAAAAGGCAGCAGAAACATACAAAGACCCAGAAACAACAACAAGGTCTGCCCTTTTCACAGAATTTTAATTTTCGCAAAACAATTAAAATGCAAGCACTGAAAAGCGAGACACAGAAAGCGGAAGTTTGTCTTCTGCCTGAAAAATGTCTTCAGAATTTTCTAGACAATACAAAAGCAATGCTACTATTTTAAAAAGTGTTAAAATACAAAAATATGGTTGCTTTTATGATCTTGTTGAGCTCCAAGAAAGTGGGATTTTTTATTTTTTTTTTGTTTCCCCACTGTTTGCATTCTGGTTTACAATTACAAATCAAATTGCAGCACATATGCATGTGGTAGACAGTAGTTATTTTAATGAATCAATTATCTTCCTTATTGCAAAAGTTAAAATATTAATATCCCTCAATGACATTTTTCCTTCAATGTCATCTATTTCTATCAATTACATCTACTCTTACAGCAATTCTGTCAGTATCCCCTGTTGTCAAAAGTGTAACTCCAAGAGCTCCAAATACTTTAAAAAATTGAGGAAAGAGAATAAGCAATTTTCCAGAAGTCTTACAATTAATTCATAACGGTTTGATCTGAATAGAGAAAGGCCTTGCAAAAATCTTACCTTTGTCTATATCTGCTGTAAGGTCTTCACTTGAACTCTGGGTCTCTGCATGTTTAACTATTGAGAAATAGAGGAGAAAAGGAAGTGCTCAAATGGAATTACTAAGACACATAAATCTGAAGGTAATCAAAATGGAGTACATACCCTTTCTGCACTTCTCTTTAAGAACACCATCAAGTTTTCCCTGTTAAAAATAACTAATGTTAATTTTTCATTCAATACACAGTTTGTAGAGAATTACCCTAAACTACCATGAAATCTAAATCTACATTTCAAATGTCATGCCTCAGTTTCAAAATTCACCATCTCCTAAGGTAAATTGCTATGTTTATTTACTCAATATCCCCAACAAATGAACTTTCACTATTTCAATGTGACTTGCTTTTTTTTTCTTCTTCCAGAGGAAACCGCACCTACAAAACAGGAAGATCTTACCTGTGCCTTCTTTAGTTCCTTTTCAAGCTTTTTCTTTTCAGTTTTCAACAGTTTAAAGTCTTGACTATGTTTTGTTGCAGCCTCTTCAAAAGAGAGAACCAAAATTCAAGTTAGAAACTAAACAAAATAACTACTTTGACTAGTACTGGTTACCAGCTTGCACATCATATTATGAGAAAAAAGTAGCATGAAATACAAATGCACTGAAGTTATATTTTAGCTCATTAAGACTTCAAACTTTAAGCACAACTCATGCATGTATCTTTTCGTTATCTGCATATCTAGTGTTCTAAACTACTAAAATACATTTATTACTTTTTTCACTTACAGGCAAGAAACTGGAGCTAACTCATTCAAAACTTCCTCTAAAGTACTAAGGACAGATAGAGGTCAAAGCTTTGAAAGGATCTAAGAACAGCTTTCCTATACCTACAAGGTATCAAGAAGACGGAACCAGTACGTTCAGTGGCGCATGGTGGGAAGCTGAGACAAGAGAGGTTCTAACTGGCAATAAGGAAAAGCTTTTTCAGCATGAGGACATTCTGGAAGTGGATCAGATTGCTTGGACAGGCTGCTCCCCCTACATCCTATGAGGTTTCTTTCCAACTTGATTTACGCAGTGAGCCTGATATGCTCTACTGAAAATATTCTGCAGAATGGCAGATGCATTTCAGAGGCTAAGCTTTACAGAGAGTACTGACTTGTTTTGTTCCCTAGGGCTTCAGAGTTAGTTTTTCTTTAACTTTTTCAATTGTTTTTTTTGGATACAAAAGGAATCAAGAAACAGAATAGGATGACAGCACTGGTAACACAATAAAGAAAGTTACCTTCAAGTTTCTTGACTTTTGCTTCCAGTTTCTTTCTCCTGTTTAAAAAAAAAAAAAAAAAAAAAAAAAAAAGGCATTAACAGATTATTTTGTATAGAATCACATTGTATGAAAAAAACACCAGAAACCAATCTAGCCATTTCAGAGAAAGCACACTTCATAAATTCAGTGCCTGTGAGACCAATGTGTCCCTGAATTTGAAAACTTAAATCAGCAGTATGCTGATGACACTCTTACAACAGCAGCCATATCTGTTACAGAGGCAGTCTGCTCTTTTCTTGAGTGAGTCAGTCCGCTAATCCAGAAGAACATCCTGAGAAAACTGCTTCTGTTTTTGTTGTTGCTGCTGTTGCTGTTGTTTTTTGGTTTGGTTTGGTTTTTTTTTGCATTTCTATGATGTAATGATGCATGACGATGTTTACTTGGCAAGGTTTTGTGGTAGTGGGACAGGGTGACCTCTGTGAGAAATGACCAGACATTGTCCCCACGTCAGACACTGCCAGTTCCAGCCAGGCCCAAAACAGACTCACTGCAGGGCACAGCTGAGCCACACACTCTCACCTCTATGATAACACATTTAAGAGAGTGAAAAAGACTGCGCAGCAACTGTGAGAGAGAGGAGTAAGAAAAATGTGACAGACACCAAGGTCAACGAAGGAGGAGGGGAAGAAGGTCTTCCCCATGCTGGAGTATTCTCCAGCAGCCTGTGGAGACCATCGAAAAGAAGGCTATCCCCCTGCAGCCCATGGATACCTACATCAGAGTGGATATCCACACTGTAGCCTGTGGAAGACCCTACACCACAGCAGGTAGATGTGCCCTGAATGATGCTGCAGCATGTGGAGAGCCCACACAGGAGCAGGCTGCTGGCAAGAAATGCAACCAGGGGGGAGGAGCCCCTGCCGGACCAGGTTTTCTGGCAGAAACTGTGGCATGTGCAGGACTCATACTGGAGTTCCTGTAGGGCTGTATCCCATGGAAAGGACACAAAATAGAGCGATTCTTGAATAACTGCAGCCTGTGGGAAGGACTCCTATTGCAGCAGTTTGCAAAGTTCGCATCCCATGAGAGGGACCCCATGCTGGAGCTCAGGAAGTATATGAGCAGGAGGGAGTGGCAGAGAAAAAGTGTTATGAACCGACCGTAACCATTCCCCATCCCCCCTGTGCCACCTGGGGGGGAAGGAGGTAGAAAAATTAGAAGTGAAGCTGACCCTGGGAGGAGAGGGGTGGGGAAAAGATAGTTTTAGTTTTGTTTTTATTTACTCACTATCCTATGCTGCTATTAATTGGCAATAAATTCAATTACTTTTCCATTAAGTCTGTTTTGCCCATGATAGTAATTGGTGAGTTATCCTGTTGTTTGCTAAACTCAAAACCAATTACTCAGCCTAAACTATTCTTAATTCAGCACTTCCATCCCCACATTATATGCAAAACAGAGCTGAAAAAAAAAATAAAAAGAAAAAAGAAAAAAAATTACACATACTACCAAGGCTCACAGATCACTTAGATGAAGATAAATACTGTTCATCCATTCCTCACATTACAGCTTTTATAAGAGATTAAGATTTGCAGCCTTAGCCCTTCTGGACATGGAAGCTTTAATCATCACTTCAGATGTTAACTGGAGTGCATTTGAGAAACCACTCAAGAGAACTAACCAACTAACTAATTGTCACCAATTAACCACCTTTGGAATGTTTAGCAGTAGAAGTATTTGAACTTAAAAGACAGACTGATGCTCTTGGGCTTCTTCTGTGTGAACAGGTTCATAATTAATTCTCCTTATACTCTGATGATTACTCTGACAGTCAAGCCACAGGTGAGAATTTCATAAAAATAATCATTTTAAGACATCTTTGAAGTGCAAAAGAAAAAAAAAGTGGGGGTCTTTCAAAAATAACAGGCAATGAACTTACGATTTTCTGTAGATTGTCTTCTGACAAACGCACAGAAGTAATGCATTTACAAACAGATAAGAACCTGAATAACCAGACAACCAATAAATGCCAACATTTTATCATTGCAATGATACCTGCAGTACAATTATTTTTATAGGTGCTTTTATTACCTTTTAACTTACTATTTTTACCAATTATTATTTTTATTACTTTTATAGTGGTTTGCTGAATGATTTTATCAATCTATGCAATTACATTAAGAAAGAACATATGTTAAATCTAATAATTAAAAAAGCAAGGTTTCTAGATGATGCATTTGGACAGAACTCTTATGCTACACAACTCAAGCTCCTATCTGATCTTCAGGGGGCATGCACATCTCCAGCTGACAGAAAGCTATGCTAACAGAAATTGCATTCAGCAGAATACATAGAGTATTATAAACTACAACAAATACAATCAGATTATATTTATAATACTCAACAGTTAAAAATAAAAATGCAGACAAAAACTGTGTCTGTCATATTTATTTCACCCTTAGAGAGAATAGAGAGAAATTTTAATTAAATGAGCAACTTTACTTCTGGAACAGACTTAAGTCTTGAAAACTTCTTTCACATCTCCATAGAAATGATTTCATATTGAGAATCTTCTTAACAGAGGACACACTAGATGATTTATCTCAAGTTATCATGGTTCTTGTAACTTCAGAAAGGAATTACCATCCTTGTAAATATTCAAATCTTAACTAAACAATGGCCTAAGCAACCCAACTTTAAAGCTGGCTCTGACTGGCAGACTGGACCAAGGGACTTTGGAGATTGTTTTTAACCTAAATTATTCTGCAGTAACTGTAGATTAACATTCACTGTATGAACAATTCTCTAGATTTTCTATTTCTATTTGACAAATTCACTAGTTCCGCTTCTCAAGAAACTCAGCTCGCAAATACATGTAACTGACGGCTTAAAACAGCCTCAACACCAAATGTGTGTGAATTAGCTACAAAATCACAGAAGAGATTACTCAGTTTTATGTCATCTGCAAACTTGCTGGGGGTACGTTCTGCCCCATCATCCAGGTCATTAACGAAGATGTTAAACACAACTGGAGCCAGTAATGGCTCCTGAGGTATACTGCTAGTCACTGTCCTCCAACTAGACTTTGTGCCACTGGTCACCACCCTGTGGGCCTCTCCATTCGGCCAGTTTTCAACCCACCTCCCTGCCTGTCCATCTAGCCCAAACATCAACAGCTTGTCTGTAAGGATCTTATCGGGGATAGTGTCAGAGGCCTTGCTGCAGTCCAGGTGGACAACAGTCACTGCTCTCCCCTCAACCATCTGGCCATCAGAGAAGCTTGTCAGGTTGATCAAGCATGACTGCCCCTTGCTGAATCCACCCTGACTACATTTTCTTGTCCTTCACATGCCTGGAAATGGTTTCCAGGACTAGCAGATCCATCACCTTGCTATGGATCAATGTGAGCCTGACCAGCCTGTCTGACCAGCTCCCTGGGTCCTCCTTCTTGCCTTTCTTGAAGATACGAGTGACAAATAGGGAATAGGATATATATCTATATTGGCATGCTATATTGCCAGGACACCGGGGTTGTCAGTTTCCTCCTGAGATCAAGTCAGCAATGCTCTCTGCTGCTCTTAAAATTGGAAGATGTGTTATGAATTCCTTCAAGCTTCCAGAACAGAGTACTTAAATGTGCGAAAACATGCAGTCTGCCAGAAGTGGCAACAGGAAGTGACAACAATGACAGACTGCTTTTACAATCTTTTGCATGATAGTGGCTTGCTGCTGTATTTTTGAGTACCACGTGCTTCACAAGGCATGAAAGACACAAGAAAATCTCATATGAGGTTCTCAGTGAACGCTCCAGTCCCTTAATCATCTCTGTGGCCCTTTGCTGGGACTACCTCCAGTACATCCATGTCCATCTTGTACTAGGGAACCCAGGACACAGTGGTCCAGGTGTGGCCCCACTAGTTCTGGAAAAAGGGGAAGAATCACTTCCCTAAACATATTGGTAACAACAAAATAACTTAGGAACATCAAAATTAAAAATGATAGCCTTGAGTTCCTTCAAGGAAGGAAGAACCAACAGAAGGACTAACCAATGAAGTCCCACTGGGATGTGTGCTGGAACACATCAGAAATAAAAGCTCTCTACAAAAAGTAGCAGAAAGTAAACATTGGTGTTGATAAATGTGAAGTGATGCACATAGAGGAAAGTTACCACAATTACAAACTCACAACACCCAGCTGTACGCTGGTTGATTCCCTTTTGAGTTTACAAGGAGCTTTTCAAACAACACTGAAAAGTCCCAGTTCCCTAGCACAGCTGATTTAGAAGCTAGGAGTATAACAGCATTAAAACATGATTAGACAAATTATTTACCAAGTCCATCAAGAGCTGTAAGACATGACAATAATGCATAAGCTCCAGCTAAGGAAGCCTTTGAGTGACTTGTTACTGGAAAAACAAATTGTAAAAAAAACACAGAGTATCACTCACACAGCATCACTTTTTACTATTTCTTCTTTAATTTTAACATATTCCAGTTGACTCTCCTGATAAATCTTGAGAGAACTCTGTGAAAAAAGAATGCACAGTTAAAACACGTCCTTATGAAGGGTATGAAAAAAATATAGCATTTAACTATTCTAATAAAAACAGCCGCGTAGCCTATAAAAGTGTATTCAATGACGGAAAAAAAAAAAAAAAAAAGCACACTGAAAAGTCATGTTAACTTGCATTTTTTAAAGGCAAAAGTTATAGCAAGAATATTTATATATATGCATCTTTTGAGTATGTGCTTCCAAGACCTATTTGGACAGTAACTCAAAGCTCAAGTCAATAACACAGCTACTACACACCATATACATAACCCTACTTATCCCGAGCAAATGCCATCAGAACATCAGCTATTAATGTTTGCTGAGGGAAGAGAATGTAAAGATAAAAGGCAAGTCTAACACAGAAGAAAAACTACATATAGTGACACAACAGATGCTATTTCTCTATATAGGAATTAAACTATAAGAGGTGGTGGGTTTATTTTTTGGCAGAAGTAATAGTTAATGTCTAGTAAATATCTGTATTAAGGGGAATTGAACAATCATTTTTTTTCTGCAGAAGACTAGATTTCAACTCAGAGGTGGGAGAGAAACTAGGAATAAACTCAAGTAGCTAATAGTGTAAAAGTGTATGTTCAAAACTGTAAAAGAAACAAAGCACTAACTATTCTGGATAGACTCTCTTTGCACCTTTTTACCGGTACATGTTATGGAGAATTAAGTAATCTAGTAGTACTGAAACAGAAAAACACAGGAATTTGACTGTACCTCCTTCCTTCCTAAATAAGGAAATAAAAAACAAATAATATGACCAAAAATCATAGTAACTACAAAAGCCTGAACTTTTTCCCTTACCTGAAACTTCCTAGCACTTAATTTGTTTTACCTAAAACCAGAACTCCCTGTCCAACAAGCTGGAAATAACTGGGCTCATTAAAACCTGCCTCATTAAGATGAGCATTAAATATGTTTATTTCCTTCAACAGAGTAAGTGCAAGTTATTTAAACCTTACAAGCACACCTTTTTCTCTTCCAACTCTGCTTTCAAGGAACCCAACTCTTCCTGGCCCTTTTCCAGAGGCAGGATTTTCTGCAGCATCTGCTCCACTTGGCAACGTAGAGCAGAGATCTCTCTGAAACAGGAAATGTTATTTAAATTAAAAAAAAAAAAAAAAAAGGCCTAAAAAATACAGGCACTTTAAAAGCCTAAACTCAATGTTCTGATTCTTCAGGCAAACTTCCAAGTATTTTGCTTTCCGCTATGGAAAAAAGCTGTGACAGACACCCAAACGCTTGAAGAGCCTAAGTGTTCTCATTTTTCCATCTAACATTTTACATTCAAAGAATATTCAAGACCTGATTTAAAAACATTAAACGGAGCCTAAAGTTGAAAGTGGGCAGACTGCCTGTACTACACAAGAGTACAGCCCAGCTGCATACACTGAAGTGTCAGGAAAAAGTGTCTCCACAGAAGCAGTGCCACAAAATTAGAGCAGAGTCCAAGCATGGGACTTCTCAGCAGGCAGGACACAAAGTCTGTAAAGATGATATGCTGTCTTTTCCTCTATAAATAAGTAGAGCAAGTAAAGGTACCCAATCACAAACTCTAAGTCAAAATACTTCACGCAAACAGGGTCTCCCCAGACAGGCTTATATTTAACCACCACCAAAGGATGAGCTCTGCATTTCCATTCAGTCATTTCAGGCTCTTATGCAATACAGTGCCAGGACAAGTATTTCACACACGTACAGTGAAAGCAGGGCAGATTTCTCCCCTCAAGGGTATCTTTGCTAACTGTGGCCTAGAGGCATGCCAAAAGAAAGGACCAGTTTAATAGCTCACTGTAGACTGAGAACCACTGCTATTAAAACAGCAGAATCCCAAAACTGTCCAAGACACAGAGACGTCACAGATATAATACACATTTCAGATCAAACATACCTTTCAGCAAACTGAAGCTGTAATCTCTTGTTAAGGTCAAAATTTAAAACAGTTTACCCTACTTCCTTAAGTATATTTCAGTCCAATCACCACTTGCAAACAAATATTGAATAATGACTTCCACCCAACAAGCAAACTATGTGTTTGCGTTATGTTATGAGTTCAACGAAAACATTTCTGTATGTTTAAAGTGAGCAAGCAGGGCTTCTGCTTGAAAAAAACCTGAGTCATTATCAGCAATGCACATTTGAAATAGCCCACGTTAAACCATATATGAGACAAAACCAGACCTTAAGGGCCTAAGTTTAGTTCCAAAGCTCTATTTTCTTTAAGTCTCCAGTCTGTTCTTTACTAGAGATGCATCCTCTCTTAAATTAAGCCTTAATTAAAAAACCTGAGGGCCTCTTATTAGAAATGTTGAAAAACACACTAATTCTGTAAGAGAAATGAAAAATACACTAATCCCATAAGAAAACTAATAGAAAATAAAGGATATCAGTGCATTTCTGTTGATATTCGGTCAGCAAACGACTGCAAGAAAAACAAGACATTAGTCATAAAAGCCAACTGTACTAGTCATTTTCTCAACTGATTTTCACAATTACATCCTAAGATACCTTTCCTCTTGTTTTATAGATAAATGCAGGAAATAAAAGATCGGTTTGCATTTTCTGATAGAAGTCAACCCTCTTGTTTCATTAGGCCACTCAAACCTCAAATCAGACTTCTTTAAAATGAAAATACAACCAAATAACTAGTAATTATATGAAGCTATTTTCAACTTGAAAGAAAGAAAGAAAGAAAGAAACAAACAAACAAAACATACTATTTGGGTAAAGACGGTGTGTGTGTGTTTATATATGCATGTATGTATGTATATGTTTATCACCAAAATAAATCCTAGTTTCCAAACTTAAAAAAATGCCTTCCTAAGAAAGAATGGAAGAAAGATGGCTCAAAAGAGTCTAAAATGCTTTAATATTTACACTATTCTCCTAAAAGCCATTGGAGTATAACATCTATAACATCTATTCTGACCCGGTGGCCCAAGGGACAGCACCACGGACAGCTATTCTCTCCTTTCTTCAGATTTCACAGCTTTTAAGACTGGAGAGAAGAACGAGGATAAGAACAGTGGCAGTTACTTCTGCACAGAGTGCTGCATTACTTTCTCTTGCAACAGGTAAAGAGGCAACAAGTAAGACAAGAAGAAAGTGGCTGGGCTACAACTAGATAGAGCAGAGGTAAATCCCACAGGAAGTGAGTGCACAGGCAAGACGAAGGACACACAGTTTCAGGGTAGGTAAAGCAATCTATGAAAGCATAGACAGTAAAGGAGCTTTGAAGGAAAGGGTCTGAGTTAAAAAGTGAGGGCTCTCTTAAACCCCTTCTGGAAACCAGATTAGCTAAAGCCAGACTTACATTTATCTGGAAAGGGTACTTAAGAAATAAACCATTACAATTAGGAGACATGGCAAGGATATCATGCCATGATATGAATGCATACGTAACATACCACAAAACTTTCTTCTGTACAATTTTATGTTGATGGTTATTGAGAAGAAGCAGAAGCAATCCCAGAAGAGAAAAAGAACTACGAAAACATTTTAGAACCTTAATGTTCTGACCGTCATACAGCCTCCCTTCTACATATTCTGATATTTAACTCCAGCAGCATTTCATACCTGACAAGACTGTTTTCTTGAAAAGGTTTGTATACACCTGTGCTTGACTTTTGGTTCTAATACTGCACAATTAGCAACAGACAAAACAAAATAAATCCCTTCATAGAGCTTCTTCTGCTAAATACCTATTCATAATAATAAATAAGGTACATAGCTACCCAAAATATCCTTGTTTTTGCTACTACTGCGTATAGATGTCTTAAGGCATAAATAAAGAAGCCCTTAAATCTAGATTCTAGATTTAAATCTAGGATCCGTTACTGGAAAAGTTACTTACATTTAAAGATGATTTAGTTTTGTGCAGTAATGAGTATCTACATCCCACAAAGCATACTTGGAGCATTACTTAAATTAAAAACAGTAACAACAAAAATACACTCGCGCAATTGTACTTACTCGCCATTGATCAGTTTTTGCTTCAGTGCAACTAATGCTGCTACATATTCATTTATATTCTGTAAGGAAGAGTCTCAAGTCGGTAAAGAAGCTCCACACCAAAAACAGTACCATACACTGCAAATGCCCCCTAAACTGATTGCTGATGCTCTGTGCAGAATAATAATCTGCTTTTGTCATTTATTTTACAGAATAAATTATTGATTACTGAAATATGCATTAATTTTAAGGTTTACGTAGAAATACGTATGAAGAATGCAGACTCCACAGGTAAGTATGCATGCTTAGACGAGGCTTTACTGCAGTAGCTCTTCAAACCCTGCGTTTATGTTAGGCTATATACAAAAACCGCTAACACTTTTTCTGTCAGAAGTCAAATTAAGCTTTGGAGGAGTATTTCCAATGAAGAGTAGCGAGTTCATTTGAGGTTACGGATTTCCCAGACTCATAATTCGTGATAACTCTAGGTGTGCTTGAGGGCCTTCTCTGCCCTATGAACTCTCAGCTGGGCCTTCCTCTCATTGGAAGGGGAAACCACGACTACCCAAACAGTCACGCTATATATAAAAAACCCGGCACTCCCGTTCAAAATCGCTTTAAGGAGCGGCGGCGGACAGCCTTCTCCCACCGCCCCGAAGCAACCCGGAAAGGATACGACGAAAAATTCGCGAGCAGGTCCTTCTAGCCATGCCGCAGAGCCTGCGATGCAAAGACACGAGCCACTTTTCCGCCGCACCACACACCCCGCACCCCTCCCGAGCTCCCGCCGCGCCGGGAGCCCCCCGGCCCTCCAGCGAGCCGGCCTGAGCCCCTCCGTGGCGTCCTTCAGCCGAGAGCGGGCCCTTGCCCCGCCGGTACCTGCTGCAGGATCCCGCAGTTGGCGCAGGGCCCGGCGGCGGCCGCGGCGGTGCCGGCCGGCGGCGGCGGCGGCGTCTCCCCCGGCATCATGGTGCCCCCCGGCGCCCCGCGGCCCCCCGCCCGGCTCCCGCCGTGTCACAGCCGCGACGCCGCCCCAGCGAGGACCCAGCGCTCCTCCGCCTCCCCGGGAGCGGCTCCGCCGCTGCCTGACTGGAAGCCGCGACAATGTCGGTCTTTGAAGAGCGGGCGCTTCGAAAAAGCCCGAGGAACGCGCTCCCGGCACGGGCTGAGGAGCGGCTGCCGCTGCGGCTACGGGCGGGGGTCGGGGTTTGGGGGCTGAGCTTCACGGAGGCCTCGCAGAGCGAAGCAGGACCCAGCGCCGCCCGCCCAGCGCTCGGCTCTGCCCTGCCTCCGCCGCTGGCTGCCTCAGAGATAGGTTGGCTCTCTGGCCCCGTGGGCTGCTGACAAAACAAGTCACGATGCAGAGCAGTACGCCAGGGCCCACGGCTCCTGCAGGACTCGTGGTGGAGAGCATGCACTGTGAGCAGCAGTTGTGTTAACAGCTCCTCTTGTCCTCTTGGCACAAGGTGCTTTGAGCCATGTAACAGAACCGGGTTGCACCTATCGTCGGTACTGATTCCGAAGAGGACATGAAGGCACATAACTCATCACAGCTTGTCAGCAGGACAGCACCAGCCTCTCCGGCACCTCAGCTTTACAACTTCACCCTCTACGGAGGGTGTGAAAAAAACTTGTAGTCCGGCACCATAGTTCACTTCCCACACAGTCCCCTGAGATCTTTGTCATGACATAAATAAAAGATTAAAAGGACTGGATGATAACGACTCTTTGAAATGTCATTGGATTTAGTGTTCAGGCATCATAAAACAGCCTCCAGTTGGGGCAAGCTTAAGGCTGATTTCCATCATTAGTTGATTAAATGGAGGAATTGGTGATGGCTGTCAATACTTAGGAATAATGCCACTTCCCAGTTCTTACATTAGTAAAGAACTCAGGAGTATGAAGTTCTAGTTTTTAAGAAAAACATAAATGCTGAAAGAAAATAGCAGAGAACTGTCACCATTTACATAAAATCAAGATGAGAACTGAGAGAACGAAGTAGCCAGAAATAACTGTTGCTGGCCAGAAACAGCAGACAGAGAACATTGTATTATGGGGAAAAAATAAAAATCTGTGTGTCTGTATGTTGCGTGTGAAGCACTCAAAGCTGCTTGACTGACAGGTGGCACCTGCATGCAGATTAGGCCAGCAGTCTCTGAATTTCTCCTGTATTGGGTTATTTGCAAAGAAGTGGAAAGTATTTCAGTGTATTATGTCAACCATACCTCTTTCAAGACAGTTTTAGGGTTTTGTCAAAGTGAAATTGATGAAAGATTCCTACTTAATTTCAGTGGATATTGGTTCTTGCAACTTACACATCTGATTTGAAGTTTTCCCAAGAAGTAGCTCAAAAAGTGAACAATTAAGCTAACTGGAAATTTTCAATTAACAAATTCTGGGATTAATAGAATCATGGTGTCAACTTCTATGTAAGGCTCCTTAAAGATCACTCACTGAGAAGATAACAGAAGGCAGACAGCAGAGGGGGAGCGCAATTACCCCTAGCCTCTCCGCTTTTATGTTGTTGGTAGTTTTCCTGCCTTTATTTTACCAATGAAAATTAATCTATCAGCTCTGCTGGGAGTAATGCTAGTAAGATATTCTCAAGGAATAGGTACATAACTATTCAGGGATCTCCGTTAACCAGGAGTGGAATGAGTTTACCAATAGACAGACTAAACTTGATCAGGCCTGATGCAGTCAGGAGTCAGCTTACATATACTATCAATCAAAGCCTCAAAGTACGCAGTACTAAATATCAATACTAATTGATTTCACATGCAAGTGTACAGTATAATCCACAAACATTTAAATTAGGAGACTGGTTAAAAATCGTGATAGCTAGAACAATATTTAGCTTAAACATGTATCCTGGTCCCGAAGTTCTTCAGAAAGGAATTTAAAACACCGTCCTAAAAATGCTTCCGCTCCAAATAGCTGAGTTTTTATTTTTAAAGGAAAAGAGGTGCCTTATACTTCAAACCTTAAGTCAACATCTACAAATGCTAATTATCTTAGCTACCGTCAGAAGCAGGATGCTTTAGCAGAGAACTCACAGTCCTCTACTGTGTGCTGAGTCATTCAGAGCTTCCATTTGGAATTTCAGTTTAGAATCCAGAATAAAAAATATGTGTTATATTCCAGATATTCCCAAAATAAAGACACGCACAGGCAAATAATAAAATTGTACCATCATTATGTCTGAGAGGTTTGTGGATGTTGATTGCACAAACCACAAGTTTTTGCTTTGGAAGAACTTTAAAGAAGTGGAGGCTATGGTTGTACCTTGCTGTCAGTCCTTCTTTAGCGCAAGCTGTGCATGCAGAAACATCTTCTGCACGGCTTGTAAAATATTCCCTACTGAAATTTCAAAAAGTGGCTTAAAAATAGGTGATAGTGCTTGTCCAGGTGAAGCCACAATCCTCTTTGATGCTGGAACAACCTTCTACAGAGCCATAAAAAATCCTTTGCTTTTATTTTAATAGAATTAACGTCTAGTCGCAATTTCTCCCTACTTGCATGTATCTGAGGATAGTGTCAACGCAGAGAGCACAGCGCAGCTTCAGCACATAAGGATTTTATATCTGCACCACAGTATCCTAATAAACAAGAAACCAATGTAACATCAGTCCAGGCCCAGGTTTACAACATGCAACATTTAAAGAATTTGTAATGCCAAAACCAAACAGGTTAACAGGAAAGTGAAAGTGCTACTGCTCTGCAGGGAAGTTTTGTTAGGTTGGTCACCGCCTGCTATCCTGCGCTTGTGAAGCTGAAGCAGACTCCTCATCAAAACTATACTCTTGAGGAAGATGCCCCCAAACCATTCAATGTTCTCAGACAACAAGAAGAACAACAACAAAAAGTAAATAGATGAAAGCATCTAACTCTGATTGCTACGAAGGCGTGCCAGCTGCCTCATTGACTAGTTGTGCAGCAAGGCGTAAGTGCTTGGATACTGCCTGGTACAAGCTAAGATTCTTTAGAACTTAGTCACAAGCATTAATCCATTTTGTTTTCAGTCTTACCAATGCGTTTCTCAGCTAGCTCATCAAGCAACATGTCCGGTGGCTTAGGGATCCAGTCACAAGTATGAATCTTGAAAATTTATTTTCTAGCCTGGAAACAAAATCAGTGCATTTTAGCTTGTATTAAGTTTTCCTTTCCTAAGTTTCCTAAGCTTTCCAACAAAAACAAACAAACCAAAAATCAAACAAAACAACAAAAAAAAAAACAACCCTCCATCAAAACCCCTCACATATTAATACACTTTTCTCATTTGCTAAACTTTCAAGTATTTTACAGTTATTTAATATACACTCTGCATTTTCAACCAGGAAATTTAATATTTCTAAATTTGTTACGCTGACCTTTTTCTAGGAACCTGCAGTGAAAGAAAAGGCATTTATAGCTCCAATAATAAGTTTCCAAACTATGAGACCTAACGACCCAGAGGAAAATACTGTAATGAAAAATTTATCCAGAAACCGATCTTTTTTCTCCAGAAAACTTCTCTAAAATTCAGCAGACTTTCATTGTGAGAGTCTCATTAGTTCATCAGATTGGCTTTTTAATCAGTAAATTCAGAGAAAGCACTTCTGGCAGTATGTTTCAAGCTGCTACAATTACAATAAAGAAGAAAATAATTATGACTCAAACTACTACCACTGATTCGGGGAACAATCAAATGCAAATACACCCCCTATCCATTCATAAATGAAGTATTGAGACCAAGAACACAACTTCAGGATGAAAGCGCTTAAGTGGATCAAATAATTAAGCAAACGGGAAGAACTTTGTGAATGGAAGATTTTATGACAGAACTAACTACTTGGTGGTATCATCTTGACCAGATATTCAGTACCAGATTTGCCCTCCATGGTATGACACAGTGTCTCCACATATCACTCTTTCATACAAGTTGTGATTTTTTTTTTTCTATAAAGTTGGACTTTGCCACATTAGCATTAACATTGAATTTAAGTTCTCACCTCTTTATTTGACAAGTTGAAGAGGAGCTCTCTGTCAAAGCGTCCTGGTCTCCGTAAAGCAGGATCTGTAGAATCCGGTCTGTTGGTGGCTCTGTTTACCCCAATCTCCCCTCTGTTGTCTATGCCATCCATAAGCAGCAGAAGTGTTGAGACAATGGAACTAATAGAAAAATATAGGGTGCTTTGCTCAGCAGTCTTGACTCCAACAGATGCTGCTGATGGCAGCTGACCTATATATACATACTCAGAAAAAGCAGTATTTTCCTGCTTTGAAAGTATTCTGAAGATTAACTAGGAATTGTGTGAGCTTCTGAAGAAGCACACAGCTGTAACTAAGGTTTAACTACCAGCCCCTCTACACCCCACATACTAGTAGCTCTTCTTGCCTGACTCCTTCCCAGTTGTCTCCCCTTTACTCTCATTAGGACATAAAACATTCCTAGATCTCATTTTGCCCCAGTGTCCAAAAGGGAGCCTGACAGTCATGCACTGATCCTTTGGGAGGGTTTTAAATGCAATGGCACGTTGACATACAACGCATGGGACAACCCATTAGGACAACGTTCTCCTTAGGATAATATACTTCCATTTTTAGGAAAGCCATGCTTAGACACCTCCACTAAAATGACCTGGGACCACACAAATACACATTTACCTCTATAAAGTTCTTAGCACTTTCTAAGTTAAGACAATAATAAAATACTAAGATTCCCAACCTAGAAACTAGGAATCAGGCCTTAAAACCTATACAAATGTGTGCCTAAGTCACAGGAGTCTTCATAATCTGGCAGCTATTTCTGGTCCACCGTATGTGGTTTGAGAGATGCTTTGAAGATTCAGGGCGCTGAACAGCGCAACTTTTACCAGACCCATGACAAAGTTCAAGAGCTCCCTTCTGTCCTAGTGCTTGGTGGGGGGAATTTGGTGCTCACACTGCTCACAGAACGACACTGGCATTGCCAAAGAGCGAGGGCTGGTACTTCCAAACCTGATTAGAAAGGATCCACTGGTAGCAGAGATCCTGCTTTATGCAACACGTTTCAGCTCACTGAACTCTGAAGGGAACAAGAAAGCGGCGAGTGGACCTTGTGCAGTTCCTTTCCTAATAGAAAGACGAGAACTGGAAACGAACCATCACTTAAAGGGATGCACGGTGCAGAATTATGAAATGCCATCTGGCTGGTACAGGATAAGGAAATGTAGTATTTTCGATGGCTCCTCAAGGGCTTCTCAGCCAAAGCAAGGCTACAAGAACTGCTAGCCTGAAGTTAGCAGTCAGTCATTTCAGTTATAAAAAATGGCATCTCCTTCTAACGAGCTCTGGGGAATTCAATTAATAGTGTAACTGAAAGAGGCTGCCTTGCTGGCAATGTTTAAAGACAGTAACAAATGGGTTTTCTAAATGATGTCTGCTTGTTCAGAAAGGTTTTGATTTAGGGCCTACAGGATTTGGGCCCCATGGTTTGCACCATACAGGTTGTTCTCAACAGCTGGAATGAGTTTCTCTAAGTACCCACAAGCTTTTTGTGCGTGAAATCCCTCTAAGCGAACACAAACAGAAAACAGTGCTGCTTAAAACCGGCAGCACAGCTTTCAGAATTCCTCTCTCATTTCTACCTTTAGAGGAATGTTTGTGTTCACATAATAGTTTTCATAACAAAACCCACTTTTTATTTATACAGTGTTTGCATGCACTTTGACATCCCCAACGTGCTCTCCGTGCTCATCTCTCTTTTGCAGCCAAGCGTGATCTCTCCCAGCAGCTACCCTAGCTTGTGGACTGACACGTGTCTCAGCCTTTTTCATTTACAAAGTAGATGAAGACACAGAGTAAACTCCTCCATCCTCACGTCAGCGCGCTGGAAGGCAAAAGCAGCCCCAGCCTGGAGCCCAAGCACCTACCAGCCAGCATTGACAACCGCAGACACTCCGCTCTCTTTCAGAGCCCCACAAGTGCCTCCGTTACACGCCTTATCCGAGTAGTTGCCGACTTCCAGTGCTGCACATCATCCAGGGGAGAGCCGAGCATCAGAGCGCACCCCAGCACCCCAAAAGGGGTGCGCTCGAAGCCGCCCCTCTCCTCAGGGCCAGCCGAGGGAGTTTCTTGCCTTCTCCCCGGGGCCGGACGGGGGGAGTCTCCTCGCCGCTTGGGGCCGCCCCCGGGAGCCGCCTCGGCCCCGCGCCTGCTGCCTGCCGCCGCCGCTGACGGCCGCGCCGCCATTTTGCGTCTCCCCGATTTTATCACTCGTTGCACTTTTTGGCTTGGACGCTAAAATTTGATCTTTTCCCCAGGTCAGAAAAATCAGAATGTGGCTTCTGGGAACCGTTAGCTGTGACAGCTGTTCATGTAAGATTGAGATTTACACGTTTATAATTTTTTAAACCGTGAAGGTATTCTTTTTCTACTGAGACTATTTTTCTATTTGCCAGTGTTTGCCTAGAAAGCTCTTGTTTTATATGGCATAGATGGATCTTGCAACCGTTTAGAAAAGGAGCTAATGCACTTGTTCATATTCATACTGGTCCCTTAGTGGTGGAAGATGCTTATTCGACTGGCCTAGAAACCTGAAGTGATGTGCTCAGGTGTGCTAGCCAGGGTCCCAAAAACTCAGCCCTGCAGAATGCAGTCATGGGAAAGATGGCAGTGCAGTTGTAACAGATGAAGAACGAACCTGGGAAGCACAAATGGATATTTTAATGGTGTGCACTTTTTGAGCACCTCCAGCTGTCTTGTCTGTGATTCCTCAACTTCATGTTTATTATATAAAGGATTTTTTCAAAAAGTCATCTTAGAGAACAAGATCAGCAAACCGTATTCACAATCCCATGAAAAATGTCCAGCATACAGCTAGATAAAAACATCAATGGGTGAACACTTGACTGACGAGTAGGGCTCAAAGGGTTGTGGTAAATGGGGCTACATCAAGCTGATGGCCAGTAACCAGTGGGATCCCCAGGGCTCCCTTTTAGGACCAGTTCTTTTAAATGCTTTTATAAACTATTTGGATGCAGGACTAGAAGGTGTTTTGAGCAAATTTGCTGATGATCCTAAACTGGGAGGAGTTGTTGACTCCGTTGAGGGTGGAAAGGCCTTGTAGAGATATCTGGACAGATCGGAAAGCTGGGCAATCACCAAGCACATGAAGTATAACAAGAGCAAGTGCCTGCTCCTGCACCTGGGAAGGGGCAACCCTGGTTGCACGTACAGACTGGGCGACGAGACACTGGACAGAAGCCCATAGAGAGGGATCTGGGTGGGGGTTTTGGTTGATAGCAAGCTGAATACGAACCAGCGGTGTGCCCTGGCAGCCAGGAGGGCCAACGTTATCCTGGGGTGCATCAAGCACGGCATTGCTAGTCAGTCGAGAAAAGTGATTGTCCTGCACTGCTCTGTGCTGTGCAGCCTCACCTCGAGTGCTGTGTGCAGTTCTGGGCACCACAGTACAAAAAAGACGTGAAACTATTGGAGAGTGTCTAGAGGAGGGCGACGAAGATGGTGAAGGGCTTAGAGGGAAGACATATGAGGAGCGGCTGAGGTCACTTGGCATGTTCAGCCTGGAAAAGAGAGGAGACCTTGTCGTGGCCTACAGCTTCCTCATGAGGGGGAGTGGACGGGCAGGCACTGATATATTCTCTTTAGTGACCAGTGATATGACCCGAGGAAATGGTGTCGAGCTGTGATAGGAGGTTTGGGCTGGATTTCAGAAAGAGGTTCTTCACCGAGAGGGTTGTTGCTCACTGGAACAGGCTCCCCAGGGACGTAGTCATGGCACCAAGCCTGTCGGAGTTTAAGAAGTGTTTGGACTGTGCTTTTATATGGTCTGAATTTTTGGGTAGACCTGTGTGGGGCCAGTTGGACTCAGTGATCCTTGTGGGTCACTTCCAACTAAGGACATTCTGTGATTCTAAACATATGTGACATTAACCAAGTTGGAGAACAATTTAGGGAAAAATGAGGTTGACTCCTTTGTTATGTTTTCAGTGTAATAATACATTAAAATGTAATTTTTCGATATATTTTTCTTCCTCCTGTGTTTGCCTTTGACACATAACCAAGACAACAAGAGTGGGGTAAGCTGCTCACAAACTTTTTAAAAAGTTCATACTGTTTTTTTAAGTGTAAGAATAAAAACCAACGACAACAAAAAAATGGTGGCTCACTTTTTATTGATACGTATCCAAACAATAGAGATGAAAGAAAAAAAAAATCGGAATAGTACACAGATATTTGAACACATGCTAGAAAGCTACATATTAAGAAATCTGAAACACACTTAAGAAAAACGGATTCAGGGATTGCACAGTTTGATATTCGGTATCACTAGGTGTCATGTACGTGTTGTGACATAACAGCAACATATCCTGCTGCAAAATTTAGCACAGCTGATATATATATTTTTATTTTCAAAAAATTAAACCTTCCCTGCCTTATCCTTAAGTTAAAAAACTCTCAAATTCATAGAGAGAATTTTATCTGCCTGTTTGAAGAGGTATTCATTGTCAAATAGAATATTGCTTTCCGTTTACTTAAGTATATTTATCACCAGCAATGTAGTATTTTTTAATGACATAAACAAATATAATTACCTCTAGGTTAGTAGAAAACAATGTATTCAACTATAAGGCTTTCTTGTAACTAGTTTTTCATATTAAAATGGTATTCTCTGATATCAGTAAGATTGTCATTGTTAGAAGCAAGACTAAGCTTCACGTTAGAAAGTTTCAATAAGCAAATATTGTTTTGCTTCAGTTTGTGTTGTTTATTTTTAATAGGCAGAAATCTTATATTTGTGGAAAGTGTTTCTCCCACATACTTTCTCTAGGGTGTTAATTCTATTAATGTTTCTCTAGGGTGTTAACACTGAAAGCCCCTTGAGGCGCTATCAGTAAATTATAAAAAATACCTCCTGCACTAAAGTAAAGGAGGCTTACAGGTTTATAAAGCACGTAAAAATACCTCCTGCACTAAACTACACTAAGAGGTTTCTGAAGGATTTGCATTTCATATACAGGTGTGTTTTAAGACCTTTATGTAATGTGCAGTGGAATAAGAGCACCACAGATTACTTCAGAAAAATATATTCCGAATAGCTGAAAAGGGATGTTAAAAAATTATCAAGTTTTCAGTTATTTTCTTTTTAAAAGAGGTACTGGAAGTATTTGGAAGATGTTCAAATCTACACTTTCTCTAAGCAAATTTTAAGAGATTTGTTAGGGTGCCTGAGTGATAACATTATGCATTTAAGAAATCACAGTATTTTGATGCTTAAAGCATTCCTTAATATTGATACAAGAATTCTAGTGACGTGAGATTCTGGTTAAAGGGAAGGAAAACAAGTGAGAGGGATACTTCATGAAGGAACTTAATTTATATAACTCATTAATGATCATTCAAATATTCTTTCTTATCTTTTCAATTGATCTCACAACAGGTAAGTTAAATGTTTTCATTGTTTTTTTCGCTACATTAAACTCTTTCAAATGCTTTACTGATATCCAAACATCTTATCTGGTGTAAAAAAAAAATCAAATTAATAATATTACTCGATGGATACGTGCCAAGTCCACCTATCCCAGCTTTCGTGATGTGCAGAGGGACTTAATCTGCAGAATTTCTATGTAGTCATACAATGTAATCTTGTTTCAGTTGCTCCTGCTGATTTCAGATACTCGTGTTTATTCCCCCACGGATAATTCTGAGCAGTCTAACATACAAGGTCTCTAAAATACTTCAGATCTCCAGAACAGAAACACAGACAGATAGAATACTTCTCACTAAAGAGACAAACTTATGGGTGGAAGTGTAATCTATTGAGTTCTTACTTCACTTTTACTTGCCTAAGGAAAATCCCTATCCCCAGTGCCCCAGGATGCAACAATGGTAAGGAAACAGCTCATTTGAAACAGCTTTTTTATTTAGACATTAGCAGGCAATGATATTATCATTACATTATTATAAATGTTGTTTTGAAAAAATGGCATTTTCTCTATTTTATTCTTTACTGCTTTCTTAGAAGCACCTAATAATTAAATTTGCTTTCTTTTGCACTACTGGGCAAAGAGATTTGCATACAACTAACTGTAATAACTTTTTTAAAAGTTCAGGGCCCTTCCTTTTAAATATGAAGGTAGGACTGTTTCATCCCATATGCACTACTTTACATTAAACTTCCTAGAATTCCATCTGCCATTTTTTGCCCATACACTCAGTATCCTAAGACTCTTCTGCTTGCAGTTCTCCTCAGTTTGCCATTGCCTACACTTCTCTAAAATACATTGTACCGTCAGCATACTCTGACACTGTTTCCAGAGCCATGAAAAATATGCTGCACAAATCAGATACCCGAACACATCTGTATGGAACTTTACTGTTGACTTCCTTTTACTGTGAAATTGGTATTGATTCCTACTGTAATTTCATGCCTTTTTAGCCAGTTATTTACCCCTGCAGGTATTTATGCCCTGGCAGTGTAACTTTTAAGAGCTTTTGATGAATGACCTTTTCAAATACCTTCCAGAAATCCATAGTCAACTTTATCTCCCTTAGCCACAAGCCTGTTGACTCCTTAGAATTTCAGTAGAATTGTAAGGCAGTTCTTCCCCTTAAAAAACCTTTTGGTCTGTCTCATGGTGTAGTTTACATTTCATCTATCACAATTTGGGATTCTATTTTCAATTTTAGACCCAAATTTTTCTTTTGGAAGAATGCTTTTGAAGAGCTGTCCACAGCAACAGGCTCCCTTGTCCCTGCTGTTTACCATGGCAGGTTTATTTTTCCCCTGTAAACATTTGCTTTGAGCCTCCAATATATCCTTATCAAGCCTCCATGTAGCTCTCAAACACTGTTACTTTAGATGCCCCTCATTTTTAACCAGTTTCTTCATTTTGAGGTAGTTTCCTTTTTTTATTATTATTTAATTTGAATGAAAGCACATATTGGTTGGCTCTTTTTCCCTGCCTGTAAGGGCCTTATGTATTGGAAGAACAGTCAGTGGAGACAGAACATCTCTATGTGCTGCAATGGACTGCGTCCATGGCACCTCAGAACTCTTCCCATGCCTTCTTGTTTACCCCTATGCCTTACTGCATCATGTTACTTCTGGCCACAAGGATTGTAAACTCCATGGCATTTGGAAACACCTAGGAACAGGTTCTTTAAAAATCAGAGACTTGTGTTTATGCAGGAAACTTCTACTGAACACCTAGACTTGCAGCTAAGTGGCTGGAGACTGTTTCATCTTCTTCATCAGAATTTCTTCTTCATGGTAACCTTGTTCTTCTCATGTCAAGGGATCTTCTGAGCAGTCAGTGAGCCCAACGTGTGGTGACTGTCCTTAAAATCACCATACCACGATGTCGGTTCTGGAGTGAATGTGTTTTTCTATTAACAGATTTATCTTCCTTGGTACGTTGGCTCAGATGGTTATGGTTAGGGATTCCCTTCCTTCTGCTTCCCTACCTCACCTCCCCTCTCCCTTGATGGAAATGCTATTTACCAGCATACCTGCAGCAAACAGATCTGTGGCTGCCAGGGCCCTCAGGGCATCTTCTGCTGTCCCTCCTCACCGTCCGTGGGGGTTGGCTCTGTGGGTTCAACGCTAACTTGTAAAAGTAACCATCAAGCATTGAGAATCCTTAAAGGCTGTCTCCATTCCTTCTCCCCTGAGCTGCTTTAAAATCCACGCTCTCACCTTTAGTGTCTGCCTGACCTATATTGAAGGTTTGCTTGTACCTACATTGTCACCCACTGGCTTGATTTCTGGTTTGGGCTGTCCTGTCTCTACAGGCTTGCTGGACAACCTGGACTGTTGCTTGAATTGTTATTGAACCTGAAGTATTATTGAAACTGCTCTGCTCTTCTTGTTTGAGTATTGTGGAATTTGCTGACTCTCAGCTCCCAGCTCTACATACCATGTGGAGCACTATGTCCTATGACTGACAGTCATACTGGTCAGATGGAAAAAAACAGCCACTGAGAAAAGAAATGAGTAGTAAATGGTGGGGAAGGGAAGGGAAGGGAAGGGAAGGGAAGGGAAGGGAAGGGAAGG
>CM021766.1:53221259-53367563 GCA_011076525.1 Nettapus auritus | reverse complement strand
CCCCCCCCCCGCCCCGGCTCCCTCCCTCGCCCGGGCGGCCCCACTGCGCCTGCGCCCGCCGAGCCGCACTCGGCGGGGAGGGGCTGGGCGGGGCCACTGCGCCTGCGCGGCGGCCGGGACGCGGGGTCCCGGGGCGGGGGCGGGGGGAGAGCGGCGGCATGGCGGAAGCGAGGCTGGGCGCAGGTGAGTGCAGCCGCCGCGCCCGGGGCCGGTCCGGGTGGCTGGGAGCGGGCGGGGAGCGGTTGGAGCCCCTCAGAGGAAGGGCAGGGCCGGGGTCGTTGGTGCCGGTGTGGCTGCGGCGGCACCTGTTGAACCTGTACTTGGCGGAGCTTGCGGTGCCGCAGGAGGGCTTCGGCTGGGTGGCACGGTGCGGGTTTCAGCAGCGTGACGGGGAAACGGGGGCGGAAAAAGGGTAAAATAAAGTCACAGCTGTCTGGTCCCTGGGAAACTTGCTGCTTCTCCGGCCACCGCCATCTTCGCCTGCCCACATCTCCCCCTTCCCCCAGTGACCTGCCCCGGTCGCGCAGGAGCTTGTGGGGTTGTGATATTTGAGGCGTTCTGGGGGGTCTTGCAGGGGCCTGGGGGCGAACATCCCGGGTGCGTGTGGCTGAGTGCTCCCCGACCCCCTCCAGCGCCCTGCCGTCCTCCCACGTGCCGAGGGGAGCTTAGGTGCTGAGCCTAGAGTGGGACAGAACACTGCGAGTGGAAGAAACAAGTTCATTTTTTTATTTCCTTTCTCCCCTGTGATGGTTTTTAAGGCGCAGGATCAAATTAACTTCACTGGGTGTGATTGCTGACGAGGAGGAGCAACCTCTCAAGACATATCACAGCCTCACCTTTAATGACTTACCAGTGTGTTACTGGGCACTTAGCTGTCGAAGATCTCCTGCTGAATTGTGTCTTGGGCATGTAACTAGAAATAACGCGTGCCCTGAGTCATTCATGATATTTAGCGCTTTCATCGTGTCTTTTCCTCTTTCAGTCTGGGTAGGCGTTTCAGGTAATCAGGATAACTTCGGGCTCACGTGATGAGTTAACTATTTTCATTGCTAATACGGTTCTTAAATTTCTGTCCTGGCATTCGTGGCAGGGGGTAAAGAAGAAAATACAAATCTTTGTTAAAATATGAATCTGTAGTTAATTCAGACTAAGGATATCATTAGCCTATACTGTTAACACCATCTTCAACTTCTTCTCTGTCCTTAGCACCCAGGCAGTGAGTGAAGAGGGAAAAGTCATTTGAGTTCATTTTTGATGGCATGGAAATACGTCCACAGCCTTGATGTGGGAAGTAGAATAGCCTGTGACATGTTCAGAGTAGTCTGACAGTTTCAGACTAGTAAAGAGAAGCTACTGCAGGCAGCTTGACTGTTCATCTCTGTGCTGTCAGGTTGTGAGTCAGCTCAGGTGCTAAAACCTTTTCTGTAGTGCACATGCATTGGAATAAAACCTTATATAATTGTATTGAACTGAACTGCATTACTAAAAATGGTAAATTAGTCTGGGCTGTTCACTGCTTCTACATTTGCTTTAAAATACGTAAGATAACTCAGGTATTGTCACATGGCATTAAGTTCTGGAGTTTGTTCCTTGCCATGGTAATACCTATTGTGTTGTTGAGACTCATCTCTTAGGTAATTCTGGATTTGTGTTTCTGCAATATTAAGATGTGAAATAGCTTTAGTCTAGGAAATTGTGGTGGTTTTACTTGGGTGGGCAGCCGAGCTCCATCTCAGCTGCTCTCGCACTCCCCCTCCTCAAAGGGAAGGGGGAAGAAGATACGATGAAAAGGCCTCAAGGGCTGAGATAAGGACGGGGAGATGGCAGTTATCATGATGGGCAAAACAGACTCAGAGTAGGGAGATAGTATGATTTAATGCCTGTAACTAACGAGCCAGAGAAGTGAGGAACAAAAGAAATAAACCAAATATGCCTTCCCCCCCATCCACCCTCTTCCACCCTCTCCCCCTGAGTAGTGCAGGGGAATGGGGGCTGTGGTCAGTCTGTAGCACTTTGTCTCCGCTGCTCCTTCATAGTCACTCTGCCCCTGCTTCAATGTGGGGTCCCTCCCATGGAATGCTGTCCTTCCCCAAAAGATCTGGCATGGCCTTCCCACAGGCAGCAGCTCTTCAGGAACTGCTCCCACGGGGGTCCATACCACAGGGTCCATCTGTCAGGAGCAGGCTGCTCCGACCTGGGTCCCCCACAGGCGGCAGCTCCCCCCAGACCCCTGCTCCTGCGTGGGCTCCTCTCCTAGGGCTGCAGCTCCGGCCCGGAATCTGCTCTGGCAGGCGTCTTCCACAGGCCACAGCCTTCTTCAGTGCAGGTCCACCTGCTCCACCGTGATCTCCTCCATGGGCTGCAGCATGGGACCCATGAGTTGCAGGGGGACAGCCTGCTTCACCATGGTCCTCACCACAGGCTGCATAGGACTTCTGTTCCTGCACCTGGAGCACCTCTCCCCCTCCTTGTTCACTGACCTTGGTGTCTGCAAGGCTGTTTCTCCTCTCTCTCTCTCTCCCAGCTGCTGTTCTGCAGCAGTTATTTTTTTTTCCCTGTCTTAAATATGATTCCACAGAGACGCAAACAACATCACTTACTGGCACGGCTCTGGCCAGGGCCAGGTCCGTTATCTAACATGGGGCGGATTCTGGATTCTTCTCACAGAAGTTACCACTATAGCCCCCTGCTACCAAAACCTTGCCACGTAAACCCACTACAGAACTTTATGGACAGCCTGACTTTGAGAGCTTAAATGTGAAAAATATTTCTGGTCTCAGTTTATACCAGGGAAAGCAGCTGAGGTCAAAGAATGGCTGGTTTAGGTCATGCCACATGTGCAACCTGTACAGGATATTTTGATAATAGTGAATGGTTATTGAGATCCAGGGGAATAATATAATAAATGAGACAGTTGTGGAGTGATTAAGCACGTTGGTATACCTTTCCAGTTTCCAGCCTTGTGCACGTAGTATGGGACATCCCAAATGAAAGGTTATATTTGTATTTAACAGACATTACGGTTTTTATCCCCATCGGTTGCTGCAACTGCTGTTAAGGGCAAAAAAGCAAAACTGCATTTATGATGACAAGTGGGTTCTGTTTCCTCGTACAGCAAGTCATTAATATGAAGGTATCAAGGAGCTGCTATAAAGCATTGAACTGCATGCTGTAAGGGTGAACAGGAAAGTGAGAACTCATAATGCACTAGTCCTTATGCAAAAGTCATTCTGTAGTAGATACTTCCCTTAGACTTATGAAGCTACTTATGGTGAAGTTGTAGTTCTCCCTACTTACGTATTTTCCTCTGTTTTCTTCAAGTGGGCCACCCAAAACTTAATATTTTGTTCTAAATGTAGGTGCATTGAATTTGGACAATAACGTAAAGAGAAAAGAGCATATTAATATGCACTAATATGCTTTGGGGGCCAACTGGCTGGCAGGCAGCTCTGCAGAGAGGGACCTTGGGGTCCTTCATGGATTACGAGTTGACCATGAGCCAGAAATGAGCACTTGTTGCAAAGAAGGCCAACAGTAACCCAGACTGCATTTAGAAGAATGTTGCCAGATGGTCAAGGGAGGAGATCCTTCCTCTGTAGTCAGCACTGGTGAAGCCGCATCTGGAGTACTGTGTCCAGTTTCCCCTAGTAGATAAAGTCCAGGAAAGGGCTAGAAGATGATTAAGGTGTGGGAGCATCCTTCGTAAGGGGAGAGGCTGAGAGAGCTGGGACTGTGTGGCCTGGAGAAGAGAAAGCTCAGGGGAGAGTGAGTAAAGAATATGGATCCAGGCTCTTCTCAGTGGTATTGAGTGAAAAGTAAATGTTCAAGTGCATGAAATTCTGTCTGAACACAAGAAGTCTTTTTATCGTGAGGGTGGTCTAGAACAGGTTGCAGAGAGGTTGCGGAGTCTCTGTCCATAGAGATGTTTCGAACCTGACTGGACACAGCTCAGGCAGGGTGTATGGGCTATAGATGATCTGAAGAGTTCCTTTCCAACCTCAACCATTCAGTGATTCTATGATAGTGATGCTTTTGTGTGTCATTCCTTCTCTAATTTCTGGAAAGAGTTGTGGGAAGGGAACATATCTTTTATTAGATGAGCTGTCACAGTTGGAATAAACAGTAAGTTTTGGATGGGCATTTTGTTTTGCATGAAAATGGGTCCCACTGCATGGTTCTTTAAGCTTGAAACAATGTCATTCCTGCTGAGAAAGAAATCCAATCTTTCGCAAATCTGTGTTGTCTGTGAAAATTATAGCATAATGTAGTTGAATACAGTTATATAAAATGCCCAGACAAGACAGAAGAGATTGAGGTTGTTCTGTGAGAAAGATGTTTAATGCTTCCAAAGCTATCAGAAAGGTTCAGATTTCTGTAATGTACCTTTTTTTTTTGTTTCCTGGTACAGTATAATACAGGTACTATAAGATCTGCAGAGAGTGTCTTCCCTGTTGTGCGTGCTTTGTGTTCAGCTGATTGGACTACTTTGTATCTGGATATATGCGGTGTTGGCACAAATAGACTGTACACACTATACTGTCATTTATCTTCAGAAATAACCTTTCAGAATTTGAATTGCTTTGAGTCACAGAATCATAAAATGGCTTAGGTCAGAAGAGACTTGAAAGATCATCAGGTTCTAACCCCCCTACCGTGGGAAGGGACACCTCCCAGTAGACCAGGTTGCTCAAAGCCCCATCCAGCCTGGCCTTAAATACTTCCAGGGATGGTGCATCAACAGGTTCTCTGTGCAGCTAGTTCCAGTGCCTCACCACCCTCTGAGTAAAGAATTTATTTCTAAAATCTAATCAAAATCTGCCCTGTTTTAGTTTAAAGCCGTTACTCTTGCCCTATAACTATACTTCGTGTCAAAGAGTCCCTCCCTGGCTTTCCTTTAGGCCCCCTTTAAGTACCGGAAGACTGCTGTGAGGTCTCCTTGGCTCCATCTCTTCACCAGGCTGAACAAGCCCAACTCCTTCAGCCTGTCTTTATAGTGGAGGTACTCCAGCCCATTGATCATCTCTGTGGCCCTCTGGATACGTCCTTGCTCTGATACGTCCATGTCTTTCTGGTGTTGGGGGCCCCAGAGATGAATGCAGTGCTCTAGGTGGAGTCTCAGAAGAACAGAGTAGAAAAGGAGAATTGCCTCCCTCGACCTGCTGGCCACGCTTCTTTTGATGCAGCATGGGATGCAGTTGGCTTTCTGGGCTGCAAGTGCACACTGCTGGCTTGTGTTGAGCTCCTCATCACCAGCGCCCCCAAGTCCTTCTCAGGTCTGCTCTCCATCTGGCTTGTTATTTGTGTTTGGGGTTGCTCTAACCCAGGTGCAGGCCCTTGCACTTGACCTTGTTGATTTGCAGGAGGTTCACATGGGCTCGCCTGTCAAGCCTGTCTAGGTCCCTCTGGATGGCATCTGTTCTCTCCAGCATGTTAGGGGAACCTGTTGTTTCCCCTACTAGAATGGTTTTCCTCTGGCATCCAAAATTCACTCAAAGAGTGAAGTCTTATTCAGTGAAAACTTAATGATACCCACATATCAGCTCGAGCTGGGTTCCTTCAAGGAGGGACCCCACTCAAAACTTTCCCTGGCTTCTTACACCTGTACAATCATTGTCTCTCCATACCTTTACAATCTTCACTGTAGTCTAATCAGTTCTCAATGCATATGTTATGTTCCTTCAGATTGGCGGTTCTTTGTTGCAGGGCAGGATGGCTTCAGCTGTCTCTCCGGGCAGGCTCTCATCTGGCACCATCCTTAGGCAGCACATTCCCCCCTTCCCCATTAGCGCCACCCAGGCCCCCGCACGATGCCGCTTGCTGTTCCACAGTCACCACTGAACACCAAGTTCAGATGATACGGAGCTCTTACTGTGGCCTAAGGCTTCATGAAATTTACTACTAACATGAAAAGATAGCTACCTGAATTTGTTACATACCAGTGGATTGTTTCCCTTTTAAAGCTTGTTGACTGCACCACACAGCTTGGTGTCTTCAGCAAATGTGCTGAGGGTACACTCAATCCCTCTGCCCATGTCACCGACGAAGATGGTAAACAGCACTGGTCCCAGTACCGACCGACCCCTGAGGAACACCACTCGCCACTGATCTCCACTTGGACATTGAGCTGTTGACCACAACGCTTTGAGTCCAACCATCCAGCCAATTCCTTATCAATCAAGTGGTCTCTGTCAAATCCATGTCTCTCTAGTCCAGACAAGGATATTGTGTGGGACAGTGTTAAATACTTTGCACAAGTCCAGCTACATGACATCAGTTGCTCTTCCCCTATCCACCAATGCTGTAACCGTGTCACAGAAGGCCACCAGGTTTGTTGGCCGTCACCAATTACCTCCTTATTTTCCATGGTGCCCATGTGAAGCAGCAGCAGTGGGTAGTAGTCCTTAGGCAGTACAAGGCTTGCCGGTCTCTGATGCGAGCCCCTGGTGAGTAGGAGACTTCTCTCAAGAGCAGGTCAGGTCATCGGATGGATGCCTCTGTACCTCCCAGAAGAGTCAGCTATTACCATCGCCTGTCACCTTTCTGAGTTGCACTGGTTGTTATTCAGGTAGCAGATCCGGCTACTTCACTCAGCTCTGCTCCCTCTGCAACGGGTCTTTCCTTTTCAGTCTGCAGAGGGGTGAAGCAGGTCTGCAAGAGCACCTCAGGCTTTGGGGGAAGGCTTCCTCCTGCTGGGCCGTGTGGCCAATCCCACTCTCCTGTGTTATTGCCCCCCCTCCCCTCTGCGAGTGTTGGTGAAGGAGTTTTTGCTGTAGGCCTCACTTTGAAACTGATGACATCTGTCTGCCCTGAAATGAACTTGGCCTTCTCCTGGGAGCTAGTATATAAACAAAGCATGTAATAACTAGTGATCACCTGATTGACTGCTAAATTTTGAGCTGGATGCCTCAAGATTTTTATTAAAACACCTTCTTGAATGGCTCTGCGTTCAATTTAGCTTGCCGAAAATATGAAACTTTGATTATTTTATAGAAATACAGGCTGGAATCTAGCTGTAGATGTTTCCTTTCTCTTGGGAGATTTATGTATTTATGTGTAACTGTCAGAGGAAATCTGAGCCACGGTTAGCTACTGTTTATTGTATTTTTGTATGTATTCTGCTGTTTCTTGTCTTGGCGGAAGGTAATCAGTTTAGTTAGTAGAATTTACCACTTTGGATTTTTTTTACAATGTAAAAGCTGTCAGTAAGAATAGGAATCCTATTCATGGGTGATTTTTTTGAAGTATTAATTATTAATATTATTGAGGGTTTTTTTTAGTATTTGGTTCATGATTTTCCATCTGTTTCTTCAAATTTGCATATTATTTGGAAGGTGCTTTCAAAAAGCACCCACACAGTGAAGGCGTGTTTGTTAATGTTCAGAGGGAAGCTCTTGTGTCTCAGTTTTGGACTGTTGCCTCTTGTCCTCTCACTGTGCACCACTAAAAAGAGCTTGGCTCTGTCCTTGTTATACCCCCGTCCCCTTCAGGGACTTACATACTTGGATAAGATCCCTCCTGAACCTCCTGGTCTCTAGGCTGAACAGTCCCAACTCTCTTAGCCTTCCGTCAGAGGAGAGATGCTCCAGTCTGTTCATCATTCTCATGGCCTTTTGTTGGACTTGCTCTGTTACTGAGGAGCCCAGAACTGGACACAGTACTCTAGGTATGGCCTCATCAGTGCTTCGTAGAGAGGAAGGATCACCTCTGTCAACCTGCTGGCAGTACTTTCCCTAATGCAGCCCAGAATACTGTTAGCCTTCTTAGTCACAAGGGCACGTTGCTGACTCATACAAATTGGTGTCCACCAGGACCCCCACATCCCTTTCTGCAAAGCTGCTTTCCAGGTGGGTGACCCCAGAACATAATGGTCCATGGGTGGTTCTTCCCCAGGTCCAGAACTTTGAGATTCCCCTTGTTGAACCTCATGAGGTTCTTGCCAGCCCATTTCTCCACCTTGTCAAGGTCCCCTGGATGGCAGCATGACCCTCTGGTGAATCAGCCACTCCTACCAGTTTTGAGTCATTACAAACTTGCTGGGGGTACGTTCTGCCTCATCATCCAGGTCATTAACGAAGATGTTAAACACAACTGGAGCCAGTAATGGCTCCTGAGGTATACTGCTAGTCACTGTCCTCCAACTAGACTTTGTGACATTGGTCACCACCCTGTGGGCCTGTCCATTCGACCGGTTTTCAACCCAGCTCCCTGCCTGTCCATCTAGCCCAAACATCAACAGCTTGTCTGTAAGGATCTTATCGGGGATAGTGTCAAAGGCCTTGCTGCAGTCCAGGTGGACAACAGTCACTGCTCTCCCCTCATCCATCTGGCCATCAGAGAAGCTTGTCAGGTTGATCAAGCATGACTTCCCCTTGCTGAATTCATGGTGACTCTTCCTCACGATTTTCTTGTCCTTCCTATGCCTGGAAATTCCATGATCAGCTGTTCCTTCCCCACAGCTTAGGTGAGGTTTAGTGGCCTGTAGTTCTATGTGTCTTCCTCCTTAGAGGTAGGAGGGACACGTGCTTTCCTCCAGTCTTCAGGCACTTCTGAGTCACCAAGGATTTTTGAGTGATATCACAGTGATATCAGGTCCATCAGAGCTTGTGGGTGCGTCCCATCAGGGACAATGGAAGCATGTATGTCCAGCTTGCTTAAGTATGCCCTGACCTGATCTTCCCCAAAGGGTACATGTTCCTTGCTGCAGTTTTAACCCTGGTAGCTTGGATTCCAGAAAGCCAGTTTTGCTAGGAAAGACTGAGATAAAGAAGGCTTTCGGTACCTCAGCCTTTTCCACGTTCTGTGTAATGACGTTCCTCTTGTTCAGCAGTGGGCCCACATTTTCCCTAGTCTTTCTTTTGCCACCTATGTGCTTACAGGAGCCCTTCTTGTTGTCTTCTACATTCCTGACCAAACTCAACTCCATTTGGACTTTAGATTTTCTAACATAATTCCTGGATGCTCTAATGATTTCTCTGCATTTTTCCCAATGTTACTTGTCCTTGCTTCCATCCCCCGTACACTTCCTTTTTGAGAGTTTGGCTACTTCTGCCTGACCTTCTGCTCGTTGGGATGGACCATTCTTGACCTTGGAGGAGCTGATCCTTGAGTATTAACCATCTTTTGTTTGATCCGTCTTCACTCCAGGGCTTTTTTGTTGAGAATAAGTTTCAGAATTCATCTAGATGGGATTTCTAACATGCACCTCTTTCTTATCGATTCAGTCATAGAAATGACAGAATGAGACTTCTACAGGAGAAGTGTGGTTTATTTTGATTACATCATAGAAAAACAGGCGACCCTGTGTAGTCCCTCTGCCACTTAATGCATCTGTGTATAGAACAGTGAAATCAGAGTTCATGCAAGCGTTGACTGTTGCTGCTCTTTAGATGATGGAATATTATTTACATTCAAAGTTCTGGGTAGTATTAAAATCTCAAATTATGTGCAAAGGACCTCTTTTCCTTCAGGTTTGTGCATGTATGTAAATGTCTTAGGGTAAACTTAGGCGCGTCTTAAACACTGATTATCACGCTGTATACCATGCTTATACGTGCAGTGCTGCTTCAGGAGTTTTTTTTTTTCTTTTAATCTTAGGCTTTTTTTTCTGTTCTTAACTCAAGGTCATCACAGTCTTTGCCTAAAGAAGTCAAGATGCTGTATGATTCAACTTGAGTTTCTATAAACTTATTTTTAGTTATTTTGTCTAGCTTGCAATTGATTAAACTTTTAGGCCTTTGCCTGTATGCCTTTCTTTTTAAAGATGTGTTTATTTTTTGTCTTTATACTTCTTAGGTGCACTGAATCTCAGTCCTGATGCCCCTGATTCCCGTTCAGGAGAAAGACAATCTACAGATGTAAACTGGGTAAATAAAGATAGGAAAGAATCTAACAGTAATCAGAGTAGAAGTAGTTTACCATTTTCTAGTCTGTCTGAAAGATCTACGGATTATGAAAACTCTTCCACAAAGCATTGTGGTGTTTTTAATCCTGAAAGTCAGTATGGGAATTCTCAAGACTTTCACCAGTATTTTGGTACCACTAAAAGTTCAAAAAATCGCTACTTTCAAAGCCAGAGGTGGCACAGATCAAGAAATGATAGCACATGTGCTAGAAATAAGGTCAGACAAAGTACTACTGATACTGCTGCAGGTCCAGGAACTTCAGATGCTGCAATGGTACATGGAAGAAGAGCACCTCCTCGAGGATATAATGACCTTCTCTCTTCAGAGAGTGACAGGGAAGTACCTAATGCGGATAGCAGAGGAGCAAAGCCAAAGAAAACACACTTGATGCACGCATCTGGAAGAGGTTTCAGGGAGAAGGGAAGGCAAGTACATGAGCGAGAAAAGAGAATAAACTCTAAACAGAAAGTAGAGCTGTTTGAAAATGTTCCATCTTTGGATTTGAGTCAGTCTGACTCTTCAGAGTCATCTGTAGGAAAGGCATTCTGTGAGGCACCAAATGGTAGTGGGGATGAACATAAAGGCTACAATTATGTAAACAAAAGATATCCCCGGAAGCCCGTGTGGAATAAACCCCCAGTGGAAAAAGAGAGTCAGAGAAGACATGATTCTCATCGTAGTAAAAATACAAAAGTAGGTAAGAAGTCTTCACATGCATATACTCCAAAAGATAAAAATGAGAAGAAGAAGGAACTCTCTGTTTGCAAAAATGATGAAAACTTGACCGGTGAGAGCAAGCATGAATTGTCTGACTCTGTCAGATGTAATGGAAGAAAGTTCCTGCTAAAGGGGGATCAGGTATCTTCCCTTCATTTCAGCTGGACCCAGTACTGGAAGAAGCAAAGTGATATACCAAAAAACAAGGAAACTCATACAGGTAAGCATTCTAGACTGTTGTGTACTATGGTATTAAAGATATGATCTTAAATAAGTTGAACTGCCTTCACACTTGAGTAGCTGAGGATGCCTATTATTTCACATGAGGCCAGTATCGGTTTCCAGAGGTAGAACTAAAGGTAAACATGTGGTTTCTGGTGGGCAGATGTCCTCTAAGTTTACTAGAGAGAACGTTTTTTTTTAAAAGTTTCTTATACTGCTAAACTGGAAATGATGGCCTAATCAGGCATTGTGTAAAACATATGTTGTGGGTGTTCTGAACATTGGTTCTTGAGAGGGATAATTCAAAAATTGATTTTTGTGGAAGAAGTTTTCTTATGTTTTATGTAAGAGGAGGAAAATAGAATAATGGTAGAGTAATAGCATTCTTTTCCTAACTGGATTGTTTTCCTATTTTTTTTCAAAAGTAGTACCAAAAGGTAATTAGAAATCTAGATGCTGTTTTTGGAAGTTGGGAGTAGAACCATGTGTTGGTGAAAAGCACACCCTTAAATTTTCACTGCCTGAGTGAATTTTGTGGCAACTCATACAGTTAGGGACTTAAAATATGAAACGCAAATCTGAATTTCTTCAATGCCACAGCAGTGGTTTCTGTTTCTCCAGAAACTGTTTAACCTGGAGAGCAAGTTCTTATTCTTACATAAGAGATTGGTACACTAATTCTCATTACTGTGATTTTGCTGTTGAATTGTGTGAAAATTTTTCACTTTCAGAGCTTAGAAAGTAGTAGCATAATCAGGAAGCATAATGTAGCTCCAGTAGCTTTGTTCCCTTGCGAGATGCTCAGGGATCAAGAACTTCCTTGATGCTGTTTCTAGCTTTTGAAATACTCAGGAGCGTGAAATTTTATGTTCTACTTAAATCATAAAAATAAAGGTAGTCATTTTTTCTACAGATACTGTCCTTAAGTGAAGAACATCATATGCAATAACCAGTAAAAGATGTAGTGATCTTTTACAGGGAACATAAGGATCTTTCCCCTGCCACACTGGCAATACTTTTTTTCATGCTTTATTTGGGAGCTGCTTTGGAAACAATATCTGCCGCTATTTTCAGGGGGACCGAGTCTTTTTAACTGTTATGGAATATCCATCCTTTCTGAGAGCAATATAGCTTTAGTCTTCTGGAGAGGAGTAAGGAAATAAGTTTTCATCATGGTTGTTTTCTTGTCAGCAGGTAAAATTTGTAGGATACTGAAAGCAGATATGACTGTTAATTCTAAATCTTGTGGTGCTTGATGCAGGATGGCTAGAAAAGATGCTCAGAAGTGCTTGTATCATATTAAGGAGGGTAAATATTGTGAACACTTTGTGATGGTTTTACCCAGCCAGGCAGCTGAGCTCCACCACAACCACTCTCTCGCTTCCCCCTCCTCAAAGGGAAAGGGGGAAAAAATACAATGAAAAGGTCTGAAGGGTTGAGATGAGGACAGGGAGATCACTCAACAATTATTGTCACGGGCAAAAACAACACAGTATAGGGAGATTAGATAAATGTATTACCTATTGCTAACAAGCTAGAGCAGTGAGAAACAAACAAAAACACCTACCCCCCCATCCACCCTCTTTTACCTCTTCGCCCTGGGCGGTGCAGGAGAACAGGGAATGGGGGCTGTGGTCATCCTATAGCATTTTGTCTCTACTGCTCCTTCTCAGTCACTCTCTGCCCCTGTTCCACGTGGGTCCCTCCCACGGGATACCATCCTTCCCAAACTGAGCCTGTGGGAGCTGCTCACAAGGTAGCAGCTCTTCAAGAACTGCTCCAGATATAGGTCCATACCACAGGGTCCATCCGTCAGGAACCTAATAATACCTTGTTCAGAACCACACAGGAAAAAGAAGTTCTGTTAAAATTTACAAGAAATCTTGGAATTTATTTTTTCTTAGCTAGTTGATGTTTTGCATGTAAGTAATATGTTTTATTTGCAGGGTCCTTGATTGAGCAGCTGACCACAGAGAAGTACGAGTGTATGGTATGTTGTGAGGTAGTCCGAATAGTAGCCCCTGTGTGGAGCTGCCAAAATTGTTACCATGTATTCCACCTGAATTGCATTAAGAAATGGGCAAGATCACCGGCTTCTCAAGCAGAAGGTAGATATTTTCTCTCGTATGTACATTTTCTCTCAAATATATGTAGTAATAAATTTTTTTGTTTTCTGTGTTGGAAAATTAGTTCTAAATGGTGTCTAATTTAAGGTAACTAATAAGCCTAAAAATATATTAAATCAGAAATGTGTTTTTCAGGGTTCTTTGGATACTTCATATAATCCTCTTAACTGTTTTGATTCTTTCCAGTATTGTAGCTAAAACTGATTTCTGTGTTTGGATATGTAAATACAAGATCATTCAATGAAATCATTGCATCAAGATGCAAAGCTCTGTCTGCATTTTTACACACCAAGAAATCTCATATTCTTTCATCTGTGCTTGACTTAGAAGTCCAACAGAAGCAGTACTCCAAGCATTAGTTGTCTGCTTTTAAAAAGGGTTGAAAGGAATTGCACTGTTAATGTGATGGCTAAGTATGCTGTACAAAATAATACTATAGGGAATCCCTTGGAGTTAGTACACTGGCTTTGGGAGCAGCCACATAAGGTGCTTACAAGTTTACAGCACTCAAATCTTGGTAAGAAAAGGGAAGTTGGTTTTGAGCATGAACGTGAGCATATATTCATACATCATCTAAATTGATAGGGTAAAAGAAACAGTGAAGGCTAATTGGCTTATACTGATAGAACCAATTTGTGTCCAGTAGTGCTTTCACAAATGTCATCACAGGACATCATCTTCAGATATGGTGAAGACTGTCAATATTCTGTAGATTGTCATAACAGGGAATATGATAACAGAAGTACAATTTAAAAAAATGTTCTTGCTTCTATATGAAGTGTGAGTCTGTCAGGTCAGATGAAGTACCACTGCTGTGTTTATGTTGATATTGTAAAAACTTTGCTTTTGTTAACCTGCTTTCTCACCGCTTACTCTCATATTGTTTCCTGTTGTTTTCCTGTACTTATTCTAGGCTCACCAATTAGCTCCTTTAATTACTCCAAGTCACTTTTCTCTTTAATTTTTTATCTACAGATGGTAATAGTGGTTGGAGATGTCCAGCTTGTCAGAATGCTTCTACACAAGTTCCTAGAACTTACACTTGTTTCTGTGGTGAGTTTCTTGATGCCTTTCGCAAAGAAAAAAAGTTCTGTCCTTTTGATTCTTTTATTTATTTATTTATTTATTGAATTCTGTTTTGTTGCAACTTTGCCTATGTCCTTGAAATTTAACCTTGTTTAAAACTATTGATTTTGGAAGGCTGCTGCACAGAGAATCACACCCCTGTATGTTGCTTAAAACATCAAAACAAATCATAACTTATATAGTTTATATAGTTTATATAGTTATATAAAAATACTTACTAGAATTGGGCTTCTATCCTAAAAGCTTTCCTTCTGTAGGAGGATTGAAATAACCTGTATCTTTTATGTCTGCTTTTGTGGCCAGGATACACCAAAATAATATATAACTCAAGCATACAACTGATGTTACTGTAAGAAAATAAGGGTGACTGTATGAATGTAGCAGTTTTGTTACTTATGTTTATCAGGGGCACATACCGGTTAAATAGAAAAGAGTATTAGGACTATTCAGACTTTTATGTAGATACACGTTTAATGAAAAAGATAGATGAAATTGAGTGCAATATCCACTAAGCCATAGGTATATGACAAGAAGTGAGAAATAAATGATGTTACTTAATTGCATACATGTAGATAGATTGTTTGGGATTTATGCTTCCAAAATTTGTGTAGATTTCATGTAGCTTTCCCTTTCTTCAGTAAATGTGGCACTAGAAATTTTCACCCTACTTCCTACCAAATAGCTTATTTTGGAATAGAGCCAGTCAATGAACTTATCTTAAAGAAACTAAATTTACACTGTAATAGGTAACAACTTCAGGTAAGACATTTGGAGTTCTTGTTATGACAGTCATTTGAAATGTGTGAAATACTGTTAGTACAGGGTTAATAACTCAGGTGGAATGACTGTTCTGATTCCAGATGAAAGTTTTACTTTGAAGAGAGGTCATCCATCTGTTAAATAAGAAAGATTCTGCCTAGGCTAAGTTGATTTGTCTCTAGACTGTTACATAACTTTGGAAGATCTACAGTATGAACCTCAGGTTGTCCACAGGGTCAATATTAGTGGAGCACCATGTTGGAACATAAACCTTTAATCTGTAGATAATTTTACGTTGATGATAGATAGGGCATTTGGACTTATGCTGCTTATGCAAGTCTATCATGTATTTATTGCAGAATACTAAATTTCTGTTGAGTGTGGTCAAGCCTTGTGGTTTTTTATTGTTGGTGGTGTGTTTTTTTTTTTTTTTTTTCCTCTCTATTGCATGGGGGAAATTCCTAGCTTATTTTTCTTTAGAATCTTCCAATTTTCAGGATTTTTCTGGTGAATAAAGGCCATTCATGTTGTGTGTTCATACTTTTCTAACTTGCTACTTACAGTATAGGTGTACTAAAAGACTCATGTCACTAAAAAATACATTTTCTTGGTGTTCTTAATTGTTGCAGCTCTAATTTGTAATGCTAGTTCAGTTGCTTCTCTTGGAGACAGCCACATTAGGTTTGCCTTTGTGATGAAGTGTGGTAATTAACTTTAACCAGGACAATCATCTCATGCTCTTAGAGCTACAAGATTTGCTAAGAATATGTCAGATCACTTAAAATGTAGTTTCAGTGCTTACCTAAAAGCCTCATATGTTCCATGAGTATAACGTAAAGGATTTATCACTTCTTGTTCAAGACTTCCTACTGCATTCATGAAAATGTCAAGATTTAAGGTTTATGCAGAATCTGCTTCTTTTTAGGGAAGTCACTTTTATAATTTGTACAGTCATTTCATGCTGCCCCCATTCTCCCATCTCTGTACTAGCTAGATCTTACATATTGGGCATATTATCTTATTTTTCTGTGTTGAGGCAGCAAGGGGGTTGCACCTTTTAATTTTCTTATCTACTATGCAGTCTAATCAACTAAAGGGACCTTTTCACTTTCTTGTGTTTTGTTAGTTTAGTTTGGTGTCAAATAACTACCTAAGCGCCTGCTGAGAGCATAGAAGGAAAGAATCTTATGGAGCTTGATATTCCTGTGGAATTTGCTTTTAAAGATGTTAAGTATATATCTGCAATGAGATAAAACAACAACAACAACAAAAAAAACATGAAACATCCTATGTTGTTTTTCAAATAAGATTACTCAGTATTGAAAATACAAATTTTTCTTTTTGGTCTAATATTTCTCCCAAATTGAATATTATACTCAAGTCAATACACATGTTTTTGACTTTGACCTTTTTTTAGGTAAGGTACACAATCCCGAATGGAATAGAAATGAAATTCCACATAGCTGTGGGGAACTTTGTGGAAAGAAGAGACAGAGTTTGGACTGTCCACATCTTTGTAACATGTAAGTAAATGTCATGTGGCTATTGAACTTCAGAAAACTTCTGAAGGCTGTATCTGAATTCTTTTTGACTGTAGGATATGCCTACAGGTGTATCTGGTATATAGCTCAACTGAAGCTTGAAAGAAATGGAGGCTATTTGTGATTGTATAAAGTGAATTTGTATCAGAGGATGTACAGGAGATCAGATGCAACAGTTGTATCAACATTTCAATCCTGTTATAAGAGATGAATGAGCTGTGTAACTTGGTTTCAAGAACTTTTGTTGAAGTCAAGAAAATAGTGAATAACAGTAATTTAAATGTGTCTCCACCAGAGATTTTAGGTGCTTCTTTTCCTGTAATGGAACTTGTGTATCTTAATCTAAATAGTAGTGGTTCTTGATTTGACTGAAGGTCCATTTACTTCTATTTTTTTTTTTTCCTTTTTTTTCGGCTTGTAAACTGTTGAGGTTTAGAAGGCATTATATGTAATGTCTTTATCTGTTTGTACAAACCACCAGCCTGTTGAAACAGAATCCATACGGAGATTGCAATCAGTATATGTAACTTGGATTGTTTTTATCAACATTTATTTGTATAACTCCCTGAAGAGTGGCAAGGACCAATTTTATTTTCAGTTTTGGATGTTTTCCTTAGGTCTTTTGTAGCAGTGTGGATGTAATATTGTATCCACAAGATTAACAGCATAAGGCCAACTTTTCCAATACACAAATGCTGGCTAGTCAGAGAAATTGTGTGTTGTTCTTAGTGTATGTCTTCATCTGACATACATGAAGATAAGTCTGTAATGACAGATTTATCAACAGCCTTGAGAGCGTTTGAAAAAGGTCTTACAAAGGCAGTAACTGAAACTTTCTCTCTATTCTCTGTAGTGGTTTAAGTCTAGGTGTCTGGTTTTCCTTCATAGGTCTTTGGTGTTGTAGTCTTCTTCACAACAGTTACAGAAAGTCTTTTGGGTTTCTATTGTCAAGTCTAATACTTTTACTGTCAGGCAGATGTAAGTTTAATTTTTCTTATGTCTAGCTGCATCTATCATCACAACCTTTATGGAATGCCAGTTCTCTAGAATAGCATATAGCTACAATAACTTGTGAAAGAAATCATCCATGCTGAAGATACTGAATCAAGGTTCAGTAAAAATAAGACTGAATGCACTGAACAGAACTTAATACTGAGGTCTTTGATGCCTGTGTCTTGTCTTGTCTTTTTTTTTTGTGTACGTTTATTTTGTAGCACAGTGTTGTTGTTTTTTTTTTGGCACTGTCCCCTAAAACACACTAAAACTCTGAGGTATCATCAGTCTTTATCATCAAAAGAAAATTTTCTGCAATTTCTCTGTATGCCTGTGTAAAAGGTTTAAATGAAATTTGAATGTCTCTGAAGTGTTGGTTAAGTAAGTTCTGTAGTCTGTAACTTCTGCATAAACCTAATACCAGAGCTACTTGTTAGAGAAGTAGTGTGTGAGTGCATGTGTCTACAGGGATCCATAAAGAATACTTATTTTTAATGTCAGAAGTTTGGTTTCAAATGACTGATTTTGGCATTACTAGAATTCTTCTGTTCGTAGTAATAAAATGACACAGTCTTATTTAAAACTACCTCAAAAATGCATATTATCAACACTTGCAGACATGGAAATTAACTGTGTGATACTTTAGTGACGGTAGGTTGGAAGGAGGCTTGCTATAAAGCTGCAGTCTCTTACTACAGATAAGAATAAAGAAGTATCACTGTTGATGAACTTCTGATACGACTCAGTTATATTGCTCTTGACTATAACAAGAGATGTACTGTTTTGTCCTTGCATAGTGACTGTGCTTGGGGAATTTGGTAATTGTGCTGTAATTGGATAGTCTGCTGATTTTTTTTCATTTTTTTTTTTTTTTCAGTGTTTTTTTTTTTTTGTGTGTGTGTGTGTGTGTTTTAAAATAGGACATCTGGGCTGGGCCGGCCGGTTCTGGTTTATAAGAACTGCTCTGCGTGCTAGTTGCTGTATTTGCAAAAGAAAGGAACTGGGAGTTGGCTAGGGAAAAGCACAGACAAATTAATACAGTATAATTTTACAAACCTAGGCTTATCTGTGCCTTACAGAGCTCTTAAATGCATAGGGGGACCATCTAGTGTTTCTTGACATAGGAGGGGAGATCTGCTATTCAAGTAGAGGACTGGCATTTGTGACACTCGCAGGAAATTGCAGTTGCTGATTAAAAAGAAAACTGAGGCAGACTTGCTGCATTTCCCATGTAGGTAATAAATACACCATTACCTTACACAAGGGGAGCAACAGCTCTTATTGGCAGAGTTAGAAATGTTGAACCTAATGGTGTGTGCATCTCTTAATGAGTTGAAAGATAAAGCCACCAAGAAAAAGATGATACATCATATAAAAGTTTTGGTCTTTAATTGTTGATCATGGAATAAAGAAAATTCGCTAATGGTTTGGATATGTAATCTTTGAGGAATTAACGCAGTTGAAATGCCTGTTGCTGAAGTATAAAATGCTAAACATATAAGTAGCAATGTTACTATTAATTTGACAGCATCAGGAATATGAAACTTTTCCTTCAACATCATTGTCTTAAAGTGTTTGAGACTTTTACAACTGTAACCATCTTGAGTATTTTTACGTGAGTTAAAGTGCTTTAATGTCCTGCAGGAATAAAGGCTTCATATATGATCTTTTCAGAATGTACTACATTAAAAAAAAAATCTGTATTTTTGGGTCATTGTGGTTTATTTCTGTAGGAGTGTCATGAAGTTTCAGTTAATTGTGCAATTCTGTTTGCTTTTTTATGACTTACTTTTAAGATTGTGCCATCCAGGACCTTGTCCTTCATGCCCGGCCTTTGTGACAAAAACGTGTGAGTGTGGACAAACAAGGTAAAAAATTTTTTTATATAAACAAAAGGTTATGTAATAATAGTTTATTAAAAGTTTATATAATGTTTCTTCTGTATTATAGTCTATTTAAAATTTATATTATATAGTTTTTTCTGAGGTTCAGCTTTTTTATGTGCTAAAATCAGTTGGAGAAGTTTATATTAAAGAAAAAGCTGTTATTTTTCACTTTAAGAAAAAAAAAAATTGGGACATGGAGCAGAGCTGTCCAAGCAGTCTGAGTTGATGTGATTTTTTTTTTTCAGTCACATTCTAGTATTTATTTGCTTTTGTAGGAGACCCAGTGAAAGAAGTAGGAAAAAGTTCACACCTTTTCTATACAAATTGAATGTAATCTTGAGTTTTTCCATTCCAAAAATAATTTAATTTCAAATATAGTGTGTACAGTTCTGGGAAGCTGTAACACTAACAGGAGGGTAGTCTGTAGTATATTCCGGTCTTGAAATCTATCTTTTCCTTGCATGTTTGATGCATGTAGTGTCATTGTCGACAGCAAGAATGTACTGCCCATACTTTATGATGGTTCATGTTCAATTGTTCTGAGACATGGTTACAGCTCCCATAACTGATTCTGTGTAATTAAACATTTGCCTGTGCTCATTTCAATAATAAAAACAAATTTCAGTGTTAGCATTCTTAGTCTAGAAGTGTTTTTCAGACTTCTACAATTATTCTTGAAAGTTTGAATGTAATATTAAATCACCTTAATTATTTAAAAGAAGGTGCAGCTGCTTCTGTGGAAGTATTTGCAACTGAAAGCACTATATTCAGTGGAAAATGGATTAATTGTAGGTTACTGAATTTAATTTATATGATAAGATTACTTCTTTATATTCTTGCTATTCCTTGCAATTAACATTTTAACAGATGAAACAACCTTGAACGTTATTTTTCCCAAGTGCCACCAGATTGCAGTTTTTTTTCTAATATTGCATTTAACATTTAAAACTTGTTTCTAAATAGATTTTGTCATATGTACTGTATCAGCATCCAAGATGCATGGCACCTCAGACTTCAAGATGTTTTAAAGTTACTATTTCACATATGCATTTTACAGTAATTGTGTGAGATAAGTTTGTTAGCAGGCCAGAATGGAAAGCAGTGTTCTTTATTCCCACCCCCCAGACACACTTTCTTGTTTTTTGAATTTCAGCTCTGCTTATTTTGTTTTTGACATGTACACATGAAGTCATTGATGCTATCAAGACATTTGATTTGATCTCTTTGGTATTACTTTTTTTTTTTTTTTTTTTTTTTGGAGAAGCCTTACAATGCCTTTTGGTCATATGTGATTAATCCAAGGAGACTCAAATGGGTGAAGTCAGTTGTTGCAACTGTATCGAGACCAAGAAATCATTAAGCTTTAGAGCCATAATATTTTACAATAAAATGCAATTTATGTTGTTGACCTTTGCAAACGTCCTATGCAAAAAAAAATAAGTAACAGGAAAAAAAAGATAAAATAAATGTAAGAAAAAGATTGCAGGGGGTTGTTGGACCTTTTTTCAATTAAGTGACTGCAGTTGATGTGAGATGAATTCAGGCCACACTGGGATAGTATTGTTCTTTAATTGCAAAAAGTGCTACAGACTTTCTATAGACTGCTGACTCACTATTAAGGCCCATATCACTACATTCATTGTGCACAGTGGACTTAACATTTATGCTATCAGGAAGATGTCTGTGATAAAAATATCTGCTCTTTTGGCCAAATGCATAACCATACTTCAGGTTCAAGTTAAAGGGTTGTTTTTTTCCTTTTTGTTGAGAGAAAATTCTGTAGACTTGCTACTGTTACAGTGACATGCTTTAGAAAAAACATAGCAAATGGGACAAATGGGGTAATATTTCGTAACAGTTCATTAATAAGTTATGTGCCTTTTCAAAGGCTTTGTCATTTTACTGAAACAGTATTTTGCTTTTTAATAAATGTTCTATAGTTTTAAGGTAGCTAACAGACTGTGGTATCATTCTTCTGCAGTCATTCAGTTCGTTGTGGCCAATCAACAAAAATTCATTGTTCTAATGTATGTGGAAATACTTTAAATTGTGGTAAGCACAGCTGTACCCAGGTGTGCCATGCAGGAAAATGTTCGCCTTGCCAGCTAACAGTACAGCAAGGTAAGTAACAATGCCTTATGCATATCCACTCATGATAACGTATACTAAGAAAACAAGAGGGGGGGGAAAAAAACGTACCAAGAGACAAGTGATTTACTTAAATATATATATATATATAGGTAGAATATTTAAAAATTGTAAAAGTTGTCAGAATCGCTATTTATTTAAGTAGGAATATAGACATGATTAGAAGAATTTTGAACTAGAAGAGTGATGGTTAGGATGCTGGAGCACCCTCTCTATGAGGACAGATGGAACTAGACTCCATTAGATTTAGAAGTCTTAGGAGGGACTAAAGTGTTTCAAGAGTTGATAGGAGGTAATCAAAAAGACAGAGCCAGGCCGTGCATGGTAGGAGGAAAAGGCAGTAGGCTAAATCGAGATGTTGTAACTGCTATAAAGATATTTTTTTTCTTGAAAACTTGTTTTTTTTTGAGACCCAACTGGGTAAAACTGTGAGTAATGTCATTTTACCACTGACTCAGCTTTAAGTAAGACCTTGGACTATGTGACCTCTGAGGGTACTTTCAAGCTGAATTATCCTATGATTCTACTTAATCTTGTGACATAATTCCAAGACTTAATAGTACATGGAAAAAGAATAGAAAGAATCATAGCATAACACATTTCAACAAGCTACTTGTGTTTTGATATTGAATGGCAATTAAGTTGTCCAATTATCTCTGCCAGTATAAGAAAGGAAATAAATTTTTTCAAACCGTTTATGTAGAAAATGGTAAGTTAATTTTCTTGACATTTAAGGTAATACTTAACTTGGTATGTATGTGTGTACTGCTTTAATAAAAAAGGTTTTTGTGCTAATAGAGCTTTCCCTTCAGCTTTTTTTCTCCTTGTCAAAACAAATAAAAGAGAAATTCCATCCTCTGTAGAACTGAGGAATCTCTGTTGCTGAATTAAATCTAAAGAAGAGCAACTTCATTTTACTTCTAAAAACTCCCAGATTTTCCTTTTCATATTTGTTGTATTGCTGTGTTTTGTCACTGATACTTTCTTATGTTATTTTCTGTGGAATACTGCTTTCTTTTAGTGTGTTACTGTGGAAGCAACTTTAAAGAAGTATTGTGTGGGACAAAGGAAGAATTCTCTGATGGATTCGGGAGTTTCTCATGCCAGAATACATGTGGCAAGTAAGGTCACTGTAATTTAGGCTTTTGAAAAGAAAAAAAATAATTTTACTCACACTCGATGACCATGTCACTCTTAGGTAGTTGGCCTTTTTCATTTTATTTGTTTTTGTTGTTATTATTTTTGTTGTTTTTCCAGAAAATTAAATTGTGGGAGGCACAACTGTACACAAATATGCCATCCTCAGCCTTGCCAGCTCTGTCCACGACTTCCACAAGTAGTGTATCGCTGTCCATGTGGTCAGACTCCTCTCAGCAAGTTACTGGAACTAGGATGTGTTGAACGTAAAATATGCACAGATCCTATCCCATCGTGTGGAAAAACATGTGGCAAACCTCTTTCTTGTGGTAGCTATGGTAATTAGATCTTTCTCCATCAGAATATCCTGAATTCTCATTTAAAAAAAAAAAAGTAACTTCTGTTTCATTTCCGAAATATTTTATTAGTGATTTGGGTATTAATAAATTGAGTGAGAGAGACTGTGTTTGTTTGAAGTTATACTTTAAAATGAGTAAATGTGTTTGTGTAGAAGCCATTAAACAAAATTTAAGCACTAGTTATTGTTATCTGGACTTCTGTATTGGTAGAGGAAAAGAGTGGTAGGAATTTCCAAGTAATATTTTCTTAGGTTTCTTAAAAGCCCACTTTAAGTCTTCGTGGTTTATGTGAGGACTAGTAGAGACAAATTATTTTGATTTGTTTAAAAGCCTCTAATAAATACTCATTTACTGTGACCACAAAGTGAGATGTGGTGTTGGACCACAAAATGAAACATGGCGCTAGGCAGTTGGAAGGAAGAAGTTATGTGGAAATTGAAGCAAATTGGTACTTCAGTGAGTGCATTTGGTAACTAAAGTGTATTTAACTGTGAGATTGTATGAAGAGCTCTAATTTTATTAGGCCACTTATTTAGTCATAAATTGCTACACTTGTAGAGAGTCTAGTGCTGAAAAGATAAGGGCTTGTTAATGAGTGATCCGTTCAGTCTGTCCAAAGACCATGACTAGAAAGGGAATGGGTAATTTACATTTTACTAGAATTTCAGTTACCTTCATACTTCACTTACTAGGTTATGCATGGTAAGTCACCCATTTGGGATGAAAAGGAAGAAAAAAATTTAAATATACAATTCCTGGAATTTGTGTAAGGATATTATTACGCAGGGTTTTTTCTTTATGCATTAATAAAATATAACAAATATGTATACATTTTCAATGTTAATTGTTGACCTGAAACTTTAGTCTATATATCCAGGATTATAAAGTTGAAAATAATGGCAATATAATGCCACAATACATAAAACAATGTACTGTGAAGTCCTTAAACTTTTTATGCCTGTTTGACTGAAAATGTTATTTTTTAGAAACCCCACTGAACGTAAGTGTAGTATTTGTGACCTGTGGTGCTCCTAATAAGATCCCAGTTCCTGACCATGTAATTTATTTATTTAATTTTTAATCTTTGTATTTTCACTTTGATAGAGTTCCTTCATACATGTGAAAGCCTTTGCCATGAAGGAGAGTGTAAACCGTGTTCTCAAACATCAAATATTTATTGTAGGTGTGGCTTCAAAAAAAAGGTGAGCACGTGTAAAGCTTGACCATGGAAGCAGGTAGTCTTTGGTGTTTTTTGATGATGTGGAGAAGAAGGAGCTGAAGTGGTCGAGGAAAAGGAAGCTAAAAACGTGCTGTTCTCTGTAGTTGCAAGAGTCTGCATTGTATTAGATCTGATACACATATATTAACTAGATTATACTGTGAAGCGATAACACAGGCAACTTACTATGAACACAGTTTTTTGAAAGGATTTTTATAGCCTTTACGTAGAATTTTCTTTGTTTAAGGTGGCTGTAAAGCCCCGTACTTTCCTGCAGTATTTATATGGCACAAAGAATGATAGTTTTGCAAAGAGTGATGTAAACTGGGAGAAAGGTAGTCTAAAAACTAAGCTAACTACAACTGTATAACAATAAATAGATTGTAGATTTGTTGAAATATTTTGAGAGATTATCAGTTTTTATTGATCTCCTTTCTTAGTACATTTATGTAAGGACCCAGCAGATTCTCAGCAACTGTGATATAATAATTAATATATTGTTAAACTGGGCTACAGTGTGTAACCATGGCTTTGAAATCTTTGGGTACTATTTCAGGAGCCTTCTATTTTCATGCTGAAGTCTTTTTATCTACATAAAAAGTTTTCAATCGTGAGGGTTGACTTTTTTTTTTTTTTTAATCAAATCAGACTTGCATTTTGTGGGACAGTTTGTCAAAGTACAAGTTTGTGTGTTTTATTAGTACTCCGTAGAAGAGCTCTTTTGCTGTCCATGCAGGTTTCTGGTTTCATAGGACAATCTTGTTTGTATTACTTCACAGCATTACCTACTGAATTAAGTGAGGAATACTAAACTTCAAGTTCTTGTTGGTGTTGAATCTATAAGGAAAAAAAAATATAGGCCAAGATTGACAGTGTAAATTGAAATGTGATATAATGCATAAATTTAGGATTTTTTTCCAACTTTTCTTCCTTTCTCCTATACAAATGTGTTATGCTCACAAAACGTTTTTTTCTGTATCGCATGTGACTAGGTGCTTTCTAGAGGAGTAAGTTTCAATTGTTTCAATTGTTATAATGTAATTGTTCCCTGTTTGTTTTCTAGGAAGTCCCATGTGCTCTGCTCAGGAATAAAGGTATTATAATATGTTAAATATATAATATGAATTTTTTTCAAATCTTAAAAAATGAGATGCAGTTCATATTAATACTGGTTTTGATTCAAGAAGTTGGCAAGTATCTGATCAATACTGCTGCTTTTATCATTACTTCCATGTCAAGTTGGTCATTTCTTGGGATGCTGCTAAATGTCTTTCCCTTCTATCCATCTGTTAAACAAGGAAAGATTTTCCACACTGTTTGATCTTGAACATTCCAAGCAAGCCCTATTTCAATTTGAACAGTTTCTTTCTATTCAACAGGTTGCCCCCTGGCATCCTGCACGTCTTTGCGTCATCTTGTACAGCTTGGATACAAAGTAATGATGTTTCTCTGTTCTTGTCCAAATTCCTGTAGAAATGGAAGCCTTCATTCTGCTTCATAGTTGTATGTTGCTGGTCTTCATATCTGAGCTCAGTAGAGAGTTTGCATTTGGCACTTAGGGTATTATGGATGTAGCATCTCAAAATTCAGCTCAGTAAGGGTGAGTTTGAAGAGAACCACTTCACAGAAGAGTTTCTTCATGGAAGTGGTGCTGCCTGGAAAAGCACAAACCTACATCTGAGTGAGAGAGGAGGGTATTTTTGATACACTTTGCTATTAGAAGTGTTAGTATTTTCTTATTCACTTTAAGATAAATGTTAAGCAAATCTCAGAAACAAGCAGACTGGCAAGATTTAATCTTCATTTTTCAGTTTATGACGCTGATCTTGTATCTCTGCAGTATGTTTTTATCTTGGATGTTTTTTTTCTATTACAGAATTTTAGGTGGTGTAACTTCTGAGCTAATTTGAGTTTTTCTGATATTTGATATTCTGTTCAGTTGTCCATGATTTTCTTTAGCTGTTTGCTCTTTTCTGTCTTGATATATTGTCTCCAGTTTTTCATTCTTACATTTTGATAGACTGTGTTTTATGTTAAATAGACTTTTTTTTTTTTTTTTTTTTAATAATAAAAAGCTCCTGAAATCTGCTCTGAAAGCTCTTTGGTCTTCAACCAAATCAGGAGTTGATCTGGGGATTTTGTCTTTCTATCAAACTAAAGAATCTGACTCTAAGATTATTTTGTCAGCATCACTGACTGGAACTCCTTGAGAATGGCCTTGCAGGTTGGATTACTGTAGCATTTCATGCAAAGGGGATTGTTAGGGCTGATAAATAGGTAAAGATGTCGCAGTCTTGCTCTATGTAGAATTACTGCAATATTGCTTCACGAACACCAAAGGGCCAGTCATAGGGAGCACTCTGTTATCTGCTGATCTTGCAGGTGATCAAGAGAGGTCATTTTAGAGGAGGGAAATGAAAGGAAGGATGGATGGATGTTTCCAGCCATTCCCACCACTCCAGACATCACCCCACTCGTGGAAGAAAGCTAGGAGACCTGGAACACTAATTTAACTACAACACAGTAGTAATCCTCTGTATCTAGCTGAGCTACTGTGGAAGGAGGTCACTAAATGTTGTCTTTGTTGCATTTCCTGTCCTTTGTGATGGTTGTTGGCTATCCAGAACGGTGAGGATACTTGCTTGGAGAAGTCATAGCTATTGGCCACACGTGCAAAACCTAATCTTTATGCTATCTAGCCTTTAAAGCTCTTTGAAGAACCTCAGTATAGGGAAAATGTTTACTTGATGGACCCCTATCATACTGAGGTACTTATTTACAGGATAGTAATATGCATATTTCCTAATTTGAGCTTTTGGCTATGAAGGCTTTACTCTTCAGAATTCAGAAGTAATTGCTCATGTTACCTGTAGATGGTGATAAAATTTCTATAGTGCCAGTTTCATCACCATAACAGCAGTAGTTGTATTTAGCTGATATTTTCACTCTTACACAAATTTGAGCTGTATTTGTGATACTTCAGAGTATCAGGATATCCTATGTGGTGTGTTCTGTTTGCAGATTTTATGGTATAAAGAATAATGTGAAATAAACTAGTCTCACTTATTCTACACTGCAAAGTCTTTTTGAACAAGTGATTAAATTTTTGCATGCTGACTTACTCTGCATTACTGTCTTTTAGACCAGGTCTTGCAACAGCCTTAGCATAATATTGTGACTTCAGCTTTTGTTCTCAGCATGACCAAAGAGCAAATCATGACTTATGTCTTTTTTTTCTGTAATAGCTGCTATTACATTCATGTGTGACAAGCGATGCAACAAAAAAAGATCATGTGGACGACACAAGTGTAATGAAGTTTGCTGTGTGGTAAGTGCACGTGTGGTTTTAGAAAACTCTTATGGTGAGCTGTTTGTTTTTTGTTGTGAAGTTGAAAGACTTCTTTGCTTTTGCATCCTTGCATTTTTGTGCATCTTCTCTATTTCCAGTCATGCTCCAAAAGTTTGTGTGTACACTTACTCTGCAGCATTTATTTTATCTGTATCTTTTTAATTGCAAAAACACATTCCATGCAAATGCAGTAAAGGTGCTTTTTGTTGGTCCAGTGATTCCAGGGAAAATGGAGAAAGGAGGGATACCAGTTAATATAAGAACTATAAGCTATGATGCAGCTAACTCTTAGCAAAATCAACTTTTAAAATTGTGCATCCCTGCTGTAATGAATAATTGTATAGATCAGGCCTAAGCTAGTTTTTTGCACTATAGAGTTTTGAAAATTAGAGAATCAGAATGGTTGAGGAGGTTGGAAGGGACGTCTGGAGGTCATCTGGTCCAACCCCACCGCTCGAGCAGGGCCACCTAGAGCTGCTTAGCCAGGACCATGTCCAGACAGCTTCTGAATAACTCCAGTGAAGGAAACTTCACAGGTGCTCTGGGCATCCAGTGCCAGTGACCCGTCAGCCGCACAGTGAAGAATTGTTTGCTAATGTTCATAGAGAACCTCCTGTGTCTCAGTTTGTGCCCATTGCCTCTAGTCTTGGCATTGGACACTGCTGAAAGGAGCCTAGCTCTGTGTTTTTTACGCCCTATCTTTGCATCACTGTTGTTGGCAAAAATAAGTATCGTAAGGCTTTGGCTCAGATGTACCTGGAAGGAGCAGTTGTCAGCAGTGTAATTTTTGATGAAAATCGAAATAGCAAAATGGGAAAACTTGGTGTGCCTAGCCATTTTTTTCCCTTTCTGTATTTATTTTCCTTTCCACATTAGAGTTTCAAAACTAAGCTTACTATTTAAATATCAGCACATTAAGAACTAGTTCTTATAGCTTCTTTTTTTGCTGTTGTTTTTTTTAAGTGTTTAGTAATGTTCAGAGGGAACCTCCTATGTCTCAATTTGTTCTCATTGCCTCTTGTCCTGTCACTGGGCACCACTGATATTTATTCTTAATCATCAACTTCATACAGTGTCTGGCTTAGTAAAACACCTTTTAATGGCTCTTCATTCAATTTAGGTTGCTGAAAATAAGAAACTTCTTTGACTATTTTATAGAAATACAGGCTGGAATCTAGCACCAGCTGTTTCCTTTCTCTTGAGAGTTTTGCGTATGCACATGTAACCACATAAGCCGTTGTTAGCTACTGATTATTGTACTTGTGTATGTGTTCTTCTGTTTCTTGTCTTGGTAGACAGAAATCAGTTTTAGTTTTACCACTTCTCTGGTAAATATCACTGCAGCAAAGGCTGCCTTTGACTTTCCTATTCCCAACAAGACCCTTTTTGTTGCTGGTGAGTATGAGGTCCACCAGAGCACCTCCCCTCATTGGCTTCTCTGCCACTTGAATGAGGAAATTATCACTCTTCAGGAACTTTCCAATTGCTTATGTCCTGCTATGTTGTACCTTCAGCAGATATCAGTGTTCAGGAGGTCCCCCATGAGGACCAAGGCCTGTGAATGTGAGGTTATTCCTATGTGTCTGCAAAGGGTCTCATCCACTTGTTATTCCCAGTCAGGTGTGCTGTAAGACACCCGCTATAATGTGACCTTCACTTCTCTTCCCTATAAATGTAATCCATAACCTTTCAGTTGTTCTAGTGCATCCTCAAGCAGAGCTCCATGTACTCTGGCTGCTCTGTCGCACTCCTTCTCGTCTCTCCAGCCTGCCCATCCTAAGAAGTCTGTATCCCTTCATTGCAATATTCCAGTCAAGGGAGCCATCCCACTGTGTCTCCATGATCCCAACAAGATTATAGTCCTGCAGCTGCACACAGGTCTCTATTTTGTCCCCTTTATTCACCAGTGCGTGTACTTCTGGAAAGTATCCCAACATATTAAGTTCCCAGAAAGGATTTGAGGGATTTCTTGTAGGCACTTTCTGGTTTACATGGAAGTGCTGGGGTGACCCCACTTCAGCCTCTTTTTTTTGTTGATTGTTATACCTTCCTGTCACATCACCCTATGCCAATTTCTTGTCAACCTTGTCTGTCACTCCCTCACAGGGTTGATGCATTACTCTCTCCCTCCCCCATCATTAGTTTAGGCTCCCATTGGCAAAAATTCCTATTGGATCATGTCTCTCCCAAGTAGATACTGATTCGCAAACAAGGTCCCATGATCACAGAACCCAAAACCCTGATAAGAGCACTAGCTCTGCAGCCAGTTGTTGAACTCTCCTTTTAGTGCCTTTCTCACACCCGTTCTCCTTTGCCAGCAGGAACAGTACCAGAGCCCACATATGCTTCAGTACTGCCCCCAGAGCTCTGTAGGTACTTCTGATCCTGTCCAGGTTTGCCCTGGCATTTATCACTTGTGACAACATGGAATAGCAGTAGGCAATAGTATTAAGAGGCACTCCCTTCACAATATCCAAGATTAAGGTCTGCAGCAGGCAGAAAACCTCTGTAGTTGATCGGTCACCTCAACAGATGTGTGCCTCTTTGCCCTGCTGCAGAAACTCACACATTACAATGACTTACTTCTTCCTCATGATTTTGCAGTTGCTGTATTATGACCTCACAGAGAAAAAGAAACCCATGGATTTTATAGTTTAATTCCAACTTTCTTTTTTTGCCTTCCTCTAGGACACGGAGCATAAGTGTTCTTTGGTTTGTGGTCGCAAACTCAACTGTGGGCTTCATAGATGCGAAGAACCTTGTCATCGGGGCAGTTGTCAAACCTGCTGGCAAACAAGTGTGTTAAGTACAACAGTGCATTATTTTTTATATATTATAGAAATGTATTTGCTTAATTGGTGAGAGGTATACATAACATCTTGTCAAAATTATCAGAATCTGAAGATCTGCAGTTTATTCTCATTGTTATGTTTTTTCATAGAAAAGAAAGTTACCTTGTTGTAGTTGAGTTCAATAACTGGATTTTAATAGTTAAAAATGAACTACAATAAAATATATTCAGTTATATATCCAGCAATCACATTTTGAGGAATCATGCAAGGAAAATAAAAGTTTAGAAGGTGTTTCTAAGTAAAGGGAACTCTCTTGTTCCACAATGAAATAACTTCTATAGTTCCTGGAGTACATAGCAGAAACAGTTCAGGTTCTTAGAATCAGACTTTCCCAACTTGATAGTCCAGTGATTTTTCCCTAGAAAGAACCATCTGAAGAAGTAAGAGATGTCAGTTGTGTGTCTTAGGCTTTCTGGTCATGTACTAGATGGTGAAATTACTACAGAATTGCTGCAAATAGATTGACAACTATTGGGTACTAATTTCTTATGACTGCTGAAGTATTTGCACATCTGAGCTGGCACAGTAGCTATAAACGTGTGTGTTCTGTTAAAAGCTGTGTCAGTTGAAGACACTAGTTTTCCACAACTGCTTTTCTCCACTTGATGTAGGAAACCACATGTTGATTATTTCACCTTTCTTTAATAGGTAGATAATACTAAGTTTTCTGATTTTTGGCCTGAGGCAGACAGAAGAATGCTCTTGTGTTTCCTTCAGCTAGCAGAATCTTTAGATGATCTGGCACATCTTTGTATGTGATAACATTTTCATTTTTTTTCCTCAATCTCTTTTCATACAGTTTTCCCCTTTCCTTATATAGATGTACCGTATCACATGAATTAAAAACTATTAAATGCAGTCTTTGAAAGTTGGGCAGGAAGAGCCCTCAGTGGATCATTGTTGTGGTTTAACCTGGCCAGCAGCTAAACACCACACAGCCGTTCGCTCACCCTCCCTCTGTGGGATGGGGGAGAGAAATGGAAAGTGAAACGAGAGTTGAGATAGAGACATTTTATTAAGATAGAAAACAATAATAATAATAATAGTAATAATAATAATAGTGTGTATGAAACAAGTGATGCACAATGCAATTGCTCACCACCCGCTGACCGATGCCCAGTCTATCCAGAGCAGCCGCCCCCCCCCAGCTATGCACCCCTATATATTGTTTAGCATGACGTCAGACGGTATGGAATACCCCTTTGGCCAGTTTGGGTCAGCTGTCCTGGGTCTGTCCCCTCCCAGCTCTTGCTGCACCCCCAGCCTGCCCACTGGCAGGACAGAGCGAGGAGCTGAAAAGTCCTTGGCTTAGTACAAGCAGTGCTCTGCAACAACCAAAACATCAGCATGTTATCAGCACTTTTCTCATTCTAATCCAAAACACAGCACTCTACCAGCTGCTAGGCGGAAAATTAACCCTGTCCTCACTGAAACCAGGACTATCATTCAACTTGTATCAATGCTTTCACTCAGTAATGCTCTTAAGAAATTCAAAAGTTTTCTTTAAAACCATCATTAAGTCTGTCAGCTGCTAATTCTAGCTATATTTTTACATCTGTTTTTATCTAAAATAAAACTGGGGGTGCAGAGTGTTTTTAGAATGGAATATAAATACCTGGAGTTCCACTTAAGCTTTTATAAAGTGTTTGTCTTCTGTCTAGTAGTTCTGCAGTCAATGCTGGACAAAAGCGAGTCTTCTCTCAAACTTGGTGCTATTTTGGAACTGCTTACTGGAATGTGGCAAGGAGGATAGTGAGATGTTGAAAGTGAACTAGACCTCATGACATTGGTGAATAGGAGAAAGGTGTTGTACATTGTAAAGATACAGTTTTAGTTGGAAGCATTTGGCTGCTGTAGTAAATGCATTTCTCCTATGGCATGTGCACAAAGACATAATCAAAGAACTAAGTTTTTATGGAGAACAACTTTTCATGGCAACATCCTGGAAAAGAGAATGTATCTAGAGTCTCAAATAACAGTGTAGTCTTTCTTAATAGCCTATGAATATGGTATGCATGCAAACTCACCTTTCTGTAGAAAATAAATCTTTTTGTGTCTGACAAAGCAAAACAGTAATCTGATAGTCTCACATGTCATGTCTATAACATCTGGTCTAGTTAAATCAGAAGGGTAGGGGTTGTTTTTCTTCACTGGATTTCCTGGGTTCAGTCTTCAAGGCCATCAAATTTATTTCTTTTGCTACTCTGTTTTTGAGGATTTTATTTCATTCTCAGACCCAAGATTCAGATACCTGTTTTAGCCTGGAGAGACCTAAGAATCTCCTTCGCTATAAATTGTTCCAGAGTTGGATGTGATACAAGTGGGTGGTCAAGCTTCAGAGGTTTTTGCTGAACTTTGCAATGAGTGTAGGTAAAACACTTTTCTGAGGTAAAGCACCCTTTTAGGAATACAGCAAAAGCAGTGACCTATTCAAGCAACCAGCTAGCTAGTCATTATCATTTGTCTTAAATCTCTGTCGTCCTTAAGTCAGAGTCCTGTTCTGAGTCTGTATCTTCAAAAATTTTCCTGCTTTCCCTGGGTGTTGCTCGTTAAGATTTCATAGAATCATAGAATATCCTGGTTGGAAGGGACCCATAACGATAATCGAGTCCAATTTTTGGACTATTTCAGGGCCCAATCACTGTCCCTGTGTATTCTCACCCTAAAGCTAATGGGACCTGCATCTCAATACTAAGGAAATTAATCATTGGCTCTGATCTACCTATCTAGCCACCACTTTGCAGTTGGGCTGCAGCAACTATGGTATCATCTGCCATGACATTGTCAATTACGCTTCCACTTCCCACTTGGAGTTAGCTTGGAATTCTTGCCTGTGCCTCCATCTCCACTATTGGCTTTGGGAATGGTGAGGGATGGTATAAAGATGCAACACTAAAGTGTACTTCCACCTGTGTGATTTTTATGCTTCTGATGTACATCACCTTTCTAGGTCAGTTTCTGTACTATGGCTTCTTCCATAGAGACCCAGACTTATAAGACAGCAGTCGTCTCTTGGGGAAAAAAAAGTCCAGTGCTTGACATCATTTATTTTTTTTTTAAGGTTGTTAGGTATTCTGATTTCCCTGTTTGGAGCAGACATCTCTGACTTCCCCTTTATCCTGATTAGTAGCTAATTAAGGGACATTGAGTACTGATAAAATTCTTCACATATCAATTCACATCAGTAGCAAGCAGCCAGTGTAGTTGTCCAATGGTCAGGTCTTTTAGGGACCTTTTTATCTGATCCTTCATTTTCCTCAACCAATGAGGGTGTGAGTCTTTGCTTCCAGAAGGGTATAGGGTTTGTCAGGAACTTTAGTGAGGGACAGCAGAAGCCCTGCTCTTTCCCATGCTTGCAGAAAAGCTGTGGACATTTTGAATCTTCAGACTTTTTCCTACTTTCCTTCCTTCTAACCCTTAACATTTTATTCTCCCCAGCATTCTTGGCTGTTTCTGTAAGGAAATTCAACCACAGAATCTCCTTATATCAAAACTGTCATCCTTTCTATTAACTGCTCCAATGTAAGACACATAGGAAAAAAGGCTGGGACCTGATCAGGGATTTTTACTGACTGAACAGCTATAAGAAACAACTGGGCGCAAGAAACTGCTGAATGTAAGGGGAAAACAAACAAACAAACAAATATGAAAAGCTAACGAGTTTCAGGTAGTACAATGAGGAATGACTGGCTTTCACAGATGTTAAGGTGAGAGGTCACTGAGTTTCAGAGATAATAGGAGGAGGGGACTACTGGGAACTCTTTTGGGAGAGTTCCAACATGAAGTTATCATGTAATGCTTGTATGACCCAGCTAATAATGCCAGAAATAGCAAACTTGGGTATAGATGTAGAAAAAGCGGGACAAATGGGGACAAAATACTGCAGTAGATCATTTATGTAGAGTAAGACTAGACAAAAGGAGGAATCAAGATGAATGGAGGGGAATGGAAGTACATGCATGGGAGAATGGAGAGAAAGGGAGATAAAAGGTAACAGTTGGCACGTAAGAAGCTGCTGCTCAGTGCACTAAGTGAAACCTGTGCACCTGATGACCACTATATATCCTATCCTAGGAAAAAGATTTAATATCTTTGAATGTACACTCATCCTATTCTTCATGAGAGATTTAAATGTCAGCAGCTGGAGGCAGTGGACTATGGGAGCATGTAGTCTGTGCTAGCAACTGGAGAGACAATGGTATATGAGAAGTCTGTATGCTAGCAGCTGGAGGAAGGGGATCAAAAATTATAGGGGCCCCTCAGTCTGGGTGCCAGTACTTGAAGAGACCTGGGTGAATGTGCTTGGCTCCGTTGTTAAAATAGTTTGAGTCCTATGTGTTACTGTGTGGGTACATGTAACTTGCTAATGACCTTTAAGCCGGCCTGGCTGTTAAGCAGGGGGGAGATCTCCTTCTGGAAATACCCAGGACATCAGCCAGTGGCTGTATGTGTCTGGGTATGCATATTAGGCAAAAGTCCATAAATGTGGTGTGCATGTGAATTTAGAGTGTGTGCGTTTGTGTGTTCACCAGTGAACTTTAATCCTGATGATCTGGAGAGGAGGAAGAGGACTTGGCTTTTGATTTATCTGTTTATAGAAATGTTGATGTTTAGTAGGCTCTGTGTTAGTCTGTGTGTCTGGTGATGTTACTGTTGTGTGTATAGTATGTCTCTGGAACATTTGCTCTGTGTTGCTACTGAGTAGACCTGTATATGTTTTTAAACAGGTTTGGCTTTAGTGGAGTCTTGGGAAGGAGTAATCCCCTGGTTCCCAGAATCCACTGGATTCAGCAGCTAGCTTAATGCACACATCTTCTCTTCAGTTCGGAATTATCTTCAATTTTACTGGCCTATTATTCTGTTACATCCTTCTACCTTCTCTCTCACTGTTCTTTCTGATCTGCTATCTCTTTATTCCTTTATAGATCAATTATATTCTCTTTTTGTTCTCTCATCTCCTTCTGTATGACTTCTGATACTAGCATTTTCTCTTACTATCGTGTTTTTTATAAAAATCTGTAATAACTGTAGTTTGTTTCAATCAGTCTCCTCCTCAGTTTCTTCAAACTCTGAAAAACAGCAGTGAACTGGTTAATTTTTGTGCAGAGTTAGGGGTTGTTGGGATGGTGTATGAAATGATTTCTATTCCTTTGTTTATTTTATGAACGGGATTTGGAATCTTGTTTCCAAAATAAGGAAAGAAAAAAAAAAATGTATTTGAAAGTTGGTTTTGAACTATTTGGACGGGTTCATAAGCTGGTTAAGAGTATCCAGGTAGTGCTAAATGACATGAAGTATATAGAAACGATTCTAGGCAGAAGTCTACAGTGTAGTGCCCTTTCAGTAATTTATCTGCAATGTTCCCAGTACTGCGTGCAGGTCTGGGCAAAAGGACAAAATCTGACCACAGGTGTGAGAATATGATAAAGGAAAGAAATTTCAGTTAGCAGGAGCGGGAAGGAAATCACAAAATTTGGATGGTGTGCTTTCAGAAAGGGACTTAAAGATATCTCCATGTTTTTAAGTGAAGGATAAAACCTGAACAGCTTTCAGCTGGATAGGAGCATTATACCTGCTCCAGTTCAAAATGTTGCTGTCAAGTATCATTCTCTAAGAGCAAGCATATCCATTGTGGGTCATAGTCCAGTTTTCTTGTAGGAGACACAAAGGCTAATAATTTCATTATAGTGGTGCTTAATACCAAAAAGAAGTTAAATGTTTGTATCTTTAAATAAAGATTTCTCTTAGTAGAGAAGTACAAATACACATACATTAGGATATATTTCTTTTGTGATTTGCTTTTCCAGGTTTTGATGAGTTAACTTGTTATTGTGGTGAATCAGTGATTTACCCCCCTGTCCCCTGTGGCACTCAGCCACCAGAGTGTAAGAAAACATGCACCAGGCCACATGACTGTAATCATCCAGGTAAGTTAGGTTGTTTAATTTTTAAAAAGAAACTAAAATTGTAGTAAAGCATACATGGTTCTGTTGGAAAATATATTTCTCTTTTATTAGCTGTTTTTGCAGTAGTTATGAATATTTCCAAAAGTTTGCACTTTGAAGCCAACCAACTAAAAATTTGCCACAAGTAACAGTAATGTTACTATTAACTGGTAAAAACATTGGATTTTTCTCTCTGATCCAGACAGCAACATTTAGACATTAATAGTCACAACACATTAAATGCTATACTACAAAGATTACATGTTCTCTTGAACCAGTAGGATAATCTGATGAACAGTTTCTGTGTTCCTTGGAATGACATTAGTGGACAGAAAAACACACAGCACAGGTTGAACAGATACATGTTCTGACATATATCTGTTCTGACGTACGTTCTGTCTAATAGTATAGTTCTGCTCAGAAGTTGCAAATGTTTTCTGTTTTCTACCATTTAACTTGGAAAATACAGAAGAATATTCACCTAAATAATAAAATATTCTACTAAAATAAAATTATTATAAAAAATATTATAAAATAATAAATTATTCTACTATAATAATTCTTAAAGAATATTTTAAAGAACAGATTATCCTCGCATGAAGTGCCTTTCTTCCCATAAATTACTCAATAGTAATTTATGGGAAGAAAAGTAATTCCCATAGAGTACTGAAATACCAACTCATGCTTAAGTAGTCCTTGCTCTCTCTTTTAAGACATTTTACTGAAGTATGGTAGTAACTGTTCTTTCTTTTTTTTTTTTATTTTCCTGCACCCTGTGGCTGCAGTATACCATTCATGTCATAGTGAGGAGAAGTGTCCACCCTGTACCTACCTGACTCAGAAATGGTGTATGGGCAAGCATGAAGTAAGTCTTAAAGTTTTTGAGTACTAAATAATGTGTAGCTTGAAAATACTTATTAAAGTTCAGGATGCGCTTTTGTCTGTGTATAATTTACAGAATAAGCATTTGATATTTCACTTTCTCTGACTGTTGGTTTAGCTTCTTTGAGGTAGAATATATTACTGGAGTTTGTGTTTAACGTGATTAAATTGGTGAAGTCTGTCTGCTATACTGGACTATGATATAAATAACTCAGTTCTAATACATTTTAGTATAACAGTTCTTGGACGGGCAATGCCAAATGAAGGTGTGAACAGTAAAAGTGCTTTGAGATTTGTTTATATAATTGTTAGCTTTTAGTTGTCATTTTCCTTCCTTCCTCTTTCAGCTGCGAAGTAATATTCCATGTCATCTCACTGACATTTCCTGTGGACTTCGCTGCAATCAAATGTTAAAATGTGGAATGCACAAATGTAAAAGAATCTGTCATAAAGGAGAATGTCTTATAGATGAAGAGTGTAAACAACCTTGTGTTATTCCAAGGCTATATTGTAATCATCCCTGTATGGCTCCATGTCATCCTTCTTCACCCTGCCCGACAACATCCTGCTCTGCAAAGGTTGGGTGTCCAGAGAAAATTCATTGCCCTTCAGAACCCTCCCTGGACAGAAAAAGACCAAATTGTAAAAAAACTGTTGTCTTGTGTAATTGCAACAGGTTGATCTTCACTGTGAATGTGGAAGAAGAAAGGAGAGTATGATTTGCTCAGAAGCATCTAATACATATCAAAGGTTTGTACTATAATTATTTTACTTCCTTTGCTGGACTTACGCAATTTGAATTAATTTCAGGGTTGACTTAATATTTTTAATTCAAAAAGTTCTTCACACTTTTTTTTTTTTTTTTTTTGTCCTTAACACCTACAGTTTCTTTTTTCTCATTCTTCTGAGCTTTCATACCAGCCATGCTGTACTGAAACACACTGCTCTTTCACTGTTAGTCTGTAACTGTGGTGGTACATCAAAGCTTGAATCTCCCAACCATGGAACTCTGATTCAGATAGCTGAATGAGGTGACTGCATATAATAGTCCCTGTGTGATTTGCTGTCTTGGTTCCACTTAAATGTTTGATGGAACTTTGTCAATACAGATGATGGAAGCTAAAGAGTGGTAAAACTGAAACAGCTAAATTTAGGCAGTTGAATAGCTTTTCAGATTCTGTTGACTGTAATGAGAGCTTTGGCATCTAAAGCTTAGTTGTTAATATGCAAACCAAGTCCTACTCAACTCCATTTTTTGCACTAAATTTTTCTCCAGATCCTATTTCTAAACTTTGTTGTTTCATTTGAAAGGGAAAAGAATGGACAAGGAAAAGAAGAAATAAAGTGGGACTTTGGTAATTACAAAATGGAAATAACAAGATAAGGATAATAATAATAAAGAAATCTTATTCTGTGGCTGTGGTAAAGAGGGAATCAAAAAGCTAATCTCTCTCCACTTGAAATGCAACCAAAGTTCAGCTCAGTTGATATGAGAGAGCAGTCACAGATCCTTCCTGTCTTCCAAATAAAGCTTCCTAATGATTGTTTCTTTTTCTTTAACACTTTTATTTGAGGACCTGATTGATAATAGCCTAGCTGAGGATGTGCTGCTTTGTTCTTACTGAAAACTGCACAGATTTAAATTCTTCAGAAGGTGGCTTAGCAGACACTTAGTAGATGCTTAATACAACGTATTCAAAGCAAGGAGGAAAATGTATTAGTCAGAAGCAGTTAAGAACAATAATTGTTAATGCTAAGTTGGACATAAGGTAGAATTACAGGAATTGTCATCTTTGTGTGTTTTTTTTTAAACAAAACCAAAAACCAACCAAACAAAAAACCATTTTAAATCTATTTCACTATCATTACAAATCAAACGATTGACTTAACTTTAAATTATCAATTTAAAATTGACATGTGCTTGTCATATTGATAAGCTGGAAAGTAGCTGGATTACAAGTCCCAAGTTTTTTAAAGCTGTTGTATTTCCACTGTTTCTGAGGCTCAGGTGCTCCAAAAATACTCATGCAGGCAACATGGTGTATTTGAAATCAGTAAGAGTCCTTGGATTTATAAGCCAAGTAAATATGAAGGAAATAAAACAATCATCAGTTTAAAGCAAGTGTTTGTATCTCTTGGTTCACATGTGTTCATGTATATTTAATTCTTTGACCTTCCAATAGCTGATATTATCAACAAACAAATTATTGAGTCATGTCATATTACTAAAAACAGTGTTTAATGACTGCTAAGTTTATATGATAACTCTGACTGTTCCGATTACTGGAACATTAAAATATTTTTTTTTTTTGTGGGAGTTAGATTTGGCTTTTTTTCCTATCATCTTCATGCTTGAGAAAAAAGGAAAAAAATACTACAACTCCTGTGCTACTACTGTGGAAAGGTTGGCAAACTCATGGGGTATCCAGGTTTTCTCAAAAATGTTACTGGGAGCGTTTCACTAACAAAACTCAAAGCTGTTTAATATCATGAGAAGGATGCCCAAGGGAACAGAAAAGGGACTGTGCAGCGCTGTCTGTATACACAATATAGATGCTGTTGCCCTGTCATCTAATGGCCTGTTGTTTGGTAACAACCTGATAAATTTGAAGCTGATGGTGTGCCTCAGATTGTCCCTTCCTGATGTTATAATAAAGTTACAATATTAATGTTATAATAGCTATTCTCTGAATGTCATGTTAATTGTTTGGATGCAAATATATCCTTTTATCTGAAAATCAACAGGAAAGAGTTCAAATAATAGATTTTTCTCATGTTCAGGATTTTGAGAAAGGTGTGAGATATCACTAAAAGTTTACTGTATGTTTTAATCAGAAACTTTAACAAGAAAACAGGACTAGAAAGGCTTGCTTGATGGGAATGATGGAGAGCCTTTATAAAGAAAATTGTAACTGTCTCAGAAGGCATTTTACTCTTTCTTTATGGCATGTATCATCCATATTTTCTAAGCAAACTTCAAATTTATAAATTCACCTAACTGTACGTAACTAAAACCTGTAAAAGAAGAGTCACATGAAAGTTTTTCTTAAAAAAAAAAAAAAAAAAAAAGGTAATGAAACCTATATGGTCAGATGTAGTTTGAGTATTCAGCAGGTGACAAGAAAGAGTATTCACATTGCCTAATTAGACTTGCTTAGAATTGGTGCTCTGAATAATTCCATGAAGGAGCAAGTCTGTTGGTTAGTTGCTTGAAGATGAGAGAGAGTAACCTTTTTATATATCCAGCTAGATTAGACTCCTAAAACTAGGTGATGTAGAACTAGAGTACAATTATGTAATCGGAAAAGGAAACTTCTCCCACCTTGATGTTTAAATCTGAAGCTCTATATACAATTTCCAAGGTTCATGTCATGCCTCAAGTGAAAGCTAATACTGTTCTTTTTCAGAATAGCTGCTATATCTATAGCCACTAAGTTAACAGATCTACAGCTTGGAGATTCAGTGGAAATCAGTAGGCTTATTACGAAAAAAGAAATGAAGCAGGCCAGGTAAGGACAGACCTGTAGAAACATATATGAAATCCTTGTGTGTACTTGAAGAACAGGTGACTTGGTAAATGCATAATATTGTCAGGAGAATCACAGTTAAAATAGCCTGACTCTGCTGTAATACTGCTAATTGGATGTTTTGCATTTCTTTAGCTGTTCTTGGTTTTCCTTTAACGTAGAATGAGTTCTCGATCATAGGTTTCTTGTGACAATTACACATGGAACAACGTAATTGTGGTTTCGGAGTTTTTTTCTACTCTGCAAACTCAGTCATGGAATGGTTGAGGTTAGAAGGGACATTTTGGAGGTTAAGTGGTCCAAATCCCCTACTCAAGCTGGACCACCTATAGCCACTTGCTCAGGACCACATCCAGACAGCTTCTGAATAGTTTCCCTCCAAGGAGGGAAACTCCACACCTGCTCTTGGGAACCTGCGCCAGTGTTCAGGCACCCATGCATTGTTTTTTTTTTGTTTGTTTTTGTTTTGTTTTTTAATTTTTAAAGTGTTTCTTGATGTTCAGAAGGATCTTCCTGTGTTTCAGTTTGTGCCTATTGCCTCTTATGTTGCTTCTGGGCACCTCTGAAAAGAGCCTTGTGTCCTCTTTGCATTCTCCCTTTATCGATTTATATACATTAATAGAATCCCTACTGAACGTCCTCTTTTCTAGCCCAAACAGTCCCATCTCTCAGCCATTTCTCATAGGAGAGATGTTCCAGTCCCTTCATCTTTGTAGCCCTTTGCTGCACTCTCTCTGCTATGTCTATGTCTCTTGTGCTGTGGAGCGGGGTGTGTGTGATCAGAACTTGACACGGTATTCCAGGGGTGGGTTCACCAGTGCTGAACAGAGGGGAAGGATCACCTGCATTGACCTGCTGGCAATACTTTGCCTAATGCAGCCCAGAATGCCCGTAGCCTTCCTTGCTGACAGGGCACATTGCTGACTCATATTCATGTTGGCGTCTACCAGGCCCACAAACTCCTTAGAGTTCATAAAAGTTTTTTTCAGATTTCTCTTAACATTCTTTTCTGGATGACTAATAAGTAGTAGGACATATTTTTCTCCTAGTCATCATCTTACTATTTATAATATTTTTCTATTACCCTTTTTAGGGTAATAGAAAAAAGTACATCTGTGTCATTTATGCTTGACACTTGTGCTCTCATACTTTTGCGCTGCACATCTGTTTTTAATTCGCAAAACCACTTCTGTCTTAAGTTTGGTGATTTCTCTGTACTTCCTGATATTCCCCTGGAATTAAAATAGCTTGTGCTTTTACTTTTAGTATCACTTCTTCAAGGTATTGTCAATTTTCTCCAACTACATTTTGTCTGAAACTTGATTTCCTTAAGACTTTTGCCTTTGAAGTCCTATTTTTTTGTTATAATCTCTCTTCTCTGAACTGTGAATTTTATTTTTGAATCAGTCTGTTAGGTGTGTTAAAGTCTAATCTGTTGTTAGCTGTATTATCTGATCTAATAAAGTACATTATTCTGATACATATTTACTTAAGCTGTGATATTATGATAGCAACAAAACTATAGTTTAAAAGTGTGCGGACAGTGATTCTAATAATATTTTTTCTAATAATTCAGGTTGCAATGTGATGAAGAATGTTTAGCTCTTCAGAGGAACAGGTGGGCAATGAACTTTTTTTTTCTGAAAAAAAAGTCCAAATTAAAAAAGTTAATGTTATGTGGAAAAATATCCTTTCCTGTAAATTAGCATCAAATGTACATATTCTGTCTTTTATGAGCTGTTTATCTGTATTGGTAACCTGTCTTTTCAATTAGAAAATGTTCTTGGGGGATAATTTTTATTTATTTATTTATGGCGGCGTTTTTTTTCTTCCCTCCCCTACTTGAATTTAGGCGTCTTGCTGAGGCTCTTGAAATAGATGATAATTCTGACCCTTTCAACATTCGTTCTTCTGGACCAAAGTACAGTGACCTTTTAAAAGAAGATGCAAGGTATGTGTTCTGATGATGAAAGGTGTCATAGGTAAACAGTGTTGAGAGCAAGATAGGAAATGGAGATCGATTCTATTTACTCTTGTAAAAACGTCTGCATTTCCTTTCTCTCCAGAGGTGATCATGATGATTATGGCAATAGGTAATCATTGAGGCAAAGGAATTGATGTGTTTTCTCAAGACCACCAAAACAAGAAGTTTAAATAATAATAAGTGTCCGGCTGGTTTCTTTGTTTTATAACAGGACCAGATTTACAATGGGAACATCAGTTTCCACCATTCTTCTCACAAAAGATCAGTACGTGTACTCTTCCACTAGCTTCACAAACATCTACCCCCCTATCTCTATGCTCTCTGTATTTTTTTCAGGACAAAGACAAGAGTGAAAACCAATTAGTGAAACATGCTCTTAGAGTCTGACGCTATTTCTGTGTACCAGTCCCTTTACTTGTTTGCTTTGCTGTCAATTTTCAAAATAAAATAACAAAACATTTGCACGATGCATAGTTAAGACTATGCTAATGCTGGTTGCAAAGAGACTAGACTGAACTAGAGTAGTAGTAGACTAGACCAGTCTAGTAGAACTAGACTACTAGACTGAAACATCTGAAAATGAGGCAATAGAAAGTCAAGTTAATATCAAAAGCATCACACTGCTAAACACTGTGCAACCTGGAATGGCAAGGAGGGAACAGACAGATTTACAAAAAGATACTTAAATGATAAAGGTCACTTAAGAAATTTTTACTTTGTGTGTATGTGTGTAGGCCTGTTGAATGTATTTTGCATTTGCTTCAGTATCATAATGATTAATAAATTTCATATTTTCAAATTTAATTTAATTTAAAATGCTTGAGAAATACTTCAGTCAAGTGGTAGATACTCATCAATGTCCTGGGAAATGGAGACACTCCATTTGGTTTTGATAGGGCAGTATGAACTGGACCTGGATTAATTCATAAATATAACGAACAAGCTCCAGCTCAGAACAACCACAAACAGAACTCTTCAAATAGGATGTGAGCAAGCTGATAAAACACCAAAACAAGCAATCTAAAACTGCAAGACCAGAACCAGAGTTAAGAAGAAATGAGAAATAAACTCAGTCATTTTTTACTGTCTCCACTCAGTCAGTTCTCTGATCAGGATCCTACAGAGGAGACTACTGATCCTGCAGATTTTTTTCTTCCATCCTTTTGTGGAATGACTTACGACAGCCTTCGTTCTACTCATCCTAATGGATGTTACTCTTCTTTCAAAATCTTTGCTAGCAGTGAAGCCTACCCACATTTCTTGTTAACTGCATGCTTCTTCTCGCTCTTCAGTGAAGTGTGGGTTCATGCATTTGTGTAGCTGGAAATACAGAATATCCTTTCTTGTGTACTGATGTGGCACTCCACTTATTGTGTTAAAGCAGTCTGATGAGGTTTGCTGCCAAATTTGGAAAGGCAAGACTGCATGTAGTTGAAAAGAGACTTTATTTTTCATTGTGGTTTCATCTGATGACCTCAAAGGAAAGTTTGAAATCCTAAAAGAAATCTAACTTGTGCTTTGTCAGCCTTAGTGGCAGAGGAGCAAACAGCCTGAAATGCTATTCTGAATATGAGAATAGTGTTCTAACCAGAATCTGAACAGCTAGTTACAGAGATATATCTGCTTGTTGGATTGTCTCAGCTGTTCAATGGTCCAGAATACAGATATCAGAACTTCAGAGGGCAATCTAAATGTCTTTTCAAGGATATTTCATTCAAAGGAAACTTAAGGAATACTGAATTCCTTGAACGTTTTCAACCCAAATTGTGCTCCCTAAGAATCTTCTTTATCATTCCAAAGCAGCAACAATTGCTTTGTCTCTCCCACCACCTGCGTTGATCCGCCCTTTAGTCTTCACTGTTCTTACTTGAATAGTCAGTAGGTTGGGGCCCACCTATGTCATGAGGTAGCTCAGTGTTGTTCTTCCTTGGAGTTCTGTAAGAAAGATCTGGAGATACAAGTGGACATAAAATGCTTGCCTCACCTTCTCTCTACTGAGGATCCAGGGATTCTGATAACTCCATGCAGTGTCTGTCCACTGGATAAATGGGGACAAAACATTGGAGGTTTTCCAGTGGTGGGCTGAATCCATTGTACCAGTGATCAAGTGATTTTGGTAGAAAAGCTAGTCAGTGTTGCAATTTTGCATGTTTGCATGTGACCACTTGATCCTTTGACCGTACCTTTACTCCAGAATGTTGTTAGGAAATCCACTTCTTGAATGATGAAATTCTGACATAATTCAAAAAGTGTTGTTGTCTTGGTATGAAATGGTGCCTATTCTTGAAGAAAGAACTTTACTGCTAGCCAGACATGAATTCTTCAGGTAGATATTTTTCCCCTTGGGGATGGTGCTCTAACAAATGTTAACCTTACTTTTGGAATTATTTTACCTGCTCATTTAAGAACAGAGCACAAAGCTCATTCTGACAGATTCAATTTACTGTGATTAAGTAGGGTAAACCAATTAATTAAAAAAATCCATAATATATCAAGAATATTTTGTTTCCTCATAAATGGCTTTATGCTTCTACATTTGTTCTCATTAATTTGTTACACAAGATAAGTTGTAAAATCATTCAGTGCCCTTTTTCTGTCTTTGAAAACAATTCTACTCTATGCCCAATACCTGTTTTTCCGTCTAATCATGTAATCTAATTAAGCGAATTGCCTAAATGACAGAACTGAAAAATGTTGAAATGATAACTTTTCATTACAACACGTTACAAACGATTACATGTTACAGAAGATAAAGTCATTGCATCTTTCTACATTCTATTGCCTCATTTACCTAGTATGCTGTTGTTGCAGGAAGGATTTAAAATTTGTCAGTGATGTTGAGAAGGAGATGAGAATGCTTGTGGAAGCTGTGAATAAGGTCAGTATTCAGGTATTCTTTGAGTTATTAAAAGAAACAGTTTTGTTTAGTTTGGGGGGGATTGGAATAATGTTTATGAAACTTCAGTATGAATAGTTATTGATTAACACTAGATCTGTTTTGACCCTATTAGAATGCACATTTTAATAATAGATAAAACAATTTCTTTTAAAAAATAGCAGTACGATCACTTCTATGACAGCCAAGCTTTTTTTGCTTTTTTAAAAAAAGATTCAACCAGTGCCAGGTTTTAATGCATCTGTGGATTGTTGTTCATTTTTGCATCTCCACTGATAAAGTATTAATCATCAAAAACGGTGTCTAAAGGTTGAGACTGAGGGTGAAAGCCTTAGGTTCTTTCAGTCGCTGTAGTGGAAGTTGTTTTCAAATCTGTGGAGTGGATGCCCTTTGGCAATTCTGTGTAAGGTAGTCCTCTTCCTCCTATAAGGAGACTGGGATTCAGCCTTAATAGTAGACTCCAGTATATCTAGAGAAGTCAGTTCCACAGACAAAATCATAGGCCTGTAGTAAAAGCAGAATTCTACCTTTGGGCCTCTCTGGTTAGCCCACTACTGGCTTGCTGCTGCACCGCGCTTGACCTGTTGCATGCAGTTGAAAGTGTAAACCACTCTGTCCTCAGTTGTCCTTAGCTCAAGAAACGTAACCTTCTGTAGAAAGCATCAATGTCCTTCCCTGTTCTCTCCCTTAGGACTATGTTCTATTAACTTAGGACTATGTTCTATCATGTTCTATTTCAATCACCTAGTTTTATTCCTTTCTTTTTGTGTGGTGTTTCTTAAGCAATCTCGGTGCTTGTCCACCTGTCTAATGTTCTTACATATTTTTTCCATAGTGGAATGAAAATCCAAGAAGAATTATTAGTGTCTAATTATGTTCAGGCCCCTCCAGTATCATTTGTTAATACACACGTAGAATAATGATTATTAGCTAAAAATAACTTGCCCAACATTGTTTTGCCTGTAGTTATCCTATTTTATACTTTTGTATACTGCTTTTATTTCACACACCTGCGCACAGAAATATGTGTGTACACATTTGTGTATTTGGTAACTGGATATAGCAGTATATATTCCCATACCAACAGCCAACCAATACATGTAATATGGTACAAAAAAGGTGACAATACGTCTTAAATTAGTAATATAGAATGGATTAATGACGTAAAATACAGTGGAAGAAGAAAACAGGAGAGCTCAAGAAAATCTCCAATGCTTAGTTCTTAGCAGTAACAAAGTATTTGTTAAATAACTATTCTACAAAACAGACCAGTGAGTGTCTCTTAAAAAGAGTCTCCGTTGCAGAAGAGGATGAGGAAAAAACAAAACAAATTAGGCGTGACAATTCTTCCCTTGTCTGACCTAAAGGGAGAATTGCTCAATGCTCATTTAAGCTTCTGTCATGATGAAGATGAACCAGTTAGTCCCACCTGACAATTCAGTACCTCAAGGATGAGTTCTGCACCCACCTGCACCTTAGGCTGTTGGGAATTGCTATTCCATAAGGTACAAGAAGTCCCCAGAAGTCAAATTATATTTCAAAGGGGAAGAGATTTCTTTCTGAACACGAAAGATGTTACACAAGTCTTACCGTTTGGAGTCCATATGTTATGATGCAAGTACAGGTAAAAAATTCTTTTCATGAATTCTTCAGTAGGCAAACTGAACAGTTACCTGAGGAGTCCCATCATAATCTTTGTTCTATAGCTCAAAATTCTCTATTTAGTTACATATTAAGTTTCACAAGGCTGTCAAATTCCTCCTTGAAATGTTTAGATTCCTGATTACCAGTCATGTTCCCTCTTGCAACCACAGGTATTTGTATTGTGTTGGAGGTCTCTCTATCCCTGGTAAGTGTTATCACTGCTCTTCATTCAGGCCTGTTGCCCAGCCTGACAAGTCAACTCCCACTTCTTATGTATCCAAAGACTGGATTAATATGTTTGACATGGCATTATGCAAGGAGACTGTGCTTACTTGTTCTTCTGCCAAGATCCCTAAATCCGTCCTATGCTTGAGTCTCTGTTCAGTTATTTGTTTACCATGACTCCTAAATCCTTTCTGTCTTGAGATGTGACTTGTGTTCTTTGTTTCTAGATGTAAGCTTTACTTCCTTGTATTAAAAGTATTTTGCATGCTGGTCTATGAAGCATTCAGGTAGTTCTGCCTGTATCAGTACTATGTATTTTGTACTGATTACTGTTACTTATGCTTACACATTTTTGTTTTGACTTGTTTATATTTTTTGCACTGTTCCTTTGGATACTAATTTCATCTTAACTGGATAAATGAGTAATAAAAAGGATTTTGACGCTTTTTGTCAATTTGTAATTGTCATTTTGTAAATATACACTTATATATTAATACAGTTAACCTTATCTGTCATTGTATGGCTTCGCTTGCTTCATGAATATCTGTTCCCCTAGACTCATTAGTATGTACTAATCTAGCACAGCGGAGTTGTCACTATTGACATGTGTAAGCAGACAGGACAGAAAACATTCATGTCATCCAGCTCTGTCAGCACATAGACAGAAATTCTGATTTTTGTTTTGAGCCCAGAATCATCTCTTTAAAGATCATCCTTCTAAAGGTACAAAATCTGTAGAGTTTTTTTTAATCCAAATGTGTGTCTATATGCTGAAAGTGTTGTAGTAGGTGGAAGGTTTATTACGGTTTGTTGCTAAGTAACTCTATCCAGACAGTTTGTGATTATTCTGAAGACTCATGGAAAAGACTGACCACCACTTCAGGTCTGGTTACTATTCATAATTTAGCTACTTAACAGTCTGAGAGGAGGCAGGTATTAACCATCCGTGTACAGGGCAGGTACACTGCACCTTTAACCTTTATCTTCCTCTGTTAGATATGGTCTCTTACAGATGAATTTAGGTGACTGCAGCAGAATGAGTATTCTCTTTCTCTCAGTGGAAGGGTTGAGTTTCATCCTCATTCTGCCTTTCTCTGGAAGAGCTGGTGACTAAATGTCTTGCCAAGTTGAATAGCAGAAGAAAGGATTATAACAAATAGGATTACTGTTAAGTAGCATTCCTCTTTTACAGTAATACTGATTACAGTAAAAATACTGTAAAGGACCCAAGAAGAGGTTTCAAGAACCTGTGTTGGTTTCTGCAGTTGTTTAAATAATTTCCAGGAGTATTCCTTTGCTTAATCTAATCAGTTAAAGATTATATCAAATTAATAGTTTCCTAGAATGTTAAAAAAGAAAGAGTACACGATAATGCATCAGAGTTACTTCTGGCAGTACTGTGATCATGTGATAATAGACTTGAACTAATATTTGTGTGTGGTTTAAGATTTATCAAAATTGTCCTTTTATTAGATGCTAAAGTGGGGTTGTCTGCATCTTAATGATTTGAAGAGACTTCTCACATGATCTGTAAAGCAGCTGCTTTTTAATGTAATGTTCTCCTTGTGTAATCCAAAGGTGTACTAGTCAGACATTTGTATTTGAATGTTTAACATAGCCTGTCAGAAGTTGTCTTAGAATCATTCAGGTTGGAAGGAGCCTGCAGAGGTAATCTAGTGCAGCTCTTTCTTGAAGCAAGAACCAACGCTGAACTCAGCCCCTGAATGAATGGACTTTATACAATCAGATACTGAAAAAGTTTCATAAATCCACTCTGGCTACTCCAACGGACCTTCTACTTCATGTGCCTAAAAATGGCTGATGAGAGGACTTGCTCTGTGTTTTTTTCCCAGGCTTTGAAATGTAGCTTATTGTCCTGTAATTCTTGTGTTGTCTGTCTTGCTCTTCTTGAAAACACAACAGTTGCCTTTCTCCAGTCATTAGGCTCCTACCCCCAATGTCTGTAACCTTTCAAAAATGATAGAGAACACCACGTTCTCCTAGCCTCTCAGTGTTGTTAAATGTGCAGCATCCAGTCCCAGAAACCTGTACAGGCTGGGACTTCTCTTGTAATCCCTGACTCAGACTTTATCTAATACTGGCAGTTCGTCTTCTTCTTGAACCCTGTTGATAGACTCAAAGACCTCTGAGACCTTGCTGGTGACAACCAAGGCAAAGGCTGAAGCAGTGTGTCTTGAAACCCTGAAGCAGACTGAGTATCTTACCCTCATCTGCATCTGCTGTTGCTAAGACACCCGATCCATTAGGAGGGAGGGATGCTTCTTTTCTGTTCTTTCTTTGACTGTTTATGTAACAATTGTCAAATCAAGCATTATCAGTTTTCATTTACTGAAACTAAAACTACGGTTTTATGTCTATTTAATGACATCAGTAGACTTTATTACATGGCAGGTTTTGCAGATAAATCGTTTCTTTGATAGAAGGAAGCGATAACGAAACCTGATGCCTTTTTAGCAACCTGCATTGTATGTTCATGGTAAAAACCAGTCTGAAAAAGAAAAAATCAGATAAATTATACTGCTTCTTTGGGATGTAAGCAGAATGGATGTATTCAGGATTTGTTTCAATCTTAAGTATATACATAAATGCTTTGAGGTGGGAGCTAAATGGATGGTTTTTAGATGATTTTTTTTGCCAATACTGATGTATTAGTATTTTGTAGTACTGTGTTCTCTCACAGTGGCAGAATTTTAGAGGTAGAAGCACTTTCTCTCTCACACACCTTTCCTTCCACTCGCCTTTCTTTGCTTGCTCATTTTCTTATTTTTTATATGTGTATATATATGTTTATTTATTTATTCTTTTTTAATTCAGGGCAAGCATACAAAGAAGAGTCATTGCTACCCACCAATGAACAGGGATCATCGCAGAATCATCCATGAATTAGCTCAGGTGTATGGCATTGAAAGTGTGAGCTATGACAACGAACCAAAGCGTAACGTTGTTATCACTGCAGTGAAGTACGTAATTCATTTTGTTTTCTAGTAACTGTGTGTGTTTATATCACTTAAATGAATGAGTTTATTTACAGTGCAATTTGAAACATACAGTAGCTTCCATTTAAAAGTTTTTAAAGCATTTTTAAATTGATAATTTGATAGGTTTCTATTTCCCCCTAGTTGAATACGTCTTCAGAGAAGAAAACCCAATTAAAAATGAAAAAGCTAAGAAAACAAGATTTTGCAAGTCTGTTTTCCATTTGGCTTAGCAGTAACTTCTTTTTGTCATCAGCTAAATTTGACAGAAGTATCAAAAATGATAAATGTAATAAAATTTTATGAATATTAATGGCTGGATAGAGAAGTCACATCTAAATTTGCACCTTCTTTGAAGAAGGCTCGTATTGGAACTTACTTGTTCTCTACCCACCTGAACCTGCCACAGAAAGTCCTATCCTCTCTTTTCTGTTAATGGACAAAGATGGAAACGGATTACTGCAAATATAAAAGAAGTCTAAGCAAAATCAGAGATGCTTGGAGAGGGCATGTAGAAGGAAGTTTGTTATATAAAAGGAAATGAAGGGAATATAGCTGGGGGAAGAGCAAGGTTACTGCACTGGAGAGTGTGTGGCTTCCTTGATTCTTTGGTCAACTGAGCGGTTTATTTAGTTTAACATTGTCAAATTTTAATTCAACACTGTCAAATTGTGGTTCTTCAACAACTTGTTTAATTGTTTTTTAACTGTAGATATTGGCTATAGTTAAAAAATAAAAATAAAAATAGATTATTTATTTACAGTGCCATGAGCTGCTCCTGAGCCTGTTAGCTTAGTTAGAATCTTGATTTCTTTCAATAAAGGTGGGAGACTACTTTAAAATAACTCTTAATGTTTCTGTGAACCAATTTAAGATATATCCCTTTTTCCTACAAAAGAAGGGTGAGAAGAGAGACCACATTTGAAAAAGCTTCCTTAGAAAAAGGAAGAGGCTGGAGGATTATGGGAAATTAGTAAAGAAGAAGAGAAAGTGTCAGAGAAATGAGCAGGACAGATGATGTTTTAAAAACAAAGTCATTGTATGCTGCAACTTTAGAATGGGAAGTCTTCTGTAGTGTTAGAAGTTGGACACTTGCTCCTTCCCTTGTGTTGTTTAGGGAAGATCATGCAATGCAAAACACAAATGCTGCACTTTTACTTCTGCTCTCACACTGAGTGCTCTATAACAATGTTTTTCAGCTTCGTAGCAATCTTTCCTAATTGAATTCATCCAAGGATTCTTTTCATTGTCATTTTATTTCAAGTGGCAAAGACCACTTCTTTGAGACATAAAACTCATTGAAGCCTCAGACAATTAATAGACAATTAATTTTTGAGTATTTAGTAGAATCATAGAATGGTTCATAGAATGCTGCCCTCCTCTGGACTTGCTCTGACAGGTCCATGTCTTTCTTGTGTTGGGGGCCCCAGAGCTGAATGCAGTAGGCCCTAAAGCTGAGTTCAGTTTCACAACAGCTTCTTCATATCCAGGGTCTAGTCAACACAAAGCCCAAATGGTTTGATTGTTTGTTTCATCCTGTTTTCAGTATTACCTGCAGATTTCTTTTAGGGGCGTTTCCAAGTGTACGTCATGAGAAATGATGCTAGGCAAAAAGCACTATTTTTTTCCTGTTCTTCCCCATTATGTCACTGAAACAGTAACATCACCATACAAGTTGGATCAGAGGAGTGAGAAAGTATCCTTGGTGCTAAGGAGAGTTTCTCTAGCCAGATAATAGGCTAGGAGCAAGCACCATGACTCTACTTTGCCATCAGCCCCTGCACCCATCGTCATTCCACCACATCAGTAAGAGCTGACCATGTTAGCTGCATTAGAATCACTGTTGTACAGCATTGCCGATGTCTAAGCATTATAAAGAACATTCCCAGTGTTGAATGTCAAGGCTGATCTTAAGTGCCCTTCCCCATGCTTCCCTGCTGGTTGCCTTTGTAGTCACCATCTTTTTGAGCAGTTGCGATACCAGATTGCTTCTGACCCAGGATTCCTTCCATGGGGTAGCACCTATTTAAAAGTTTATGTCCAGACTGGTATGGCAGAAAGGGGAAGGCTTTCCTCACCAAGTTGACACACGCTTCACTGTGCCTGTCAGCAATTTCCTAGCACATCTTACTTGCACTAGTTTCTTCCCCTGATGGCTCTGGGTGCCAGAGCCTCAGGCACTGTCACTAAGGGGAGCCTGCCTGTTACGTAGTGACCGGTGTTTATAAGTAGCTTGTATGGACTTCAGGAATCCTTGAAGGGTTCTTGAGAACAGTCATCCCTACAAGACCTGTATTTTTGGCGTTCCTTCTAGGAACAGCATTTAGTTTAATGTTTATATATAACTTAATTATATATGTAGGTGAGTGTATAAATATATCTTTATATACAGGCTTATATAGATTTTTAGAGAAAGATTTACAGAATCACAGAATAGTCTAGGTTGGAAGAGACCTACAAGATCACCGCATCCAACCTCTGACCTAACACTAACAAATCTTCCACTAAACCATATCCCTAAGCTCTACATCTAAACGTCTTTTAAAGATCTCCAGGGATGGTGACTCAACCACTTCCCTGGGCAGCCTATTCCAGTGACTAACAACCCTTTCGGTAAAGAAGTTCTTCCTAATATCCAACCTAAACCTCCCCTGGTGCAACTTAAGCCCATTCCCCCTCGTCCTGTCACCAGGCACGTGGGAGAATAGACCAACCCCCACCTTGCTACAGCCTCCTTTCAGGTACCTGTAGAGTGCAGTAAGGTCACCCCTGAGCCTCCTCTTCTCCAGGCTGAACAATCCCAGTTCCCTCAGCTGCTCCTCGTTAGACTTGTTCTCCAGACCCTTCACCAGCTTCGTAGCCCTTCTCTGGACTCGCTCAAGCACCTCCGTGTCCTTCTTGTAGTGAGGAGCCCAAAACCGAACACAATACTCGAGGTGCGGCCTCACCAGAGCCAAGTTCAGGGGACAATCACTGCCCTGGACCTGCTGGTCACGCTGTTTCTTATGCAAGCCAGGATGCTGTTGGCCTTCTTGGCTGCCTGAGCACACTGCTGTCTCCTATTCAGGCAACTATCAACCAACCAATACTCCCAGGTCCTTCTCTGACAGGCAGTTTTTTTATACCACATTTAATATGTGGTTAAATTTTAATTCATAATGACATAGTTAATATGTTTAAATTACTTTAGTATGTTACGGCAGTTTTCTGATAAAATAATTGTAGGATTTTTTTACCTCTTAATTTCCATGTAAATGCAGCTTTAAGTTCAGAAATGCACAGAACATTATTGAATGATAACAATGTAGTGTAATTATTAAGTGTTTTGGTCACATTAGGTAAGTGTAAATTCATTTACTCTTACTTTGCATTCTAAGTTGGTTAGTCAGAGACATAGAAGACTTTTAAGAACAGTAAGAGAATACAGACTGTCTTCTTGGAAAATGCCTGCAAATGTACTGCAGAGTTATCACAAAAATACCTGAAATAATAGCCCAAGCAGAGAATGCATGTTCTCTCTTCTCTCAACAGACAAGATAATGGGCACAAATAAAAATCATCAGGTTTGAAACAGTTGCAGGAAGAAGATTCATACAATATGTAACAATTGTGGAATGGGTTGCTCAGGAAGTCAGAGACTTGCTTTATATAAGAATATACAACAATGTTAGAGCATATATATAATTTAATGTATGTTACTCGTCTGCTATTTTCTTTGTATGTATACTGGTGGTTTTAAATATAATGGTACTTGTGAGAACAGAAGAATGGGAAAGGCTTAAGCTTACCTTAAATAATAGCATCATAAATAGGCGTTCAGACAAATGCTTGTTTCCAGTGTGGAATAAAATTTACTGTTAAGTTATGAATGCAATGTAAATAGGAGGACAAGAATGAAGGACAAGAAGCAGCATTTATTCAGCTGTTTGGAAAATGGAGAGGCCAAGCTAATTTATTCTCTATATCATGTGCAGGTAATACTCAGAGAATGTGCAGGTAATATTCTACATCTCAGAAGGTAGTGAAACATTCCGAAGAAGAATAAGAGGCATTCAGATATAAATACGAAAGCAATGCTGTTTAGTGTACCAGAATTGTTAAGTAGTTTGATCTTAAATTGACCCTTACAAAGTATACAAATTTTAGTTTATTCAGTTTACTCTCCCCCCCCCGAGCCCCCCATGAATAAGAAGATTCTGTGAATGGAAAAGATGCCGGTGATGGAAGGCTTTTCAGTCTTGCACTTACATTGGAACTGTGACTGGAAGTTGAAATAAAGCAAACTCGCTCGTGAAAGTGATTCATAGGAAACTTTAAGACAACTTCACAGCCTGTTAAAGATAGAGTGTGTATGATACTTATATAGATGAAATACAAATATGAAATCTGACACTGGGACCACTACTTCTAAATGTAACTTTTTTGCCCTAATTTCTTAATGAATATAAATTCCTATTGAATAAAATAAACTTTTCTTTTATTTTTCTAGAGGGAAATCCATTTGTCCAAGCAATACTTTAACTTCCGTGCTAGATAAAGAAATGCAGAACAGGCCTCCACCTCCTATTCCTCATTACAAACAAACAGATAAGTAAGAAATGTGTTTCTAAAATGGTGTTATTCAATTTTGTGCTGATTTACTCAAGGAAGAGTGTTCATGAACTTCAGTTTTATGCTCCCTGAGTCTTTCTTTTTCTCAACCTACATGCTGCTTCGGAGCTCGCAGCCTGCACTAAGCTTTTCTGTCCACAGAAGTAAACCTGAAATGAAATGCTAACAGAATGTAGGATTGACTATGATATAAGAGCAGTAATAAAAACAAATATTGTGGACCTCTCTTTTTATAAAGATTAGATGGTTGAGAAGAGATGAATGTTTTTGGAGGTTTGGGGTGTTTAATATCTTTAACTTTTCTGTGTAAGAGATAAGTAGTGTCTTACTGGCGTAAAATAATTTATTAAGACAGTAAATTTTTATTTATGTTTATATTTTATTATTTAAAGGCATGTTTAGTATTTAGTCTTCAGTACACTAGTGTTTTTGCAATAAATATTAGTAATAAATAGTAGTTTCTGGTAAAACTGAAAACCAAATTGTATCAATTCAGCCATGCATTGTTATATATTAATTTGATAAAGTATATATTTTCCCCCAAAAATCATAGTTAAATGTTTTCTGAAGCATTAAGATATTTCCATTAGAACATAATTTAGAGCGTGCCAGCTATCAGAGCAGCATGCATACGCACACTGAGATGTTACAGGAATTTGTGACTTCAACTTTTATCTTGTGTTTCATGCAGAGTGAGTAACATCTAATATTCTTATAATTTCAGGAGTAGTGGAAGCAGTGGTTTATCCAAACCATTAAAAGAAGAGCCAGTAATTGACTACTTTGATGTCCAAGACTGAAACGGTTGATGTAGAATTATGATACAGAAGCTTACAGGTGAACATACTAAATTATTGTGCAAGGCACTTTTTGGTTATCTGTCAAATGATCAGTTGTTCAGCATGTTCATGATTTAACATCTAAAGTTAGATTGTGATATTTTACAGTTTACATCACTGCATAATACTTAACGGTAGTATAATTTTTTTCAACCTGTGTTTGCTGCAGTTTTAAATCTAATATGCTGTCAGAATGATGTAAATTTCCATCAATGCCTTTAAAGTGAGAGAACTGATAATCAAATAGATTCTTTTGAGTAGTGAGAACAACAATAAATCTTAAAGATTTACTTCAACATATCTCACAGAATTTAAACCAGGAATAATCTTTGTTAAAAGCACTAAAGGGAATATTCTCAAAGCATTTTCATATTTTTATTAATTTGTAGCCATGTTAATGTGGTAAATTTGGGAATTTTAGTTACTTTGCATGGAAAGAAATACAAAATTTAGTCAGTCTTGAAGTACAAGTATATGCTCTAAATGCCACTTAAGAGCACAGGTTCCTTTTGTATCTGAAGAACCGGGATTTGGGGAAGGTGGGGAATTAAGGCTTATTTTGTTTTACCTCAAATTTGACATTAAAAAAATATATGTATTGATGTTATTCAAGACCTTCAACAAGATAAGCTTTTATATATTATTTTGGTGTTCTATTTGATTTAGTTTTTATTTAGATATGTTAGCTTGATGGTCTTGGTTTTTTTGCATGGTTTTTGTTAATGGTTTATTACCTTCTTCTGTACTCTGCAAGCTTAAGGGAACGTGTGAAGTTTGGTCTAAGTATATTATGAATCTGGAACAATATTTGTAAAATTTGTAAGAACAAGTCTTAGCTCTTTGCCAATTGAAGGTATTTGTCGCATGGTAAGTGCCATGAACAAAAGGCGATGATGGTATAAATGGTATTAACAGTCTCTTAGATGGTGAATTGTTTCCAGATCACGAGCTAAAGTGGGAGAGAGGTGATTCTGATCAGACCTACAAAGTGGCACAGTTCTTGACTTTGAGTGATACATGTTGTCTAGGCGAGATGGTTCTTTCAATTAGTAACTTACTTAATTTGGCACCGGTTTGCTCTGTTTCTTGTTCCGTGTGGCTAGATGTAGCACTGGAGGTGAGTGCCCTGTACAGCATCAGAGGCTGCTGCTGTTCAAAGGGGCTTGGAACAATACAGAAACAGACCTTGTGGAAGCCTTGATGGTTTGGGTTTCAGCTAGCTTACTGTGCTGTAGTTAGTGTGAGGTTTGTAGCCAAGAAAATGAAAGGCAGTGGTCCATATTTAAATCTACATAGTTAAGAAACTGTGAGCCTTAAATGTGAAGCATTCTGTGGCTACATTTCATCCTGAACATCCTGAGCTTGTGAAACAGTGTACAGCAAACTCACAGATGATATCTACCCCTAAAATCTTTTCAGAATTAAAATACATGTTACTGCATATTTTTGTGTGTTTATTATTTCGCATAAAACAAGGTCGTACGTGTTTCTAAATGTTTCAAATGTGTGTTATCAGTTACCTTCTGGTAGAACAGTTACCAGAAGGACTCTCATTTCTTGACTGTTGAGGCTTTTAATTTGTTCATAGTGGTTTAAATTACTTTCACCTCTTTGTCTTACTTTTTGTGAACAAAAATTAAAATAAATTAACAAAGCTTATAGTACCCTGATTTTTTAAGCAAATTGTTGTTTGATCCTACAAGGCATACTGCTTTGTGAAGTTCAGGTAAAGCTAAAGAAATTAGTGACACTAGCATCTTTCCAGGAATCTTTTCTTCAATCCCATCATTGTGAGGAATGTATCTATTCCGGTGCTTGCAGACAAGTGCCAGTTCACTGTGGCTAGACAAAGGCTAATTCCTGTGTAGAAACCCAGAGCTATCTTATGATAGCAGTGTTTACAAGCTAGTAACTCCAATAAGGAGGATGTATCTAGTTACACTACGAAGGTTGGTTCTGGACAGGAGCATGCCACACATGTGCAGTGAGCTGAAAGTGTAGGTAAAGTGAGCTCCAGCGTATGTGTGGCTAATGATGTTGGTATTTTGTAGGTAGACCTAACACACAGACACACACACACACACACCCTAAGTGATTTAGTTGATATTAAACAGCATAAAGCTGAAGCCTTTTAACTTCTCACATTTTCATATGAATACAGCTAATGCTTCACATTTGCACCTCTGATTAGAAATATTAAAACTTAAAAAGTTTTAGTAGCTTTATATTTATCTCTGTTTCATTCTCTTAAATCAAATTATGGCTTTAACATAAATATGTGAACCTGGTGAGATGCACTTCTGCAGCCTACTGTTTTTAATAAGAAAACCCAGGTAATCTTCAGCTTCTCAAGTTGGACTAGTTAATTATACTGAATCTGTTCATACTGAGAAATCATAATACTCATTACTAAATATCTTAACTGCACATACATTAAATCTCTTACATGGATGTGTAAATTACACATCTCTATATCATGGCTCTTGGAGTCTATCTGTAGTTATGAAGCAAGTCACATGTACGAAAATGTTTGCTTTGAAATGCATTTTAATAACTTGGTTAAAAACATGATACCATGATACCATACCCAGGGAATTAATACCAAACCAAAAAGTATCGAAGTCTTTCTTCCCAGAACACAGTAACATAGCCTTAAAAAGGAACTCAGCGGTTTAACAGTGGTGCTCTTCTTTCTGTTCTCATTTGCTTTTGCTGCAATGTCTGCGACTTTCATACTGAAGAGTACTAACGACTGCGGTTCTGAAATCTGTGATAACTCATTTTCATACTGCACATGTGCCTCGTGGAAATGTTTTTCAATTAGCTGTTTTGTAAATCCCATGAGCGGGCCTTTACATCTTTTATCTGATAGAAGAATGAGAGAATAAGAGAGGTCTTTGCGTCAGTGAAGTCAGTAGCAAAAACCTTATTGACATGACTGTAAGCAAGACTTAAGCTTGAATATGCTAGTCATTTTCCAGAGCCCTTAGAATAATACTGTTTCTTGCAGATATTTGATATAAGTACTCTGCAATAAGTGTCTTTTGAAATAACTTCTGTGGTGTAAGTTGGAAGTCATGTAACTTCATTAAGTGCTTTTAAAATTGTGTATAAAATAGATATTTTGGCATTTGGGCTGTGCTATTACTGATCTGTATTGTTTAATGCATTTAAAGTGCTCTGAGTATTCAGTGCTTGGATTTAACCTAAAATTGTGTAAGATGTGTAAGTAGACTTCAGTATCACTGCTGCTGTGGCACTTTTGTACAATATCGGCCGCATAAGGAAATAAGCAAAATAAAACTGTTCTAAATCACTTTTCTTAAGTTATTTGTTGCAAGCTTTTTATTTCACTTGATTTTTTGAAGTTGGAGTAAAATGACTTTCGTTATAAACCTAAAATAAATGCAAGTTGAAAGTTCTGTGCTTTGGGATTATTTGCAAGTTTTATCTTGATATTCCAAAGTTGGGAGACTGATAGGGTATCATAGAGAAACAGTAAAGACTTAATTAGAAGTTTAGGGAGTCCATTTCCTCAAATTTTGAAATATCACATGTGATTTCCTGAATTTGAAGTGATTTTAACTTGCTGTAAGGAGACCGAAGCAAGTAAAGAGGGACTCCATGGGAAATAGTAAAGATTACCTGCTACCCTCTTGGGATTCAGTAGTACAGGAGAGTTGATTGTATGAATAGAAATTTACATTTTGGTTATCTGAAAAACCCTTTGTCTGCCCAAAGGCTACCTGACAATAAAATGTAGTTTTAACTTCATCGTTGTTTGCCCACCATTCACTTGGAACGGTGACTGTAAAGAAGAATGGTATTTGGGAGTGTGTGAGAGGGGCAGGGAGGACTTGTGTCACGTAGAAGCCTCTGGGGTCATTGGATTTAACAAACGCAGTATGACAAATGCAGTCATACACTATGGGGAAGACAGCCAGCACAATTTGGTACGTGGCACGGAGACTCAAAAAGCAAACAGTCAGAAAATGAAAAGTTTGAAATGTTTTGAGGTGCTTCATCCTGAAACCTTTATGATACCAAGTAATGCATCTCCAACGGCAAAAGTCACAGAAGTAACAGGCTGCGTGGCCTGAGCCAGTACGTCAGGTGGAGTGCAGGATGGCTCAAAGGAATTCAAGAACTGATCTGAGATTGAAGAGCTCTTGAAAGACAGCTGAAAATCTTCTGTATTACTGCTTCATCTGCCATAATTTAGATTCATCTTCATGCTCCAAAATATGCTGAAAAGTGACACGTTACAGGTGTGTGTATAAGCACTGCAAAATGGATCTTAATTGGAAATCTCTGCCTAAAAAAAATACTTGCAGTTCAGGACTATCAATTGACTAGAAGGTGACCAAACATGTCAGTATTGTCAGTGCGTGCAAACAGCAGCAGAAGAGACTAATGGATTTTGGTATGTGTTCAATCAATAGTAGGTCTAGGCCATGTTTGAAAATTGTCAGGGAAGTTATGACATGGTCACAAGAGTCTCCTACCGCTAGCAGATAAATAGTAGCTAGGTAAATAGTAGATAAAATAGATAAATTCTAGATAAATACTATTCAGAGAATGTTGTGTTTCTGTTATTTTAGCCTTTATAGATGTCAAGTTTCTGCTGCATTCCCAGCAGAAGCCTTCCTATTTAAGTAATGCTGTTGTCATTTTTACTAACATTCTGAATTCTGAAGACCAGGTCTTTGTTGTCTTAGGATTTTTAGAGGCAGTAGTGCAGTTCCTTGCGCAGTGGGAAAGTGACCCTGTTGCAGCTATCTTGGGTGAGGACAGGTCCTTGGTTCTCAACTCTGTTGCCCAGGAGGGGCAAAGGAGGGAAGGGAGGGGCTTGACGAATAGAGCTTGATCCTGGGCTTCACGACAATCTCATTACTCCATTCTCTCCATTCTTTCCCAAGCCATCAGCTCTTTGAGGATGGTATCCTGGCTCCATAGGCTACCGAGAGGATCCCATCAGTAGCCAGGCTCCTAGTTCCCTTATAATCCCTCCAAGCTGTGGTTGTATCACTCCTAGAGTAACTAGAGGGGCCCAGGGAAATAAAAACGAGTCCTGGCAAACATCATGGTCACTGATTCTGAGCTTACCACTGTCTTGCTGCCTCAGCCTAAAACTGGCACGTCTCCTTTCACACTGTGGTGACGGCAGTGCTTTGCCTCGTGAGCCTGGCTGCTGTTGCTTTGAGCAGTGCTAGCACAGTTCCCCTTTATTCCTCAGTAAGTGCTGTGCTGCTTCTGCAGAGTTGGCTAACAACCAGAACTGTCCAGTTACTTACTGGAGAACAGGATGTCTGGTGTCATGCTGTGTGAAGTTATTTTCCCAAAAGGACAATGGGAAACTTTGGAACAGGACCCTACTGCAGCTAGCAACACTTGGGGCCTTTCAGCGTCCACCTGAAGCACAGGTGAGTGTCTTCAGGGGGTGAAATCTGCTTCTGACTGTGCTTTACTCCCATCTAGAGTAGAGCTGTGGTGTGGGTGAGGTGCCTTTGTGGCAGCCCTGTCTTACACCTGGTTCTGACACCCCATGGAGTGCTATTTACAGCACCGTTTTTTTTTTTTTTTCCCAAAGTCAGTGTGTCCAACTTCACCCTTCCATGGAAAATAGCAAATGGGTTCTGCCACTAAGAATCTTCTCAGAATACAGACCGAGCCATACTGCACTTCTGGTGTTTCAGGCAATGCTCTGTAAATTGGTTTAGGCTTAGTTCTTGTACTGTTGCCTCCTCTAGAGCTGTTCTCAGTGAGAGGAAGGCGGGACAATTAAAACAAGGACAGACTGTATTAAATACCAGCAGTAAAACTGCATCAAACCTACTGATCCTTGCTTCTGGGGCAGAGAGCATGCCCTGCCCTGTAAAAGCATCCAGTAAAAGGCAGGGTTGTAGAAGACAAACTGCATGCAGGGGAAGAGAAAGAAAACATTATCCCCATTTCACAGGTTCAGAAGGAAGGCACAAGGAGTCTAAAAAACCATCCACAGTCATCTGTGTGCTGGACTTGAGCTGGGATGCAGCACAAAAGCATAAGCATTTTGATTTGCTCCATCATGACACTTCAAGGAAGCAGGAGATGTCTCTGGGCTGCTACTGATGCAACACTTTGCAATTTTTTCTTGCAGGGATTCTGGGTGAACAAAGGCTTTCCTTCTGTTGCAGCTGCCTGGAGGTTCTCCTGACCTTTCCTTCCCCTCCCATTTTTCTAGGTGGATTAAATTGTTCAGTCAGAAAGCATGAATATAATGCCAGAAAGCTAGGAACTGTAACACCACAAAATGGTAATTGCTGAATACTTCAGGCCATATTAGTTCCAGCACGGACAGGCCTTCAGCCAGGGATGACAGAGTGCCAGCAGCTCCCAGCACAGTGACTGACAGAACTGGGACGTGGCAAATTGCACTCTCAAACCCCATGGCAGGACGAGGGCTAGGGGATACGCTTGGCATTACAAACAGTCATGCATTACATTCTTAGGAATAAGGGATAAAGTAGGACAGCCCATGACTGCTTCCCCCCTAAACCATTTCACTTCAAGTGTTTTCCATCCTCCCCTCATTCTCCTTCGCTACTCTAAAAGACCAGTGCTGCTGGTGTGATGTTACTTACATTCTTATGGTATGTTACAGTTGTACTAAACAAAAGGGATTTTGCTGGCTGTGAAAGTCACATGAATTGAAAGAACAGCTTAGGGTGTGTCATCTGTTGATACACCTATAACAGGACTGCTTTTTCTCCTCTCAAACCAATGCTGCAGTTGGACCTCAGTATGTTGCTGCCATATCTGAGGTATTTGTCCTGTACCTGTAAGGAGTAAGGCCCAACTGAGGCACCCATGTGTATGAGATTTCGATTCCCAAAAAAACATTCTTACAACCCCCATTTGGGTGGTTCGTAGCACTCCCAGCCCATTCATGCCTGGTGCTGCCCCATGCAAGCACCTCACCTCAGCCAGAAGATGCTCAGCAATACGACCCTGCCGAGAGGTTTGTGTCTAGTCAGTGGGAAGAATAAGGCATCACTGAAAGGCTCTGAGGAAAAACTGGGAGACCGTACACAAGGTCCTGAATGAGAACGGACCTGGAGTAGGGCTAGCCCGAAGTAAACAAAAAGCACAGGTACAATTTAGGCTGTCTGAATAGTTTTCCAGCTCCAACTTTGACGAGGTGATTTATCCACCAAAATAAACAGGAAATTCCCTCCTGTAGTCCTGAGTGAGGCCCTAAAGAGAGGAGTGAGGAACTTCATGTTATTGATTGCCACCCACCTTCCACAGGGCACTGACAGTAACGTGGAATAGGGAGCCTGGGCTTTCACTCTTGGCAATAAGGAAGTGCTAACCCCAATTCTCCTGTTCTGTGAGTACTGTAAGGTAGCACGTTCTGGAGGCATGACTAAACTCCAAGTTGGTGAAGCCTGGTGACTCGGTCTCTGTTGTGCCAGCCTGGTTTCCCCATTTCTGCATCTCTAAAAACAGCAGTCTTTCCAGATCATGCTGATACCGTTAGCACTATTTAACTAACTTTTTTACTTTCAGGTTGTGCTTTGAAAACACTAGCTTTAACAATCATTTTAACTATTCATTTCCTAAAAATAATAATAATAATAAAATCACTTTTTAAAAATGTTACATCCAGATACAATCTGGCTCACAACATGAAGCTTCCCTGAAGTCATGGCATGGGTACAGCAAATTCAATGCAAAAGTAATAATCTCAGTTTACATAAAAATGACCCTCAGTGAAAGAAAAAACAAAAAAAAAAAACCACCACACACACCAAAACCTAGGAAAAATAGGAAATAAAATGTATAGAATTACCTTTTATGCACATGCCTAAAAGCACGTGCAGTATGAAAAAGGGTAGTAATGTCTTCTGTCCTCAATTCTTTGGTGGTGCTAGAAAATTCTGTAGCAGTGATGGAATTTTCTATTAAAATATTTTAAACCAGTGAATGTAATTTAAGGCCATTGCAAATATTCTGTTGGGTTTTACTTATAGCAGGGTCAAATAAAGAGTACAATTTACCAGAGACTAGAATTTCAGATATGTTTTGCATGTTTTCATTGCTGCTCCCTGTAAATCAGGTTATTTACAGGTTAAGTCCCCAGAAACAAGGATGTCATGATATGAAATACGTTCAAAAACCTGGAATTAATTTTATAACTTCAGTAAATCTTCAGTAGTCATTATGTAAAATATCACTTTAGAATGTACAAACTGTAAGTACCCTGGTATATCAATGATTGTAAATCACTAAAAATTAAATTAACGTGTTAATGAAGGCCCCAGACTTAATCTTCTGCTCCTCCCTTTAAAAGATAATTTTTAAACACTATCAAAAGACAGCATTTGTATAGCAGTTCACTGCACAGACTTCCACTGAAGTAGGAACAAGAAGGTAAGGTTAAAAAAAAAAAAGATAACCTTTGCCTCCCATACACACAGAAAGAATACAAAAACATCATGAAAAGGTTTGTAGCAAGTTTTACTTGTAAAAAAAGCAACATTTTAAGCATCATTTCACACTAAAAAAGGTAGGATCTGTTTGGTGTTACAGACATAATGCATCATCAATTCAGAATACATCAGGTAAAGCACAACGTGATACTCAGTATGAACAGTGTGAGATACAGTGCTGTACTGAGCCCGTTTCTGCTGGTGACACTTCGTGGGCACTTTCTAAATTACAGGTCCTGTGTACTTCATACACATCATCAGTATACTTTGGAATATAAAAATTGGAAGTGTTAAACGCTGAAATGTGTTTGAAAAAAATAAAACCAGGACCAAATCTTTCACTACACAGTAATAGCTCTACCAGATCACTGAAATAAATGGCACCTTGTATGTCTTGTACTATCCACTAGTCGATAGTAGACTATCCACCCCATCATTCTTCTTCCATTAAGAAAAAAAAAAAGGCAAAAACCTGTAAGCTGTCTTCATGTAAAAACCTGCTTCCAATTCTTGTTTCTACATTCACACAGCTTCATTATTAGGTTTCCTTATCCAGATATTAAGTTGTAAAGTGAACAGTTACTTTTCATGGGGCTTATCCGCCATCTTCAGTGCTAATCTTCCAACCATCAGCAAACTGTGTAAGGGGAAAAACACTGCTTAAGTTCACAGAATTAATAACAACTTGCCAATCCATTTTCAGATACTTCTCACATAACTGATGCATAGAAAGAAAAAGCATGTACAGAGTACTCTATCTCAGTATAATTAACCAAAAAAAAAAATCACATACAGAAGATTAAAAAAAAAAAAAAGTATGTTGTGTTGTACCTGACACCAGCAATTAGCCCTGCAGGCATGAATTTTCCAGAGTTGTAAAATCTTGCTCCCATCACAGCAGTCAACGTTCCAGATGTAACTTAAATGAGAGATTAAAGAGTCCAGTCAGCAGAGGTGCATGCATGTGACAGAGATGCAACAATTCGGAACAGAACTGTCATCAAGTAAAAAAAAAAAAAAAAAAAAAAGTTATTTCATGTGTTGGACAAAAGGAGTCAATAAATTGTGTAAATTTTGGAATGCCTCAGTACATGAAGAGTAGGTATTCCAAGCTGAGTTCTAGTATACACAGTTCTCGAGTTTCTTTGGCAAAACGTGCTTCTTTGGTGACTGGAAATAATCTGCACTACACTGCCCTGAACCCAGTCCTTCCCAGTGAATCACTAACCTGTACATGCAATTCCCCCACTTCTTTTAAGAGGGAGATTAGCATTTTCCTGCCTAACTTGCCATAACATTCTGAGAATTAACCGACTTATATTTGCAAAAGACTTCACAAGGCAAATACTAAGTGCTAAGCATTAGCAAACATTTTTGGCTATGAACCACCTTCCACTAAGACTAGAGAGTTAGTTATCCACCCAGACCACTTCACGTTGAGGCAAAAGCCAAGCAGTTTCACTGGGACAGCAGAATAGAAAAGGCAATCTCTAGAAATGTAATTTTGTCTTAACACAGCAGAACATACCTTTTCCAAAAACCTTCAAGTGTGAAAAGGAGGAGGGAAAGACTCCAATGTGTTACTAAGTTACAGAACTTAGAACTGACTGTCACTCACATTTAGCAAAATACTTCGTCTCAATCCTGTTAAATTTCTGCATTCAGGGTTTATGCCAGTTGTTGAGGCCTGACCACGCAGTTTTTGACCTATCCAATAGATGCGGAAGTGAAAGTGGACTGCACTGAAGACAGTGTTAAAGCAGAGAGAAATGCTGGGCCTTCCCCTTTCGCTTCTGACTTTTATATGGCAAAGAGCTAGGTGCTACATCACAGCTTCAGCAAACAAATGCTCTGGTCAGTGGCACCTCTTTAAGCACTGACAAAGCAGTGACTCTCAGCAGTTTGCTGCTCAAAGTCAGGGAGAAGGGAAGCTCCAGTTCTGAAAAGAAGGAAGAAGAAACTGCATGATTGTAGCTTGCTTCTTTGTTGAACCTCCCCAAATGGAGCAACACCTTTGTAATTCCCCACATTCAAAAAAAAGTCAATCACAGTCTCTACCATTTTCAGCAGTGAATGCCCACAAGCACCTGAGATATAGCAGTGTAACAAGTGTCTGTCATCAGCTGTGCTGCTGGAATTATCTACATGTATTCTCAGTCTATTTCAGGGGCAAGGTACCCTAACTTACTAGCGAGTGAGAAAAGCTCGAGTCATGCTATTCTGCCACTGGCATGAGCTTTAGGTATAATGAGGTTGAAGTGATAGGTGATAGCATGCTAGCGTGTCCTAACTTGGTGCCAACCCTGAGCTCTGCGTGGTAAATGGCAGAAAGTCAAAAACTGCATTTTGGAGATCCACACCATCCTATGTACAATCTTTTAAACACCAAACGTTTACTTTTTTTTTTTTTTTTTTTCCTGAAGGATGTGAAATAATGGAATTTGGTTTGATTTTTTTTTTAACCATGTAAATTTCACTTTATCCTAGCACACATTTTCCTTCGCTAGCAGTAGTTTTTTTTATGTTCATAAGAAAAGCTCTAATGATGGATAACAGATATTTTCATCTCCTGTTGTAGAAGAGAAGCAAAAAGATGAGACGTCACCCAGAATGCTTTATGTTTCTTTAAAAAGGGATGCAGGAAAGCAGGAATGTAGTGAGAAATCACTAACCAAGACACACAAAGACAAGCAGATCTTCCACAGGTATTTTCAATACATTCTTAAAAACAAACAAACAAAAAATCTAAATAATGCCAATGGTTCACATTCCAGGAAGAGCAGTGGAGTTTGACCACTAAGAGATTTTCACCAAACACAAGTTTAAAGATCTGATTGAAACTCAGTTTGTAGCCCCAACAGTTTAGCATTTCTGCAAAGACTTTTAGGTATTCATTTTTAGTAACCAGTAGTTTTGGGGTAAACATAACTCCTTGTAACTAAAGCTCTAGAAGACTTACTCAGAGAAATCCAAATATTATTTGGATTCTGTGAGAGCTGATAGGCACCCAGTCCCGCCAAACTTCCAAAGAAGAGGCCAGCAGCTAGCGACGGGACACTACCTGAATGAATAAAAGAACACATTTATTAGAAGCTCGTAAATAAACTTGTCTATTAGATCACTTGCTTTGTAAAACACTACCAGTAACAAAAACAAACAAACAAACATGGGCGTTCATCTTTATAAAGCAGACTGGGGGGGGATTGTCTTTGAAGATTTTAAGACCGCGCTGATCTGAATCAAGAACCATGTTCAAAGGTTCTTGCACAAGATAAAATTAACATTGGTATTTAATTCATTACCAGCAAAGCCACAGATACATTTATGACAGAAAGAATAGTGAGAAAAGCAAAAGAATTGGTGTCTTCTTTTGCAGAGCAAAGCATGTTGCTTCAAATAATGATTCTGGAATTGCTTGAAAAGCAGTAATGTAGAAAGGGATTAAATAGGAAGGGTTTAAGATCAGAAAAAGGACACGTGAACTGAACTGGGCAGGAGGGTATTCAGACAAATAAAGAGTTGTCCAGTAAGAGAGAGGAGTCAAATAGCCAGATTTGGATCAAGCCATCAGTACAAATGATAATCCTGAGGTACCATGAGACTGGCAATTTATAGATGACATCAAGTAAGGAAATGGCACAACTTCTGCAAGCAGTGAATACTTTCAGTAAGGCTAATGGAAAATTCAGGACTTAATGCAACTTGAGGGTGGTCCTTTATATATTTGGTTTTTATAGGTCACCGTTAAAAGGACTTGAGATTCCAGATCTATGCTGATAAAGATCTATCATTGTTACAGTAGGAACACATACTGATGCCAGAAAGTGATCACTTTTCAGTCATCAGCAGAGCAGCTGTAACATTGCTTCACATCCTGCTTTTAGTATAAAAAGCAAGAGCTGAAGATAATGGGAAGCATCACATTCTTGTACGTGTGCAAAGACAGACCCTCTAGTAAGTGGCTGCCCTGGACAGAATACAGTTTATCACCAACTTGTGGTAAATGCAATTCTTTCTGCATCCTGGGAGTCCTCAAATGGCCATCATATCCTTGAGTTTTTCCTTGAGGCCCTGTTTAAGTAGCTACGGCACATACACTTACTAGGACAAGCATACCACCCTGGCTCAGGAAGTTCCTGGGTCTCAAAACAACAGCTCACTAATGGAAGAGACGGAAAAAAAAAAAAAAAAGAAAAAAAAAAAGAAAAAAAAAAAAGAAAAAAAAAAAAAGGCCCTGTTCTCGTATCCTTCCCAAGGTACATAATGTAGACTTGGCTGTAAACAAACAACACCTCAGGTTTATGGATGAAAGTTGAATTTTCTTTTCATTATTAGGTTATTAGTAGGGATGACAAGGTGGTGGGTTTTTTTTTTGTTTGTTTTTGGGGGGGGACAGTGTTTTTTTTTAAAAAAAAAAAATAAAATCCCTGCATGTCACCATACAAGCTCCCATTCCCCCTTCAAAAATCCCTTGACCTGAATTCCCTTCTTGCATCAGCATGACCACATCCTCCCATCTGGGAAGAGAAGATAAGATATTGATCACTTCATAATGGCCTCAGAGGAGTAGAGATGAAATTAGCTATTTAAGTTCTCAGTAGTGCCCCTCCTGCCCTATGCTACACTCCGAGCCCTAAGGCAGTAGAGAGCAGACTGGAGCAGCATTAGCATCCATGTAGTCACACCTACTGGTAAGGTTCTCATTGTCTCAGCAACGAAGGAACGAACACACCTCCATTAAGAGAGCTGAAAGTTTTTCAAAGTGGAAAGAGACAGTTCTGCCTGGAGAAGGGCAAACTGGGAAGTGAAAGCAGGCCAGAGATGAAGCTTACGCTGGGGAGCCCAGGGAAGGAACAGCTTCAAGGACTGATTTGCACTGCTCAGCTCTCCCTGGAAAAAGGATCCTTCTGAAAACCGTGCAGCTTGCAGTATACTGTTACCATCAAACATTAAAACGTGAATAAATCTCTAAGGGAAAAAATGGTGATGTCAGTTAAAGGCAAATAATATTTATAGAACGTTTAAAACAGCAGGGGAAAAGGGTTTCTGAAGCAAACCTGTGGCAGTTTATCTGAAGAGCACAAGGCAGAGGCAGGGTATCAGCACCCACCCAAAGCAGACTGAGCTTATCAGCCCAGAGCACAGCTCAGCCCCCAGCACACCACACCCTGCCAGCCGCAAGCTATCAGCACATAGCACAAGCTGACAAACTTCACATCTGCGCAAACTTCGAGGCAGGAGGCTTTGGTAGGAAGCCACCCAGCTCACGCAGGTTCGGGGGGAGGGGGTTCGAAATCACCTTCCAGGCCCATACCTGCTTTTGCGTAGCCAATGAGCCCTCCTGATGCCACCAGGGCAGCGTAGCCAAAGCCGAGCCAGTCCACGGCCATGCTGAAAACTGGAAAAGAAATTGTGGTGAGGGGAGCTAGCTCTTAACACTAGAGGAGAAAAAGGGGGGGAGAGGGGAATGTTTTGCCGCAGGGATGTTCTCCAGGAGGAAAACCTGCCTAAACCCTCCACCCCAAGCGATGACCCCCGGCTTGCTGGGGAGGGTCCCCAGCCTGTGCCCACCTGCCCTGGGCGCCCCGCTCGCACAGCCCGGGGCGGAGCAGGCTGCGGAAGGGGAGGTGAGAGCAACGCACCGCCCAAAGCTTCCCCTTTCCGGCTGTTTTGGGAGAAAAACCGCACCATCACCGCCCGAAAACATCTCCGGGCAGCTGATAGGTTGCTTTTAGCTTTCATTGGTAACTGCTACATAGCCCTGTTATGGAAAACATGGGGGACTGCTGCACCTTACAAGATGGAAAACGTCTTGCCTACAAATTCTTTTTTTGTATGTTGAATCTGTCTTTCTGTACTTAAGCGGTGCTGCAGGACTTGTTCCACTCGGCTACACGCTTACCTCCCGCATAGATTCGGCTTTATAGGAGCAGTGCTCCAGCCGAGTCCCTGAGCTCAGCCGAGGTGACAGAACAGCACACATCCCGGGCTGTGCTGTCTGCAAAGTCCAGCTCGCTCTACAACACGTTTTTTCAGATCTTTGTGAATTAGCAGCGTGGTCACACAGTATCACTTTAACTCCCTCTGTGGCCTAAGTGGTTGACACGTAGACCTGCTATTTCCCATAATAGTGCCTTAACCAACATCGTCTATTAACCCTCTCCTGGAAGGGGTTCACTTTGCTGTTGAGGCAGTGAAAAGGCTGTGAGGTTCACGTTTCACTGGCCTGTGATCCATATCCCAGCACTGGGGATCCCCAAGAGGGGGTGTGCAGAGAAACTGGAAGAAACCCAAAGCTGTTGAACTCACCTGAGGCTCAGCTGAGAGGCTGCGAGCCTGCGAGCCAGGCTGCCCTTCCGTACAGTCGTGGCTCCGTCTACTTTAGCAGTGCCATCCATGCTCAGTTTCTGACACAGGAAGAGCTTTCTCACTGCTATCTCTTTCTCTGCAGTGCGGCCTCCCCTCTATCTTTCTAACCAGCTCCCTGAGAACTAGAATGGAAGACATTCTGATGTGCATCAGAAAAAAAAAAAAAAAAAGGCAATGCACTGTTTAGTAGCTCAGCATTTACTCAAGGTGTACGAAATACAAGTTCTACTCCCTGGCCTGCTTCTGCATTTCACCTTAGCTGTTAGCATTTGTCTTCTCTGACCACAAATTGTTCTGAGTCTCATGAGATGCACAACTGTTAGTGCAAAGGGAGTTTGGATTTTTACAAATGACTAATGTTTACTTGTAAGCCTGAAACTTAGAACCAAAAATCTGTGGGATTTTTGCTTTTTCATTCTTAAAATTATGAGCAGAGTGGGTTTTTCTTGGTGCTTACAACAGCTTGCTTTTATAATTGTGATGGTCATGGCCATGAGCTCGTGTATTTAAACATTCAAAAAATGAAAGTTGTTTTAATAGTGGCAGCCATTTTGTTGAGTACAGACATATGATAAACACTTTAGAACATATCTGGAAATGCTTAACAAAGTATAAACATAATTGAGAGAAAAATAAAAGCCTATATGCACTTATAGGAGCCTAGTTAACAGTTACAAATCTGATTAGGTACCTTTCCTGACATGTATACAAACAATTTCAAGTCCTATATTATTTGCCAGTGTTTGTGCACACACACACATTTGGGGTATTGAAAAAGTTAAAAGCTGTGTAAGTTTAAACTGAAGTACAATTGAAACCCCTTTATTGTTGACTTAAACTGAGCTCACATAAATCAGGTATAATGAATATGATAATTTATCTAAATGTTACAAAAGCAAATACGGACATCTACCTTCAAGAAAGTACTGCTATGTCACATGAATAATCTTGTAACAGCCCAGATGATGCTCACTTTCTTTCAAGTGTCAGAGCATACACAGAGTAACTGGAGTTAGACCTTACTTTACAACCCAAGGACTGCATTCCTGTCTCCAGATCTCGCTCATTCTTCTTCCTGATTTTCTCGTACCTCTTCTCTAGCTACATGAATAATGAAGAGCATACTGTCATTAAAGTGAACCTGGATAAAGTCTAATTCCAACTACCTTTTGAAAACAGAAGAAATCATGACTGCTCCAGCAGTACAGAAAACAACATTAAAATGCCTTCCTTTAAAAGAAATAAATAGAACTTTTAGTACAGCTATCTGACCTTGTCCTGCTCAACTTTGCTTTTGCCACTGTGTATTTATAATAAGACTTAAGACAAAATCCTGTTCCCACTGACTGAGAAGGTCAGGAATTCACTTCTTAAGTACAAAACAGATGGCTGGCATTTTATCAGAGGGGCAAACATTTAAAATGTTATTATTTTTTTTTTTTTTTACAACATGGCTCAGATCAAGGATGTGAAAAAATATGGGGACAGAAGAGAAGGTGAAACCCTACTGACAAACACTTCCATCTAAACATATATAACATATTCTGACCAAAAGATTTCAATGATGTGAACCCGTAAAACTAATCCACCCATCATATTTCATTAACATCAGTATTTTGGCAGTTCTTGAAAGTACATGGTGCAAATTTTTTATAAACTCATTTGAGTTGGAAAAACCGGCACCTAGACTATATGTCAGCGTGCAAGGACTTCAAAATATAATCAAGTGCATGGAGCATACAGTAAAAAAACATTCTGCTTCTAAACCCTATGCATAACTCCATGTTGAGAACTACAAATCATTTTTGGTGAATATACAAATGAAAAGTTTTAAGTAATTTTAAATTAATTATTTTAAATTATTTAAAGTAATAATAAAGTATTTAAAATAATTTTAATGTTTCTTTTTACAGTAAGAGAATGCACGACAAAGGCAGATCCTATTTTGAGTGAACTGAACAGTAAATTTCTGACAAAAATGAAACACTGTAGGTATTTTTAATATGCATTTAGTTGAGACATAAATGTAACTGAGACAGGTTTTGCTATTTTTATCATCTTAGCTGATAAAGTCATATTTCAAAGTCAGTTAAAAAGTGTATGCTGTTGTAAACATAAAAATATAAATATTACATACTAGGAATTTATTTTTTCATCATTCTTTTAGGAAAATTTGCCATCTCTTTTACTACCTCCAAGAATGATCAGTCAAATTATCTGGGTAAAAAACTAATTACTTTTAATAATCATATCAGTTCAGAGGTATTTGTCCTGCCAGAGGTTTACATCCGTGTAAAAACTACAGCAACAACCAGCATTTACTTCTCATTCAGGAGATAAAGTAGTTGCCTTCATTCTGAGCTATTGTGTTTCTTTTTCTTCTTTTGCAGTGGGGTTTCCAATTTTCGCTTCTTCGTAGTAATTTTTTTAACCGTTTTTGCTGTTTTATCGCTTTTATTTTTCTTGACTACTGATGATTTCTCGTCTTCATTTGCTGAAAAAAAGCAAGAAATTATTCACTCTGATATTTGTTTCCACTTTGTAGTCTAAAATGGTACAGAGACTTTTTGTATCTCCCAATAAAAAAGGGGGGACCATAAATAATATTTTATTTACAGTGGAGCATGCAATTTATGCTACTTTGGATTGTGATATGAAAATACCTAAAGATCAAGTATGTAAATAAATTACTATACAGGAAAACAACAACAGCAACCAAACAAACAACCACCAACGAGCCAAACAAAGGAAAACCCCTAAGCCAGACTTCCTAAATTAGCCAACTGCTTTGGCAGTTTTGTTCATAGGAACAGCAGACACATATTTCTATCAAATATTATTCTTTTCTTATCTGTCTCAAAAGCTTCAGTGTTTTCCTCTGTATGTTACTGCAGCAAGGAGAAACAAAACTTTCATATAATAGAAGTGAAAAGAGGCTTAAGTCCTCTATATATCATGTCACAATATATCATGTAATAAGTTTCAACATACTGTTGCCCTCAGTCTCATATCACCACTCAGTCCCTGTGTCTGTCTTCTTAAGCTAGCTTCCATAGTTGTGGCATTATGTGCAGGCTTGAGACACTATCAGACGGGAATGAGTATCTATGTACTACTTGTCAATGCCATATCCCCACTTCTTCAAGCTGCCAAAACTTTTTCCAAGGTATATAGTAAAAACCTACTGCTTACTATCTTCCATTTCAGAGTTGTATTAACAGCTGGAAGTACAAACAATTCTATTACCTTGAGACGATGTTGCTGACTTATCACAATTTTCCTTCATTTCTGAACCTCGGTCAAGCCATACTGCAAGACACGTCAGCCTAGCTTTGGTGTTGACTTCACACAGTAAAGACGGTGCATTTTTAATCTAAAGATAATAGGTGAAAAAGGTTAATTAAACATTACTTCACTTCTGTTTAAATTTATTGAAATATTTAAACTGAGAAAGTATTTTACTGCCCGACTTCTACTTCTTTTCCGGAGAATGGTAAGATGTTTAGAACCAGAGGCTGTGTACAGGTTAATGGTCACACTGTTACAGTCCTGTTCCTGGCACCATTCCTCAGTGCTGGTTTTATAAAAAACTCCCAGCAGCTTTAAGAGCATATCATGATAAGCAAGATCAGTGGGCTTCAGGCATGTAGAGGTGGTTAAACATGATAAATAAGTAGATGAGTCAGAGGCCCACTAAAAATATTTATATATAAAATAGTTAATGGTTACAGAAGTTTCTCCATAGTAAAACGTGGTTTTAGTACAGTCACAATAATTTGAATTAAATTATTGGATCAGGTTCCTTTTCTACCTCACAACAACATGGCTGCTGATTGAACATAATCCCTTTGTGGTGTGGTGTGTTTCAAACTGCTTAACCGCACCCGTATCAGTCAGCTCTGGGAACAGTTGAGCAAATATCCTATTACAGGTATCAGGGATAAAACAAACACATACGCAGCACAGCAGCATCAAATTATTAGAAACTATTTGTATTTGGATATTCCACCTCACAGAGCTGGGCAGAGCAGCCCACACAGTTATACAAGGTTTTACAAAATTTTGCCTACACAGTCAAAAGAAAAAAAAATACACATTTGGTCAAAGTAAAGACAGTGTTACAGAGAAAGTTCCTGGTGGTGCTCAGAACTGTTTGCAAATACAGCAGGTAAAAGTACCTAGTATATTAATGAGTTTGAATTCTTCAGCAGGACAACTTTTTGCCTTACATGAACTATCACTACTACAAACCACAGATTTTATGTTTTTTAAAAGATTAGCAACAGTCACCAGCACTACAAAAAATCACAGAGGTCCTTAGAGTGTATGTAACCATTTAGATAGGTTGGTCAGCTACATCTGAAGAAAAGCATGATTTCATGTAAAGAGGAGAAGAGCTTCACGCTATCATCTGATTTTACAGCTTGTTAAAAAGGTAAATATACAAATATACAAAAACATACCCATGCATTAAAAATATGTAGACATATACATCTCTACTGAACATGTAACAGAGAGAATTAAAACACCCAGATTAACAAATAAAAATCCACCAGTGATTTAAAATTGGTCACAGAACAGTCTGCAATTTCGATTGTCTGGTGCTTTTCCATAAACGCACCAAGCATTTTAATAGACCAACCTTATTAAGATCCAGATTCCACACTTTAATGTAACCATCACTGGATGCGGTAACAATAACATGTTGTCCTTCCCTTTCAAAGCTATAGATATCTTTTATTCTGTGAAGAAAATTTAATACTCGGTTACTTTATAACATGACAGTTCACTTCAGAGCAGTAAATTGACAGCAGCTAAAGATGAACAGGCAACAGCGTAAAATCAATTTGAACAGAAAAAACACAAATGACAGACAGGAGCTTCAAAAGGTAATTTGTTTTGAGTGCTGTCACTTACAGTAGGAATACATGCCTTTATTATGCAGGTAGGATTCAATTCAGAACACTTTGGTACTCTTAAGCACACACTATTAACGACATCAGTGATATTACAGCTCATGGTTTTGTATTTTGATGAGCTCAAATCAGCACTTGGACAAATGTTTGGTACTTGACAACAACAGAGAATATGTGATTACCCTTCTATTGTCTGGATTGAGTGCAACTGGTTTGGTTCATGTCAATATCCTCTACAGTCAGAAACTGTAAAGGCTATGCATTCTTTGGATAGTCTTGTAGGAAAATACCAGTGCCTAATTTCAGAAATACATGAAATACGTGGACCACACAGAGAAAAATTATACATATGTATATATATAAAAAGACATGATCCATATAGATACACAAACATATTACATATATATTACATGCGTTTCATATAAACTCAAATAATTTAGCTGAACCTTTTCTGTTTTGGTGTCTCTACCTACTAGCTCTCCACTGCAAAGCTCTGATACACCAGAACAGCCAGCCCATGGCTTTAGAGACACCAGCGGCCTCTGAGCAGCTCCACACCAGCCAGACGTGGGGGCTCTGTTTCAGATACAGTGCAGCAGGGATGAGCCTGCTGGGTCATTCAGGCTCAGAACTGCCAAGGGGACAACAGTGATGAGGACTGACCAAGGTAAGACAATGGGACATCACCAGATGTCTTACTACCAGAATTGCCTGTCTGGTATAGTCCAGTTTTGCAGTGTGGCCCTGTAGAGCCATTTTCATCTCCTGCCTATGAAGCACTACAGAACCCCATGGTCCCATGAAGATTTTGGTAGTATAAGTTGTAGAGGCTTATCAGTTTGGATAAAAGAGAGCTTTGGGGAGAGAAATGAGGAAAAAATCTTCCTCTTTAAAAATATTAACATAGAGACATACCAGGACATTTGGATTTTATATTTAAGACTTAAATTTAGATATGATCTACACTGATCTTATATTTAAGATCCAAATATTTCATACGCATACGACACTCAGATTGTAAGTTTAGAACTGTAATATTCCTAATTCTATACCAAGTTGTTTTTGTAATGTGTGTGGAAAACCCAGTATTTGTGCTTATACCAAAAGCAAAAAAATCTGTCCTGAATTTGGAATTTAGCACACAAGTAAATTTACTTTTGATAAGGGAACAAAAGCAATAGTAAAATATGCTGAACACTGCAAGGAATGCAACGTAGTATACTGAGTACTCAGCTTTGCCATAAATATTTAAGTAGGGAATAAATATAAAATATAAATATAAAATAAACATAAATATTTATAATACAAGCATCAATAATTATAATATTTATAATAGTTAATATAAATATTTTAATATTTAATATGAACACAAATATTTGTAATATAAATATAAAATACCTGTTTTCATGAGCTTTAAATTCACACAAACATTTTTGAGAGTCACAGCTGTAGAACCTTACAGTATCATCATCTCCAGCTATGGCAAGAATGCAATCCTTGGAGAGGGAAAAATGAAATGCAAGTGTAATTCAATGCATGTGTTTCAATGCAGTTATCTCCCAGCACCTTTCCCTTTTGCACTTACTGTAATAAATCTAAGCGAAGAAATTCTCTTCTCTGTTGTGATAGTGCCAGTGATCGAAGCTGTGTCGAGTCTGTAGATGTCCACTTTATTTGATATCACAGTCACATACCTCTCTCCATCAGGGGACCATTTAATTATGTGGGCATCTGTACACAGAGGAACATTTTTATACACACGTACAGCTTTTTTCTGCATTCTATATTGCATGAGAATCTAATGGTAAAAATCTTTATAAGCCACTAGTTGCTGCTTTCTAGGTAAACCTGAGAAAAATAAAGAAAAAAATCAAGTAACACAGAATAAACAAGTAACACTATGCTTTTAAATGTTCATTTCTGATTAGCGGAAAAAAAAAAAAAAGAAGAAAAAAAAGAAGAAAAAAAAAAGAAAAAAAAAAGAAAAATGAATTTATTTAAATTTCCCAACAAGAAACTTCAAGGTGGAAAAAAAATGATTTTTACTGTAGTGTCACTATGCTTTCCTTCTGGTAAATAACTATTACTGAGGGCACGTGCTTGCCTGCATGTGTGAAAAAGACATTGTGAAAGTAGCATGCGATTAACTGATTTGTTGATTAACAAAATCTGTTTTTCTTTATGCACATAAAAAATCTGTTTTTTAGCGGATTTAGACTGATAAACTCACTTTGCTTCAGGTTTTTGATAAAGGCTGGTCGTCCTTCCACAAGATTCCAAGTTCTGAAAAACAACAATAGATAATGTGCATTCCGGTTAAAAACAGCATAGTGAAACTGAAGTCCTATCTGCTGACATGATGCATCTGAAGGAAGCTTTTAAGCATCTCTGTGCATTTCCCTGCCTTCCTTAACGCAGGAGAAATTGATGACTTGATATACTGCTTGCACGCTATATGGCTGAATTTGTGCTCTTTATTTTATAAACCACTGCTTGCAATGCTGGGCCCAAAAGGAACCCAAATACCAATTTGTCCTGCTAATACAGCATCTTCTATGCTTAAAACACACACATACGGCAACACGTACATGCTTCAAGTTAAAAATTACTTTTCTCAAATTGAACAAAACCTGACAGCTTTCAGAAGTTCAAATATTTTGTGTTCCAAAATACAAATGCATTCATACATCTACAGGTGACTATAAGGAGTAAGAGCAGAGCAAGAAGCTAGGAACAGCAGAGACCATTTTTAAAAGACTTTAAAATATTGCTGGTACTTTGAACTCAGAAAGACAAATCAATGAACTCATGTTAAAATATGTTTTATCAGTGCTGCACAGTCTAGTCACAACATGAAATTGTTTTTAACAGAACTTACAGAGAGTTACTGAACTATGATTCTCAGCATTTCTCCATCAATTTCAACTCACCTTAATGTTTTATCTGTTCCCACTGACAAGGCTAGTTTCCCAGAAGGATGAATAGAAAGAGATGTCACATGCCCTCTGATATAAACAAAACAATGTATTAGCCACATATATTATTTACAAGGAAAATAAACAGGAAAACTAATGTGAACATGCAGATTTAAGAAACTCACTTATGTGCCTTAATGGATTTCAGGCACTCCCATCTCTTTGTGTTCCAGATACAAATTAGTCCATCTTCAGCTCCACTCAGTAGATGTGAAGTACCATAGAACTCCAGACATGTTATTGTGCCTACAAATCCAAACCAGAGCTATCAAGTGTTGTACGTACTGAATAGTTACCACGCAGAGAGAACGTATTTAATTAATAGAGTTAACAGATTTGCTTCTAGCATCAAAGCATGCCAGTACCCTACTCTTGGGAAAAGCTAAATTACTTCCCAAGTACTTCTTCACAAAACCAAACCAACTTTCTTGTTTTGTTCAGTCACTAATGTGCTCTGTTACTACCCCTGTAGCCATATATGTCTGAGCTCTGTGTGGTCCGCTCTCTGAAATAGCAGTTCTCAGCCACTGTGGTGCAGGTGATGCACAGCCTCTATCCCAGATATGCAATGTTCTTACATCAAAGCCCTGCTCTTGACACACAGCTGAATTTATGGGTACCATGTTCAGTCGAGTTCCATGTGCTTCTTGGTTATCAGGAGAGAAGGACAATCAGGATTGAGCCCCATATGACCCAAACATGTTTAGCTGGATGAGCATTAACTGCTGTTTTCACAGCAGTAATTTAGCAGGCTCACAAAGTAGGCAATGTCCAAGGTTAACTCTTCTGGCAGCAGCAGCCTGCTCTTACACACAAACTGTTTCTTTTGGGTGGCTGGTATGTGACAGGACAAGGACACTGGGAAAAATGGTTGTTTGGAGCAGGCACGCTCTAGATAAACTGTCCTTGTAGAACAAAAATCTCTCATGAGGTGTTTGTGGGCCATAACTTCTGAAGGAGTTAAAACTAACAATAATTGGAAGCAGCAGCTGCGTTTGTGGGCTCATGCCCAAAAGAATTTGTGGATTTTTATGCTGAAAAGTTTATCTTGCCTGTATCATCAGGCCATCATGGCTACAATACCATCACCATTAAAGACTGAAGTCTTATTAAAAGCATGGCAATTTAAATTTTCTTCAGAGATGCTGTTCATTACCAGCCGTACGTTTCAGCTATGAACTTCTATCCTTAATGCTCACTGTGAAGAAAAGCCCCCTTACCATTGTGCTGCAGCAGTGCCCCATGCTCTACCTTCTTCTTCATATCATAGATCTGGATCGTCTCATCCCTGCTCCCAGTGACCACGTATCTGTTATTCACGGCTACCGCTGACAACGAGGCAGTGTGAGCATGGTGTGTAAAATCAGGGACAACTGTCCAGGACTGTAAACGAAACACAAAGCAAAGAGATCTTTCTGAAGATTGCTGTCTTCATCACTTCAAGATTGTCAACTGGTGGTTTTTTTTTTTTTTTTTTTTTTTTTTTTTTAAAAAAAAAAACAAACAAACAAACAAAAAAACAAACTGAAAAAGTGTAAGTGCAGAATGTGAAGAAATTGTACTTACGCACCAGGTTTAGTGGGATCCTAAATATTTTGGGGATATTTTAGTGGGATATTTTGGGGATATTTTAGTGGGATATTTTGTTAACGTGCTCATGCGATTACTATGAGTGATTTCGGTGTCCACACCACCCCTTGCGCACGGCGCTGGGTTTGGACGACGCTGTGTGTGAGCAACAACCTGTGCAAAGACAAACCTGGAGCAAGGAGGCTAGATCCCCCTTTCTCCATCACCACAAGCTCCTCACACACCTTCCACCCGGCACCGGCCCTCAGGGCCCCCCAGGGCACCTCTTTTACCTCAGCTCCGCGCTGATAAACCACAGGGGAAAGCAGCAGCGGGCAGAGCACCCCCTACCTCCCCCCCCCCCCCACAACCCCGGGGACCCCTCAGCGACCCCAAGAACCGAGGCGGCAGCGCCCGCGGGCCGCTCCCACAGCCGGGGGCCGAGCCTGCCGCCGCGGGCAGCCGCCCGCCCCGCCTCCGCGGCCATTTAAGAGCCCCCCCGGAGCCGTCCCGGCGGCCGGCGGCGAGAGGACGGTGAGTAGCGGGGCAGCGGGTAATGGCGGCCGCGCTCCCTGTCTCCTTCCCTCCCTCCCCACGCGGCCGTTACCTCGGCGGGCAGCGCGGCGAAGCCGAGCAGCACCTGCTCGTAGCAGCCCGCCACCACCTCCATCGCCGCCATTTCGGGGCCCTGACGCCGCCGTCGCCGCCCGCCTGTCCCCGGCGCTGCCCGCGCGGCTTGCAGGCGGCGGCGCCTCCGCGGGGAGATGGCGGCCGGCGGGCCCCGCTCACGGCGGGCCGGGGGCGAGGCGAGGCGGTCCCGGGAGGGGAGGGGAAGGGAAGGGGAAGGAGGGCGGCGGGCGCAGGCTCGGCGCCGGGCAGCCCGGCTGGGAGGTCCTGGCGGGGCGGAAGCGGGCTGCGGGCCGCTCCCGGTGGCGACGCGGAGGGCGAGAAGCGTTAGTAGCTGGGCTGTGGGGCTTGGATTGGGGAAGGGGTGCGGGGAAGGGGTCGCCAAGCGGGCTGAGGGGCTGTGGGGCGGCCTCTGCCTTCCCGACGCGCCGGGACGGGCCCCGCGGGTTGGGGGGGGGGGGGTTGGGGCGGGGGGGCAGCGGCAGCCCCCGGCCCCACAGGCGGCCTCTCGCAGCCCTGCTTCATTTTATTTCGTTAGCTGGGTTTGTTTTGTGGCTTTTTATATTTATTAGCTCGTAGCACAACAATAAGCGGGCAGCGCGGGCCGGCGCGGAGGAGCTCGGCCGGGCGGGGCGCACTTGTGGCTGAGCGGCCGGGGAAATGCGTCACGGCTCGGCACGGCCTGGCACGGCCCGGCCCAGCGCCGCCATCCCGCTGCCCCGAGCACAAATCCGCCGCCCGGCACGGCCTCCGAGGCCTCCTGGGGCCCTCCTGACCCCCTGAGCCGTGCTCACGCAGGCGGGTTTCATCATCTTTAACGCTGTCCGCCTTGGTGCGCGCCTAGCTCCGTATTGCTGGCACAGGCCTGGCCGAGCGGCCAACAACGCGAGTTGTGGAGGTTAGAGCTGCCCCGCTGTGCTTCAAGCTAGCTGCACCTGTAGCCCGGTTAAAGGTGTATATGGGAAATACGAAATTCCTACCCGCTGTCTCAACTGCTTTCTGAATGTTTTTGACTTCTAGTGGCAAGGAGCAGCAGTGAAGATCGGACGGGGAAGAGCACGAAAGCAGTTTTGCCTAAAACTCCATGATAGCTGTGATCGCGAAGCTATTGCGTCAGACGCACTCTGATAGCTTTTTGCAATCAAAGCGCTTTGTGGTGTGTGGAGTCTCCTGTTAGATCCGCACTAATAAAGAGCGGTAAGTTTTCTTACAAAAAGTAAAAAAAAAAAAAAAAATGCAGTGGTGAAGCCAAGAATTATTAAATACTAATATTTCCAGTATTTAACATATCAAGGTTGTTCCTTCTTAATAAAAGTAAGGTTTGAGTTAAAGTAACATTGCCATGGGGGTATTTTTATAAATAATGGCCTCTTTCACTGAAAAAAATAAGAGAATTCTTTGTAAGTACAGTTAGTCTATGACCTCTTTCTAAACCTAACCTTTACTGGTACATTACCTGTATTTAAGGGCTTGTTCTTGACAGCTTTTTTGGATACAGAATGGGAATGGAGATGAAGTGCATAGTTATCCTGTGTAACACTGTGCAGGGGTATTCTTACAGGATAGGTTTGTCCTATGTTGTATTAGCATAATCAGTTTTCAGAAATAGTGCTCTGAAGTGTTCACTTGTGTGAGCAAGCCTTTAAGGCATTACAAACACTCTAATTATTTTGCGCATGTGGATTGGGCCAGCCAGTTCATGCAACGTTACATAATTTGTTGTGTGGTAATGGGAATTAATATTTCAGCAGTCAAGTGTCTAAGTAGAAGAGAAATATTGGATGTGTGGGAGGAAAAAAAAGCAGTGGTGAATGAACAATTGTGTGCAAGGGGATGCAAAACATTCTGTAAATGCAAATGTTTTCTGTGGTGGCTTGTATTGGGTGAATGACTGTGAAAGAGCTTAAAGAAAGGGTATCAGTCAGTGAAGAGGTGTGTACGCCTCTTCAGTGAAAAGTGTAGGATTTTAGTAATAGTGGTTAAGTTGCTCTGTGGCTAACTCACTGGCGGTGAGTGAAATGTGTATGTGGAAGAGGCGGAAGACAAGAAGATACACCTAAGAAAAGGTGCAGAGAAGGGTCACGCTTAATCTTTTCTGTACCCTGCTTTGTCTCTTACATCTCTCCTTCTTTAGCAGGTAGGAAGTACAACTGCTTGTTTTCAGCCGTGTAATTGGTACCACAAGCAGATGCAACTTCTGATTTGGCTCTAAGTGTGTATGGGGGGACTTGAGGAGTTGTAGAAAACATTAAAGATTATATTTTTGTTGCCTTGTTTTTAATTATTTTAGAACATGGAACTACTAAATAATACTGCATGTTCTTTTAGAAATAAGGGTAAGGTGTAGGTCACTTAAAAGCTCACAATTTTATAGTGTTTTGGACAATGCAGAAACTTTGTGGACTACTACAATTTAAGAAAGTGAAGAAGACTTGTAATTGTAGTCCCCTTGGCTACATATCCTTTTTGTCATTGCTAAAGCAATTGAGATAAATCGGAAACTAAATTCCTGAGTTGTGAATTAATAATATTAAAAATGTTAGAGAGGCTGAACATCTATGAAACTAACTAACCTCAAAATTAAGATAATTCTTGCCCCTCCCTCACATTTTTTCTAGCTGAAGGACTGCAATAAATTGAACGTTTGCAGCTGCATTCCTTGAGAAAGACAGAGGACAGATTCTTTCAACCATGGCAACCCAGGTAAGATCCTGTGGTGAGAAATTCAGGTTTGTAGTGTCTAAATGGATCCCAGAACCATACTCAGAATTCCTAGTAAATGTAAAGCTGAAATAGCTAGCTCACTCTGAGTTGGGTGTTCTAGTCCTATGATTTCCTCTGGTAATTTGGTAATTGGTGGCTGTCCTCTGGATGCTTGACCATAACAACCGAAGCAGGTTGGGGGCAAAACATTAAGCTTTGCAGTTTGGATTATTTGAGCATGAGTTCTTCTGAAGGATCTTGCGAGTAACACTCTCTATATAAGTAATGTAGAGGTGTTGTAGAGGAAGAACACTAAAGCCTGCGTAAGTAAAAGTTACTGAAAAACGCCATTCTTATTTTTGGAAATCCTTGTTCTTCAGAATACTGCATGAGGGAGGCAACCTGTGTTAATACGGCTGTTTCTCTCCTCTTTTGTGTAGTTACCCCACTTCCTTTTTAACTGTGGCTTTTTGGGTATTTTTTTTTTTTGAGGCACTCTTTTTTTTTTATGCCTCTTACTTCCTGGCCTTGCATCTGGGTTTTGAGTTTTCCCCTCAGCCAAGTTAGTGCCTGTTCCTGGTCTGCTTTCTCCTTGCATTCCATTAATGGGCCTCCTGTCGTCGTTCCTGGCCTGAGAGAGTGACTGGCAGCTAGGTAGTGAGGAGAGACATCTCACATAAGCAAGAAGAATCCCTAGGAAAGGGGAGATAGGGACAGACAAGATTTCTTCTGAGCAAGAGTGATGATTTTTCTGCCTGTTCATCACTCACTGTGCTACTGGAGACTTTTTTTTGAGATTCCGAGAGCTCAAATGGAGCACAATCCAGTCCTAAGCTAATTAACACATAGGATTGACCAGCATCGAAGGGCTAACTGCTTTTTTCCTAATTCCAAGAGGAAGCTGTCAATCCTTTAGCCAGCTTGACAAGTCAGGGGAATATGGCTGTTCATACAATCCTTTGGCTCTGTTATTTTTGCCAGGCGTTTTCCCCAGAGGCTGCTTTCCCTCATGGGAGGCGGAGGGAGAAATGGGACCCCAGGCTTCTTTCAAGGGCAAGGTGAATATGGGGAAATCACCTGTGGTGATGGGGAGTGGGAGGGAGGAATGTAAATGAGGCTAAATACTATAGAGGTGTTGTTTTTTTTTTATCCCAACAGGACTTGCTTGGGAAAAAACGAGAGTGCCTCCAGGCCTACAGCTGGTGGAGAACACCACAGAAAAAACGAAAGAAAAAGAACAAAATAAAACCAGGAAGAATAGAGTTTGTTAGTAGTAGTAGTTCAGCCAGGTAAAAACCTTTTGAAATGAGAAACTCTGACTTACCTGTTTGAGTTGATAGTGAAGGCCATCACTCACTTTTAAAATTCTAAAATGGCTGGTGTGGTTGCATATATGCTAAATGTTGCATTGGCAATATGTGTCCATAAATAATACTTTATTTGTAGTTGCTCTCTCCCATGATCGCTGGGAAGCGGTAGCAAACTAGTCATATAGCTCCTTTGAATCGTAGTTGTGGTTCGAGTTAATCATTTTTCTTGGTATTTTGATGCTTCTTTCTTGTTCAGACAAACTGTGCTTCTTTTTGAAACACACTTTTACAAGTTGTCAGAAAATGGGCTCTTGTTGCTGAAACAGTAGAATAGACCCAGAGTAACGGAAAACTTCAGATTGGAGTGGTGGCATTGCAGTTTTGCACATGACTCAGTTCTATACTTAGTGCTCCTTACAGATTTGTCTCTTTATTTGTCTGATGATAACTAGCTGTTAATATAATGGGAATCAGCTATCTTAGTCTTGAACTTTAAAATTGTTCTCTCTCTTTTTTAAAGACCAGATTATTCAATATTTGTTGGGGAGCTTACTCCAGAAGTGGATGATTTCCAGCTCTATGACTATTTCCTGAAGAGGTATCCCTCATGTATTGACTGCAAAATAGCAACAGACCTGCTGGGATATTCCAGGTAATTCCAGTGCGAATTTGTAATGTTATCAGTATGTTTGCTTCTATAAGCGATACGTAAGAACTTGTCGGAACTGTTCCAGTGTGGTTTTTTTCTGAGGCAGGAAGAGTGAGATTAGTCTTTAGCATTGCTTTTCTTAATAGCACAGACCCTCGAGTGTTTCTAAGAGCTTTCTGGTTAGTTAAAGCAGTTACTGTGAGAAGCTTCAACTTAGCCATATGCTTATCTACATGGGGGAAAAAAAAAGAATTAGAAGCTGGGAGAAGGAAGAGCTATGCACTGAAATCAGCGCTGCTGCGTGTCTACTCAGTCATCTGCAATACTGAAGACAAAATAATTCCTACGTTGTTTGGGGAAAAGCATAAGCCATGGCAAATCTTAGGGGGTTGGGTGATGGAACCTAATGTTAGTAGTAAATAAAGTCTAGCAGAAACTACTGACCATGCAGTGAGTCAAGCAGGGATGAGTGAGTTTGCTGTTCAGACAATGCTGCCTGTAATAGACTAATCCAAGAAACTTTTGAGAAAGCAGATACAAAAAAAAAGAATGCTAGTGTTACGCAGTGGTAGGAGTGGGCTAATGCTAACTGATTAACTGCTGTATACGCAGAAATTATGGAGTCTGATTACTTAATGCAGATAGCACTTAAAATGTATTGTTTTGCTGGCTCTCAGTGAGTTGCATCTTAATGCTATCAAGGAACAAGCTTTTTGCTTCTGGCCCAAGTTTTTTAATTTGGTGAAAGCCTTTTCTGTGCATGTGCGCATGCCAGAGAGGTTGCTTAAGTAATAGAAGCTATAGTAGCTGCTATCTTCTGTTTTTTTGTAGAAGACAGAAATTGAATTCATTAGTTTTGTAACTGTTATGCATACTAGAATTTGTTTTCTCCCTTTTGAAAATTGTAGAGGGTATGCCTATGTCAGATTTGGTGAGCAAGGTGATCAGATGAGGGCACTGCAAGACTGCCAGAATGCACCAGGTCTGGGGGGAAAACGAATCCGGCTGAGCATAGGAATTTCTAAAAGGTAACCAATGAGTTGTGCATTGATACAGTTATTCTAAATAATCAGATTCTTGTAGCTCTGCCTTTGTAAAGTCTGTGGCCCTTGCTGTAATGGCTGTACACAGGATGCAGTCTACAAAACCAAAAATGCAGAAGTACTATGTTTTGCCTCCCTGGATTCATCAACCTGTTTCAGGATGGCTGGGGGAATCCAACTCTTAAGTCTAGCCAGACAGTAACTTGGGCTTAGCTGCCATTGTAACCAGCCTTGTTTCTCAACAGTAGCAAAGCTGAATGCATTTGTAAGTATTTTCAGGTTTGGGACTGTGTAAGGTAGAAGGGACAACGAGTGGTTTTATATACAGTGGGCTGACAGGAAAGAAGTGGGGGAAAATATGGGAATACAGGGAGAAAGCCAAAGGAGAACAGGTTTAGAATACTATTTGCTTTTCATGAGCTTAGTTCAACGGGGAGTTCAAAGTTTAGCACTTCCTGAGAGGGTTTCTTACTCTACCGGCTCAGTTCTAACCTCTATTTAAGGCAACTCAGGTCTCTGAACAGTTAAAGAATTGATACCAAATTTGATGAACTTTGATCCAGGATAGTGACAAAACAGGACTTCATATAAACAATTCCAGTATGCTCATGAGGTTAGCTTGTGTGTTGTGTTAAATAGTAAAAAAATAACACTTCTGTTTCTGTTTACCTAGCATAATTCTGTAAATGTTGCCTCCTTCTGCATTAGAATGGAAATGCTCTTCTCCAAGAGAGCACTGTCCAAAATTTCTCTGCCAAATTTTTTTTATTAAGTTAATACTTTTTTAAAATTTTGAAAACAAGAATAAGCCACAATCATGTTTTCTTGCTTCGGCTATCCAGAAGAATGTCAACAATATTTTCAGATCTTCCTTCCCTACAGAACTGTATGTAGGAAGAGTGCAGTTGGAAGCAGAAGACGTAAGATGATATATCTTCTGTTTATGTCTACTACAGTAACAAGACAATGGATTACCTCTTTATTAGAACTTGTGTAGCTTTACAGTATTGAAACAAATGTAGGTATTAAAATACACATCAGTAATATGTTTCTTAATGGCTGAGTACCATGCTCTCTTAGCATTGAAATATCCAGCCATTGGATTAGTTTGTCACTCAAGTTTGCTTATTTTGGAAGCTATTTCAGAATGCCTTCAGCTTGTATTCTTGACAAAAAGCATAGAACTCACTTCTCTGCATCCCCAGTTCAAGCCAGAGAAATTGGGCACTGCAAACACAGGAGGTCTGCCTGTACAGAATCAGTGAGAAGTCTAAACAGTGGATTTTTTTTTTGAATATGCAGCTGGGTTATCTGACTGTTCTTTATGCAGTGTACATCAGCTTTAGCACTTGTCTGGGTGCTTGTCATCAGTCTGAGGCTGCCCCTGAGAAAATCTTGAAAGGGAAAGTAGTGAAAATGAATCAGCTGGCCCTTTCTTCTTAAGAACCAGTATATTTTGTAGTTCTCCCACTGATAAGGCTTCATACTGGACAATTTGTGATTATGTTGTTAAGCAAGACTGACTTCACCTGAGTGGTATACTTGGCAGCTGTTGAATGTTTCATGGACTTTAAACAAACAAAAAACAACAAAAAACTGAGCAGGTGGAGGTAGACATGACAAACTGGCAGGCAGTGTGTCAGATGCTTCTTTGAAATGTATAATCTGACTCCATTCACTTCTTTCTGGAAATAAGATCTAGTAATTACCTAAACAAAAGATAGAAGGGTTAAGACTGCATCTTCAAAGCAGCTGTGCTTGATAAATGTCTCTGGTCTTAACAAATCAATCTTTAGCAAAGGACAGAGACTTAGCAGCAGCTTGCTTATGCCAACACTAAAAATACTTGATGTATACAGGTAACAATGTCAAGGCTCTGGAGTTAATCCATGAAAACTATTACTTCTGGTATTGGCAAAGGTGAGGATGTTTGCTTCTATATAAATGAGGTTTTGTGCTATGACTTAAGCTGTCACTTAGGCGACTATTTAGGAAAGCTTCCTTTTAAGCTTTGATGTATGTAAGCTGACAAATTGTTTAAGTTCAGAACTGGGCTTACAGTTCATTGTTCTCTAACTGTATGCAACTTCTCATGTTTCAGACTGAAAGCAGAATTCCAGCGGTACCAGTCATACAACTATAATGATTATTACCAAGATTATCAGAACTACTACTCGCAGTGGAGTTACGATGCTTACGCTGAGTACAACTACAACTCCTATGCTCCCTATGACAGCATGCAAGCTGTTGGAGACTGCTCTTTAGGAGATGCTGTAATGGCTCCAGCTGTTTTTGAGGTAAAGATACTGCAAACTTGTTATAAAGAAAATATTTCACAGATAGGTTGTACAGATTTGCGTGAATCAGCAAAAAAAATAATTTGAAGCTGAAAACACAGCTTCTACTTAGTGCAAAGGTTAAAATAACAGGTTCCATTCAGAGATGTTTGCATTTAAGTGCTTAAATAGTAAATCCATAGAATTAGTGATTTATACACCATTATTTGTTCATGTATACCAAATAATGGTTTTGACAGCATAATTGCGTATATTTCTGTTTGTGTTCTTCTGATATGCTTTGCTTAAAGCAAATTAAACAGTTGTAAGTGGTCTTATCACGATCAATTTATCAGCTGTGACCTCCGGAAGTCCTTTCCGACCTGTACTGTAATATTGGTTTTCCTTTAAAAAATAAATAGATAAAATGCCATCTCTCCTTGTAGGAAGAAGGAATGGGTTGAGAATACAGTACTTTGAATCTGTGATGCTTTCTGAAATGAGTTATGATTAAACTTAGCCTTTTCTGTCTTCCAGGAATCTTCAGTTATGACTGAAATGAGTGATGACCTAATTACTGAAGGTAATAAGGGTTCTACCATTGTGACTTGAGTTTAGCCATACTTGTGCCTTTTAACAATACAAGCTAACCTCTACTGGATGAAGAACATCTTGAAAATTCAGCTGATGCAAAGGTCAAACCTCTGTGGAGTTGATCTGCAATCAGTTGGGGTTTTAAAGCTGATACAGCATACACTGACTGCATCGAGTAAAATGGGACACTGTCAATGCTTCGCAGCAGGTTTCTTGTAACTGTGCCTTCATTCCCCTTTGAAAATGGTCTAATACAGAATTTTTGTTCTTTGTATTGATTCCATTAAGCAGATTCTATATTAGAAACTCAATAATATGCAAAAGCTTTGTTCTCCACCCTGAGGTAAAAGCTTATGTTGCAGATTCCAAAAGGAGGATTCGGCTTGCACTTACAAATTAGGTACAAAACATTGATGTCCTGGAAGGTTTGCAAAGTTCGTCATGTGGAAGCATTTTGTGTTAGTGTTTAGAAACTACCCTGTGTAACATGTATCACAGTAGAAGTGAATTAAATGACTTTTGGGAAGGTTTCATAGCAGATTATCCTTAAACATTATCTTTACTATCTTAAACATTATATGTATTATCTTTATCTTGAAAGACAAATACAGTCCTAGCCTTCAAATATACAAATTCCCCAAAGTTGGAGGTTTAAAATTTTAGAGGACTAAATACCTCACTAAAATTAGTAGATCTAATAGCTTATTACACTTAGCTTAAAATACATTTTATTAGCCATTTTACATGAGTTTTTTGTGTGCATGCCTCAGGTTTGATACTTGTACTTACCAGGCTTTTATTTTCAGATCCACAGCTCTACTTGGATGTTGATGAAATGAATAGACAATTTATGGAGACAAGCGAAGAACTCTATGATTCACTCATGAATTGTCACTGGCAACCTCTGGATACGGTCACATCTGAAATCCCTTCTGCTATTTAAGTGTCTTATATAGCATGACCGTTATGACCAAGGTGCTAAAACTACATTTCTTCTACATTATTCTAGCTCATAAGTTTTAAAGCACAATGATAGGTTGGGTTTTTTTGCTATGCTTTTGACAGTTTCTGTAATCTTTTTGTTCATCACTCTATTCTTGGAGCATCATGAAATCATGTAAATATTCTAGAAATGTAAAGAGTTAAATGGGGTCTAAAGATAGACTTGCCTGTGTAAATAAAAATTTGTTTCTGCAAACCTGCCAGCAAGGGACTTTACTTGTACATGTGTGCAGCACGTTCTCTTCTGGCTTACAGAATTTAACAGGGTAGTAAGGGTGTTTCATCTGTCTTTATTTTTATATGGGCATTAGGACACAAGCAAAATCTAGCTTTCACTTGTTTTCCTGGTTACTTCGGTAAGTGACAAGCCAAGCCTTTCATGTGCTTGCTTAGATTGGGAGTATCTATGGGAGACACTCAACGGGCCTTGCTGTGGAAACGCTTGTGTCCACTCCTTCCTGCAGGCTGCTGGCTCTAACTGTACTACTGATATCTGCTAGGTCAGCAAAAATTGGCTTATAAATATGGTATGTTAAGAGTATGGAAGTGTAGACTTGAGCTGCCATAGCTACAAACATCCCATGGAATGAGGATGATGTCTGCTGGCACTCTCTGCATCAGCATTCAGCTTTCCCTTGCCCTTCTTACTGTTAGACTTCTCAGCTGACACTTTACAGCAAAGAGATTGCTACAACATAATACATGTTCTTAAACTAAAAAAAAATCCTGGAGAAGACAACTTGCTGGCTTAAAAGAGGAAAAATAACCCACCAGGAACAACAAAAAATTCCTAGTAACAGCCCCTTAAGTTATACCCTCTGCTACCTTCTCTTATTTCTCTGGTCTTCCTTCATTCATGGTAATTAAGTTTATAAAGCTTTGGTAGAAGGTTGACAGTATTCAAGTCAAAGGAGATGAGAGCAATGAGGAAAGCTTTGCTTTAAGCTAGAGCAGTCTTGCAAGTTGCTGCCTTTATGCTGTTCTCATCTTGAAGGGTACAGAGTATTTTCCAGTCACAGGGACTCAATAACCCTATGGGTATTGAGAAATAGTTGCTAATTAACGGTGTATATAATAAGTGAGGCTGGAAACAAAAGAATATTCTTCCAAGAAAAAAAAGGAAGCAGAAATTATTGTACTTAATAGCTATGGAAGCTGTAAAAGCTAGTTGACGCAGTTTTGGTACTGCTGTGTGTTTTGGGGGCAACATAAACAATAACTGCTGTGATGGCAGGTAAGAATCAAATTTTTTTATGGCTTAGTGTAGTTAGTAAAAGTAGTGGTCATAAGCTGCCTGCTGTTCTTAATTGTAATACAGATTCTCTTTTGTGGCTCCTCAGTACTTAGAGGTTACTTCTAGCTGATCACCAGAAACTGCTTCTGTTTGCTATTAGCTGTTGGGTTTTTGCTAGGAGTACTTTCAGTCCTGAATTTAAATGACATCCTTAAACAGAGAAGGCTTTGGAAGTATTGTAGGAAGTACGTTCTTCCTGGTTTTTGTGCAGGTGTACATGTAGGAAGAGACAGAAGGCAAAGAACCTCATATAGGTGGAGGGGGTGAGGAGGCATCACAGTTAGAGCTGTTGCAGTTAGCTCTTCCCAAAGCATGAAAGCAATGTGGCTGGGAACAGGGATTTATTGGGTCACTTCTTTGTGTGAGCCAGTGAGTCTTTTGAGGGGCAGATTAATAAGAATATGACACAAGGTAGAGGTGGAAGAGATGAAGCAAAGAGAATGGGTGGGAAAATGGTTCCGTGTATGTGGAGTTGTTTCAGGGGACTGAGCTGGGGCAAGTTCAAGATAATAGATGCAGCCTGCTTGAATTTGGATGGCAGCACTGAAGCTTCAAAACCTTACAAAGTTTGCTGCCACTTCAGTTGTAGTGCATAGCTGTAGTACTTGAGCTCAGAAGTACAAACTGCACAGCTAAGCAAAGGTTTTTTTTAATCTATTTTCTTCAATGCGAGCAGCAAGGCAGCTTCCAGGTGTGTGCCTGGGTGGTATGCTGCTTTGACGTGGCTTGCTTTGCATCACCAAACACAGTAGGTTGCATTGAGTACTTTGTGGAAACATTCGTTGTGTTGTCAACTGAAAACGTGATGCTATAGATACGTGTTGGCCCAGCAGAAACTGTGTGAAGTATCAGTGCTGTTCTTTGGCCTTTGAGAGGTTGGTTCCTCACATGTGACCTGTGTAACGAGGGGCCCACATAGATACTTGACTTCATTTAGTCTGATACTGTGATGCTGTATGACCCAAGTCTATGAACATCAAAAAATCAGGCTGTGGCCATCCATTTTATGTAGACTTTGCCTATTAACGAGGTCTCTATGCTGTACGTTAGGGACGTGCGCCTTCTGTTCTGGACTAGATAGTGCAAGTACTGGTTTTGTAGTTCAGTGGATGAGTTTGTTTGGGCTGTTTGTTCTCCAGAGCTGGAAAATGGTGGGAGTGTATTCTCTTGGAGTCCACATAAATTAAAATGATGAGAGGAAGACAACTATGTTGGTTGCAGCCTGTGCGCTGCTGTTATAAAGTAGTTCTCTGACGTCTTTTTCCCTCCCCTGAGACTTACTAGCCTATTGCCCTTTGCTGTTAGGAGTGCATACCTGGATTGGGATGGTGTGTGCAGTGCAGATTTCTTATTGTAAGAGTGCAGTGAATGCCAGACTTCTTCCTGTACTGCTGTGTTAACCATGAATCACATTCAGGAAGCAGTGATTGCATCAGAACTGCTAGAATGCTTTGTAGAGTCTTCTTACTGGGTAAACTTCACAGCTGCAGTTACAACTTCCAGCTTGTATTAGCTGAACACATCGTATTGGTGCCCACCGTCAGTTTGGCAAAGATGGGATTGCAGTAGCAATTTGCTTGCTTTCTTCCTTCTTTTGAATTAAACAAGTCTTTGAAACAACTCTTCCCACGCCACTATACTTCACTTCCAGTTATTTTTGGTTTTACTTAGCTGAAATGTTTTTTTCTTCCAAACTTGAAGTTTTCTACAAGAATATCTCCTAATGATTTCATAAGCTCTTTTCATTGAACCTACCTGCAATAGAGAGTGCTTTTACTCAAAAACCTTCTGGTTTCTGCAAGTATAGTAGTGGGGTTTTTCCTGTCTCTTCTCTGATCAGAAAGGACAGTGATTTGAGGGGCTACTAATCCTGTCATCAGTGAGCCAGAAAAAGGCAGGAGTCTGAAATGGGTAAAAAAGTACTTAAAGGGATGCAAAAAGAGTAAATGGTACTTAAGCCGTGAATGTTTCTTTTTGCAGGGATGCTCTGGACCAACTGCTTCTTTCTAGCGCTACCTCAAAGTAACTTGCAGATAGAACTCACAGGGAAGATTGATCAAATGGTGATGATCGCTGTCATTCTGCTGGACACGCATATACTTGCCTTTCTTTTTGGCTCATTTTTAATACCAGTTAACTTCAGTGACTCACGTTAATAGACACCGTTTGACTGCATCGGCAAATATCTCTGAGTCATGAGTGTCATTAAAGGCCTGTCACCATATGGAAATCCTTCTAAATAAGGAAAATGGAATTAAAATAAATAAATAAAGCAGCATTTGAACTTATGAGCAAACATGGCGTAGCTGCCTTTGACACTGATCTGGAGGAGAAAAATCACGTCACATTAATATGGTCACCTTAATATGCTTGGAGGGAAGATTTTATGTTTGCCTAATTATTACATGTCCAATGCAGGAGGGGTTTTAGTCAGTTCCCTGAGCACGTGTTGTTGCAGAAGACAACGATTTCACTGCCCAATGCCTGTTACTAAGGGCACAACTTATATCCCGTGATCACTTTTATTTATTTTCTGTGGTGGAAATCTGTCACGATGCCCATCTTTCCCCTGCCATAAGGTAGAATTTTGCGTGACAAGTGTTTCCCGGACAGAGGGGGCCACGAACCCAGCGTAAAGCACTGCGTGTGCGTTGGTTATTGGTGTTGGGGGGGTGTTGGTTGTTGGTGTGGGGGTTTATTGGTGTGAGGGTTATTGGTTGTTGGCGTGGGGCTTTATTTGACGAGCACTGCCGGGTCCCGCGGGCGCCGTCCCTGAGGGAGCCCCGCTGCCCTCCCCTCCCCCACCCCCTCCCCTCACGCTTTCCCGCGCGGCCCCGCCCCCCCCCCGGCCGCGAGGCACGCCGGGGCCGTCGCCGCCTGGTGACGCGCACGGCGCGCGCCGCGCTGACGCGAGCCGGGAGCGCTCGCCCCAATTGGCCGTGTGAGGGGAGCAGCGGAGCGGGGAGGGCGAGGGACGGGAAGGGAAGGGAAGGAGGGAGGGGGGAGCGCGGCGGCGGAGGCCAGCGGGCGGGAGCAGGAGGGCGGCGGGACGGGGACGGGACCGGGAGACCGGGGCGGGGCGAGGAACGGGAGCGGGAGCGCGGAGGGGGGGGGGGGGGAACGCGCGCTCCCGTGAGGGAGCGGGAGGGGGAGGGGCAGGGCAGGCCGCGCGGCGCGTGGCGGCGGGGGGCGGGGGGGTTCCGTGACGGCACAGGGCGGGGGGCGGGGGCGGGATGGCCTCGGGCGGCGCGGCCGTTGGCGCGGCCGGTAGCGGCGCGGCCGTTGGCGGTGCGGTCGGTAGCGGCATGGCCGGTGGCGGTGAGGCGCCGGGCGGCAGCTCGGGAGCGGGAGCCGGAGGAGGAGGAGGAGGAGGAGGAGGAGGAGGAGGAGGAGCGGCCGGCGGCAAGATGAAGAGTCGGCGCCACCATCTGGGCGCCGCGAAGCCCCCCTATGCCAGGAGCAAGAAGGTGAGGAGCGGCCCCCTCGCGGCGGGCCCTTCCCCTCGACCCCTCGGTTAGCCCTAACTTACCCTCACCCCCATACTTATCCCCTTTATCCCTTTAATTACTCCTTACTCACCTCTTTACCCCTTTAGTTACCCCCTTAGTTACCCCCCTCAGCCCCTCAGTTACCCCCTTAGTTACCCCCTCAGCCCCTCAGTTACCCCCTTAGTTACCCCCTCACCCCCTTAGTTACCCCCTTACCCTTTTACCCAGCCCATTACCCCTCTCCTCACCCTCCCCTTCAACCCCTGCCTGCTGCCCTCAGGACCCCCCAGCGCCGCCCCCAGGGCTTTCCCCGCTCCCTTCGCCCCTCCTCACCCCTTGGTAAATTCTCTGCATGTTATCTGTCAGGCTTTACTTCTCCTTTGTTTTGTAGGCTACGGTAGGTTGACGGTGAAAGCGGTAGGTTGATCGTGAAACCGGTCTGTAAATTCGGGGCGTGAAAATCCCTGAGCTGGAGGGGGGACAGAGATCCCTCCCAGCAGCTCCTTGCTAACAAATGTCAGGGCGCCCAGAGAGGTGCTCTGGAGATGCCCTCTGCACGTGTTCGTTCAGCCAAAACCTCTCCGCTATTAAATCAGTAACGTAACTGAGGGGATTACTTATCATATGCAAAACCAAAGGAGCATTATGCATAGATAGCTTTTCAGTTAGGTTTTTATCACTCGCAGAAATGCCAAGTCCCTTATACCGTATATTGACAATCAGTCTGAAGCTGGCCTGGAAGGGCAGCACAAACATTGAAACCTCTGGCTTCAACATTGCATTAATGTTGAAAGTGCCATATCTTGCATTTACTGACACTGCGTAGATAACTGATAAACTTACAAGTGAATTAAAAATAATCAACAGAGATGGTTTTCCAACTTTTCTATTGTCTGCTATCTCTGTGTGTTTTCCAGTAGATTTATTTAAACAGTGTGCCAGAGCAAACACGTGCTTGGGGATATCTGGGGGATTCTGCACAGAGAATGGATGCTGCACATCCAATACAGATCAAATTAACAGTAACTTACTGGGGAAAAATTGTAATGATTTGATAAACAGGCAAGATGATAGATGTGCATTTATTATAGCAGATAACTTTGTAATATCATGAATTGTGCAAATGTCTGTAACGTAAAAGGATGAGCTTTGGGTAGATAGCTTGCTTACAGTATCTGTCAGTTAATTTCCGTTTATTTTCAATATAACGTCCACTCTGCAGAAGGTTCTGTGGTTTAATGTTAATTTTCTCTCAGTGATGCAGCTGGGGAGACACGAAAGCGATCAATGCGATTTTAACATGAGGTTATACCTCTGATTCTGATCTCTGCCCAGCTGTTTTTCTCATCCTTCCCCCTACAGCTTTTGTCAGTAAGTCGGTTCGTAGAAATACTTAAATAGAGTTTAAATATACTTAAATATACTGTTTTGTGTGCTTGTGATCAAAAGTACAGCCCACCAAACTCCCCGTCTCTTACCGTTAAGCTCTGAATGTGCCTGGGCACTGTAGACAGTATAGGTAACAGCTTTGAAGTTCCTGGGATACCTAATTTACTTTTTTTCCCCTACCTGCGGGAGGGATGATTAGCAGGATGCCTAGCTCATGATTGTCAGCTTTCTGGATGTTATTTAACCGTAGTTCTTGGGGATTTTAGTCAGGTGGGAATTCTCCGATCATACCCGATACGAGCTGCAGAGTCAGTCTTCTATGAAATACAGCAGCAGCTTTAGAAGGCTCTTGCAAGAGGAGGTGCTGCTGCTTTTTAAAATCTATTAGTTAAAGCGTTTGTTTGTTCAGAACATGGTAGACCCTACTTCAGCTTCCTTTTTTGCCTGGAGCGATCAGCCTACATCTTCCACTTTCCAGGCAAATATCCCAGTCGTCAAGCTGTGTGTTAGCTTCAGCTCTCCTGGTTGAGGCCGTGGTACTATCCAGAAAAAGAACGCATGATTCACTGAGCCAGAAAGAGAATGTATAACAAAATGTTGCCCTCCAAGAATGGAGCTGTGCAGGTTCTGGCCCTTGGTTTCAGAACTTCTTACTCGTTTTATGCTAGTTGTTCCTTGCAGCAAGTATCCAAAGCCTATTATTTCCTGCCCTTTTGGAGTTCTAAACTTCAGAGACCCGCTTCATTATGTTTTTGTTTGTTTGTTTTAAAATCTAGTGCCTTTTTTTAAACCGGATGAAATAGGAGAGGTGAACAGATGCTGTCTGGAAGAGAGCGCTTGTGACTTGCAGCTAGTGCACTATCCTAGGAGACTGAGATACAGATTCAGATTGCCCCACCACTGAAAGAAGTAAACTGGTATTTTCCCTTTAGGGCTACCATCCTGCCTTATAAGAAAGGCACTGTCAGCAGCTCTGTTATTAAACAAAAAGTAACAGCGCTGCTAGGAAAAGATAATATAGACCCAACCACCCCAAAGGTTTCTGGGTTGGGGATCCTCAGAAACAAAAAGCTTTCTGCATTTCTGGGTTAGGTAGTCTGGGAGTAGAATTTAGGATTCCCTCCCTTGGACTGCTTTCTTAATGGCTCTGTGCTGACAGCTCTGCGCTGATTGCATTGACTTGAGATAATGCTGGGCTTGGCATGCTACCCGTTTACTCAGCCATTTCGTGCTGAAATATCCATCCTCCTTCTGTACCGCATGAGGAGCCTGGGCACCTGGGTTAAAACTGCATCTGTGCCCTGAGAGCCGAGCACGTGAGGGTGAGGGAGCCGCTGTGTCCAACGCCGGGCTTTGATCTGCAGGATGTGGCCAGAAGTGCTTCTAAGTGCTGGGTTGTCCCGGTCATTTAGGTAGGCGTTACTCGTGTGGATGCATTATTGGGATGACTGTTCGCATTGTTAACTTATTAACCAGCTTCCTACAGGAGGAGAAGAGGCTAGAATAACTTTGGGGGTTATTTTTTAATTTGATAATCATTCAAATGAAAATGTCAGAGAAGTTTGACTCTCTTGGACTTTTAAACTCGTGCAGGCAGATTCAGGCATGAGAAATCAATAATTAGTTTTACCTGAAAAGTTTCTTTAACCTTCCCATTAACCTGTATGTTCATGTTAAGCTTTTTGATGCTGGCTATCATATTTGTAGATCAAAACTTCCTCTGGCTTTTTTGTTTTTCTTAGGCGTGCGTATGCCAGTGCATACTCGTAACGTAGATGTTACGCTGGTATAAAGGAAAACAATCCAAACGTTTTCCTTGAAGAAACCAGCTTAAGTTGCTACATACTTGTAATCGGTCTTACGCTTCGGATGTTACCAGAAAGCCATTCATTTAACGTGGCGAGTCCCGATCAGATAGCACCTCTGTCTGATGGGCGAGATTTCCAGGGTCATGTGAGATGTCATGTAAGATTGTGCCCAGGCAGATCAGGAATTTATATGCAGCGATGCCTAAATCATTACGTTATCACCTGCTTCTGTCTTGAAGATGGGCCAGTAGTAAGTGATTGTTTGATTTATGCCTGGGATTTTCTTGGCGTGCGGTGACTGCAGGCAGTGGGCAGAAGGAGTCTTGCAAGCTGCCGGGTTTATTTTGGGAGGAAATCTTGAAACTCGTGCAGAAGAGTTCCTAGAATATCCTATTGAGTAATGTAAATTAGTTCATGTTAACCTGAAGCAGGGAAATACTAATTTATAAAAATCTTTAATCTATTAAAGAACATCCATAGGGAGCTAGCTGTGCAAGTATGACTTTATTGGTTTAATTCTTATCGATAGAATTATATCTTGAAATCTGCTTAGGTGATTGTGTTAATATTTGTGTGCATCTCCCTGCTTGTTCTGGTGTAGGAGTAAGTTATCACATGGAGTTATCACATATTTGTAGATGTTAAGAAATGCTTAAAGTGTATTCAAAGATGCTTTTAAATGAACGGGCTGGTAATTGACTTAAGAGATTTTGGCTCTGTCCCAGCAATATCAAAGTGTATTGGTGGAATAGATGTTTAAAGATATGACTTGGCTTTTTACTGCCTCCCAAAGCAAAAAATGTATCCTGGTGGGGAAGAACTTTCTAAACTGGGTTACTGACAGTTCTCTCATTTAGGCTAGCAGTCCTGTCAGCGGTACCGCAAATTGTCGAATACGACTGCTATACTGTTTTATTAATACTTTTGTTGCTGTCATGACAGCCTTGGGGGCTGTGAAGTGTTGGAGAAAAACAATAGTAGTGAGCGTTGTCTCAGGACAGAAGATTTTAAAGCAGATGAAATAAATGTCTATGTAAGCTGGGACACCACACGTTGCCTTCATCTGCTGGCGGCACATCATTTCCTCTGCGTTATTTATTCCTCCAGCCGGTAATTAGCGCTGGTTCTTGCTCCCCCGCTGTGGAGGAACTGAGCTGCTGATTCAGAAGACTGCTCTGATAGAGTACAGCATCTCTTGCTTGCCGAAAAAAGTTTCTTAGTTTTTGTAAATTGCAAGGTTGCCCTCAAGATCATAGCTAAGAGGCTTCTCTAAGGTTGCTATTTCCAGACCGTTTTTTAACAAGTCAACTCTTTTTTTAATGCGGTACAATTTTGCATTTTACTCTTGTTGAACTGCAAAAATTCTGCATTTTTTTGCTATCTCTTTTGATGCTCTGCGTAGTCAATCCGGTATTTATTGTGTAGTTATCGTACAGCTAGGAAATGTTGGGTAGTCATATTTTACGGTCGTGATAGAAGGGGGAGATGTTCCCCAGTGTGTGTCCCATGGTACGTGCTACTAAGAGAACAGAACAAAAACTCCTCTGTGCTTTTTGTAACATAAAATACATGTCTGAAGCTCAAGAATTAGTGTCTGTAATATTTTTCTAATGAAGAATTTTAGCTATTAGGCAAAAATGTTATTACTTTTTAGCTGTTAAATAATGAATCTATTCAGTTTCATGAACAACTGCCCTACATTTGGACATATTTATTATTTTCCCTTGTACGGTTCCCTTGTGCCCAGGTATTTTCCCTTTGTGCTACTACATTCCGTATTTTTTTATGGTGCTCCTTAAAAGCCTTGACCTGCTTTCTCCTTATGCCTAGGCCCTCCACGTCTTAGCTACCTCTTTAGTGAATTAATGAAGGTAGGATCTAACCACACTTTTAAAAGCCAAAGAGATACTAATTTTGCTAACCGTTGAGCCACTTGAAGCTAGTGTTCTTCACAGCTATTTGTCACCAGGTCTGGAGGAAGGCTCTCTTAGGGACTGGGTGAGTACTCTCTGAACCCTTTCAAGTCAAGATGGTTGGGTCATCTTAAAATTGAGCCGAGGCGAGTATGAACTGGCTTGTTTGACTTTGCCTGAAGCGTAAGTCGTTTTGCAACTTGCTGATATAGTATTTGTCATTGTGGTATTCTAGATTGCTTTACAAAAATAATTACTAATTAAAAGATCCTCTCAACTATAATATTTGCTTTTCTTTGTTGTTGTGGGAGAGGTTACAAAAACATCCCCCTTCTTTTGACAAGAAGAGATTTTAAATATTTATTCTAATTGCTGTCTAGGAATTTAGCACAGCACTAAAGCAGTCACGTTAGGGCAGTAAGTCTGATGTTTTGGGGGGGCAGTTTCCTTTGAGATTCTGTAACTTATAACGGCACTTTGCATTTACTTATGGTGTCATTGTGTGTGTGTTTGGCTTGGTTGTGATCACCAGCTGTTTTTTAAAGTAAGCATAAATTCGTAATAATCTTTACCTTTGCTTCAGAAAGCGCGCACGCTAATGTATGAGCAGTGCGCACTAAGGTCCTACAGCTATGGTTTTAACACGTGCTGGCTTTGCAAATACCTGTACCAGCAGAAAAATTTCATTCTCCTTGCCAAGGTTGTTTATTACTGTCTCCATAGCTCTGCTGTTGGAAGGAGGTGTGCGAGTGTGTCCTGAAAGCTCGCTGACTTTGCTTTTAAGCTGTAGCTGTGTTTTGAACCAAACTTTTCCTGAAGCAATTGGGTCTCGTGGCTCCTTCCTCTATTAGAGGTGTAGGTCTGGTGATCTCCGAGACCAGACAAAGATGCAAGCTGTTCAGCTGTGCCAGATGCATGATAATTCTAATTCTAACACTGCAACCGCTTAGTATTTGTTATTAAACTTACTTTACAAAGCTGTAGAATATATACAGATTTGTAGATGCCATTATCTAGAGTCACTAAAAAGAAATCTCTGTGCAACGGCAATTTTTTTGTTACTGATAAGAGAGTAGCATTTAAAGACATTGCTTACGTTTGTGAGTTGCTCTTGGTTCTGTCAGCTGAGCTGTGGCGAAAGCACGTGGCCGGAAGGATGTTGCTGCCTCCGGTAACTGGAGGTTACGGCCCTGCAGCTGAGGTGAGCCTACATCACCTTTGCAGCTTCGGAAGGTTAGCTGTAAATGTCAGCAAATGTAACTGTAGCTGCTGCTGCAGCTGAAGCAGCTGTGTCTGAGATTCAGCGTTTTAGTGTCTCTTAAATCTTGTTAGGGAGTGCGTGTGGCAGGGTCAAATGTAACACGATTTTAAAAACTCTTGTGCCCTAGTTAATTGCAGCTTCTGCTGATTGGGTTGAATTGTGTGGTTTAACTTACATGCTAGACAACGTCTGTGTATGATGCTTTAAAAGTAGGAAAGTTTTAGTTTTGCTGAAATCTCAGGTGAGCATAGAGAATGCCTGAAGGTGACTCTTTGATTACTTCATTTTAACTTGCGTGTTTGAGATAGTTTATAAGAAAAAGTACTGAATGTAGGACAGGCTTTTGACATAATACGTTTTGCAAACCTGCTAGTGTAACCTGTTGTCAGCTCTGCTTGCACATCAGCATGGGTAGGAAAGGTCTTTCAGAGGGAGCATAAGAGTACACTGACATCTTTTATTTACACCGCCGTTAATTAAAAATATAATTCCATTCTTCTTGTTACAAGATTGTGATTTACTTTGGAGTGCTACTCCAAAGTGCCAGGACTTACATTTTGTGGCAGAAAGTACTTCAGTTTGTGAGATGTGTTTCAAGTTACCTGTAACGTCTCTTCTGCACTAGAAGGTGTTGGGCACAGGGACAATGAGCATCAAGCAGTGAGTTGCCCTTGAGTGGCATTTAACTTAACCACCTTCTCAGAAGCTGTTGTGGGACTTGGCCTGTCCCTGCTTGCATTTTACCTGCATAACGTGTCCTTCTGACTGCGAGCTGTAGCTTGCGAGGGCTTTTAGGCAAAGTGGCACTGAAAATACTGTTTAATTCATTGCTGGGAGTCAAGTATATTGTTGGAGGTAGCAGATTTGTAGCATGTGGCGTGCCTTTGTATGCACAGATTGACTTGCAGTAAATGGGGGGAATGGGGAGTTTGCCGTTTCTTTTGGCAAATATGTTTGTTGGTGGCGAAATACTGTAATAAATCGTGTTTTACTTTATGGAGAATACCTATAAATAAGATACACAGTTTAGGCATAACATTGTCTGCTGAAATCCTAAATATAAATGTATGTTATCATACATCTTGCTAAATCTGATAACTGCTAATGGCCCTGTAAAGCCCATCTGGTGCTATGGGAAGTGTATTTCTCGATCATTTTAATTCTGAAAACTTTAAACTTCTTGTCTATTGGGTTATGCCAGTCTGCTATCCTGACACCAGGTATTGTTTTAGCTATTGTTGTGCTTGTTAAGTAAAAATAATTAGTTTAGACTATATGGTAAGGAGAAAAAAAAACCTGAGCTGCATTTTGGTTAGTGCAATTCTATATACTGTCTTTGAAACTTAGCTGCAGACACGCTGCATGTGTGAAGCAGTCTTTCAGTAAAAAATACTAAGCATACTTACGTGTCCCTTCTTAAAGAACAAACTCACCTAAGGCTGCTCGTGAAGTTATAAGTAAAACTTGTCTCCTGAGTCTTAAATGTTTGGTTTTGGCGCTGATAGGTGTCTGTCTCAAAGTGTAGCACAAAACATATGCTCAGAGACCTACGGCACCATCACTGATCTCTGCTGAGGATTAGCTACAGCCTAAAGTAGTGCTTTTTACCAAGAAGGAAGGTATCTTGTACTTTGCACCCTCTTTGAAATGTTGTCAGCTAAAGGTGTGGACCAAACTTGAGATAAGACCGTTCAGCGCCACAAGGATTTAACCCAGCGAGTTAGACACTGATTTACCTATCAGAGCATCTACCGGCCTTTGGCACTTGGGTGGAAATGATAACAGAGGGCCTTGTCTTCATGGCAGACATCATCAAGCAGCACTGAAATTTAAAACAACACCAGAATTTCCCTGGGAAGTTTGTTCTAAAGCTAGCTACGGTAAGGAAAATGAGGATTCAGCATCTGGAAGCATAATCCCTTCTTCATGATTTTTAGAAATAAATTTGAACTAGTCCAGTTGCTTTAAATAAAGTAGTTGTTTTTTCCACTGTCACGTAATTAATGACATTCCTGTAACATACTGTTCATATTAAGCCGTAAGTTTTATTGTCTTTTTCTTCTAAATGAAAAACTCTGCTGTCCCACATCCAAACCAAAACCGTTCCCTAGACAGCAAAAGCTTGGTTAGTTTGCAGGCAGTCTGAGCCCCTGCTGCTGCACAAGAGAGAGGACCACGTCGGGTTTCCATTTCTGGCCCTGTGTTGGCACCGGAACCTGTGTGAGCACACGGTGAGCTGGACCAGGGGCTGCTCCCGAAGGATATGTCAGCCCACAGGTGAATTTTTGTCTGGGTCGGCTTGATGCGATCCACATGGTTGCATGTATGCACTCATTCCATCAAAAGAAGGGAGAGGTCTCGTTTCTTCCTTTTCTTGTCCTGGCTGCCTGATGTCGCTCTCCCTCCTGGGCTGTTTGCGTTGCACCATGCCAGCTGAATTCATTAGTCCAGCAGAGAAACACGTGCGTTTTGCCAGCTTAACGAATCCAGCTAGCAGGAGAGCAGCCTGCTGTGCGCCAGAGCTGGCACAAGGTAACCGTGGGGGGTAGAGAGAGCCTGGAAATCCTTTTTGGTGGTAGGAGATGCTTCCTCCAATCCGCTGCTGCTCGCTGAACTTCACCTTCAAGTGCAGGTTTTCTTTTTTGAGGATTTACTGATTCATATGTTTTAAGGACTGAGACTTCTGAAATTGGGAGAGAAAATGAAAATACAATAATCTGAGTAGAGCTGGAGGAAAAAGTTGATGCTTGTAGAGGTGTGCATCTAATGAATTAGCTCTTTTGGGGGTTGTGCTTTTTGCATCTCTGAAGAGTTCACGTTAGCGTGTAACCTGTCTGGATAATTTTTGTAGTACGTCCTTTGCCGAATAGTGGGATTTCCATAAGTCTCTCGTATTGACATATCTCCGTTACAAAAATAGATGTTTTCCAGTAAGGCATCGTTTCCAAGTATTCCTGCCAGCACTTTTGCCCCCATGGCTGTGTGAGAGACCCCTGGCAAGCTGGAAAAAGTGTCCTATTCCTTAAGTATTTTTTTGCCAGGAAATAGCCCCCTTTTGGTTCAGAAGTTAAACATATCTTTTTCTTTATATAAACCCTTTAGTACTTGGAAACACCATTTCTTTAAACTATGACACCTGTTTGTTTACCAGTGAGTATTTCCCCCTCTGTATCTTTTGTTTAGAGATGCATCTCAAGGCAGCATGCCTCTGGTAGCTGTAGCTGTAGCTACTGTTGCTGCGGTGTGTGTATGCGTTGACTGAGATAGCTAGCGGAGCTGCAGGCTCCTGGGATGGGCGGCAGTTGAGGAACTGTTGTAAATACCTATTAGTAAGCTATTGGGCCTTTTCAGTGGTTATTTTTTCATGTTCTGTGTTGTTCTCCTTTCCTGCTGCTATTTTAGGAGGAGAATAGCATGCGAGTGCATTTAAGACGACTGTTGAAACTGACGGCAGCTCTCAAACTGCTGAAATCAGTGGGCTAATGCTGAGTCTGCTGAAGGACTGGAGCACAGTCACCGGCTGAAACGCTGCTACGTGCGGCTGGGGCTCTCCTGGTGTGAAAATGAGTTTCAGAGCCTGCCTGCCCGCTGGCAATGGGGAGCCCCCAGAGCAGCTCCCTCCTCTGCAAGCAGGGCGTTTGTGCAGCAGCCTGCTGGGTGTTAGACCTCTAGTGAATTCGGGTATCGAGGAGGGCCTGATAAATAGCTGTGGCACGAGGAGCCTGGGCTTTGGGCAGCCCACGAGCCCATCCTGTGCCAAAAGGAAATGTCTGTACGTTTCTTGAGCTGTTTCCTTCTTTTTCGCTTTGCATGTGTTGTCTAATGTATTCCAGTTGTTAGGCTTGCTGAAAGATGAAATATAGAAGGGGGAAGTCAGCTGGGAGGTGAAAAGCATTTTTAAAAATTTAATACTCACAAAATGAACCTGTAATACAATATAAAATCACTGAGAGTGAATGAACTTTAGAATATAATGCAGGGACTGCAAGACTTACTAAACACCGTTTTTTCCTGTGAAGTAAGAACAGAACTGGTAAGTGAAGTAAAGATAGGCAGCTTTCACTTCCATTTCATTTATTTCACTACCATATGCATAATTCTGAAAGCATCGGGTTTTTACCTCCATTCTAACACAGCGTTTTGATGGTTTTTCTTTTTTACTTCCCATTTAAAAGCTCAGGCCTATGGAAATGCACGTTTTGCCGTAGGAGTAAGCATGTGGCACCAGAGTGCTGGGGAGGGTGCCCTGCCACTGACAGGGAAGGAAAAGGCATTCAAGCACAAGTGCTAAAGTTGAGGAATAAGAACGCTAAAGGTGTTAGGGTAAAATGAAAATGCTGGCTTTGCAAGCAGTGCGAGGCATGGCACTTTGCTAAAATACTCTGGCAAGAGCAGCAGGGCTGCGTGCTTAGATGGGTAGTTGGTTGGTGGTACCTCAGCTGTGTTGCCTGGACAGGGATGCAGCAGCGGTGCTTTATTTCTTGCGTTGCAGCTGTGACGGGCAGGTAGGAGATACCAGTGGCAAGTTCTCAGTTTCTTGAATCTTTTTGTGAATGGGCAAATCTGCAGGGTATGTTTTACTTCTGGGGGGAGCGTTTGTTTCTTTTTTTAGTAATACCTGTGTTAGATGACAGGCTACGGCTCATTCACAGTGCCTGCCTAGCTCTTTTTGCAATCCCTTAATCACCATTTTTGCTTTGCAGTAGGAAAATGGAGGTACGTTTTAGCATATTTTGCTTTTCCTTGCTTTGTCATTGACCAGCAGCGTGCAGAAGCACAAAGCTCTGCTTCTTGTCTCCCGCCACGCACGAGTTAGATGGAGCAGGCCGTCAGTACTTCCTTCCCGTGAGTTCTGGCTTCTGAATGGGTAGAAGAAATTATTCGGGGTTCAGTTTATTCTTAAAATGCCAGTGATGTGGGGAGCATCAGCCAGGCTGCCATATGCAAGAAAGGGTCAAAGCAGTCTGGCTTTAGGTTTGGACGGTAAAATTTGCCCCAATAAAAGGGGAATATGGAAATGAGGGGATGGGGAAGAGGAAGGGGCTGCCTCCGCTGGTACCGTGTGTCGGACTGTTTGTCAGCTATGGCATTAGATGTGTTTAATGGTTTTGTAGGGAAGCTGGGGCTTAGGATTTACGTAGAAGAATAGCAGCATTCAGAGCATTTTGTACTCGTGTGTGTTTTAATGTGTTAGCTGCGATGGATGTGTTTATTCGGTGGTGTCCTGCATGGTTTAAACTGTCCTTGGATATTTATTCTGTCTTTGTGCAAGTACACGATGAAATTACAGATCATTAGGAAAAATGTCAAATTGTGAATTAAGACGACTTTCTGGGGAAAGCCGAAAGAAAAAAGCCGACCGAAGCGATTCAGGCTTTTATTTTGGCTTGTGTGCTAATTTTGTTAAGAGTTGAATACAGCATAGTTCTTGTTTCAGAACTATTAGACTGTAACTTGTGAATGTTCCAACTATACTATCAGTTTTCGACACCCAAATAATAATTTAGACTAGAAAATCCTGTTGCCTGACACGAGAAAAGCAGGAGAGCAGAGCCGTCGGTACAGACCCAGCCAGAACCCTTGATACATGTGTGTTAGCAACCGATGAACAGAGTTTTGTTCAACTTCATCAACTCCTGCCACTTTTCGTTGTGTTGGGGTTGCTGAGTTAGCTTTCATGTTTGCTCGCACCAGGGAGGCGAGCAGCCTGTTGTGTGGCCGTAGGCAGTGCAAGAGGGAGGGAAACCTGCGGCGCGCGGCTGGGCTTTGGCAGGGGGGTGCCTTGGAGTTTTGAGGGAATGGTAACGAACGAGTGACCGTCTAAACCAGTGCGACAAATAAGCATTCTGTAAACATGGGGGGTAAGCATTGCAACGGACTCGTAATTGGCAAGATGGAAATGGCTCTTACGTATTCAGTAATTGCAGAATAGCAGTGTTTGGAGGTCCGAAACTGTAATGTACCGTGAAATGAATTTTAATCAAAATGTTGCAGCAGGTAATTGCTGAACTTCTGGTTTAGTTGGTTTTCATGTGAGGGTGCGAAGAGGAAGAGTCTTGGCACAAGTCCGTAGGTCAGGAGGTATTTAGGCATAGTGTTTCCTGATGCTCTTGGGGATTGATGACTTGCAGGTGAATTTTGGCAGTTTCAAAACTTTGAACTTTGCCAAGGTCACTTGGAAGTGCAGAAACTGATAGGCAGTCATAAATCAATCTTAGGTGGATTTTAGGTGCACCAGAAGTGTGTCGATTCTATGCCAAGGATCAACCTCATTGTCGACTTCTGAATATTTGCTATGTAATATCTGTCTTCAAGGTCTGTGCAAGGTTGTATCCCAGCATATGCTCTTGACTTTGTTTCTGTAATTAAACAAGTGTTTTTTCTTTCAAACAGGGAATAATTAGCAGAGTGACAGAAACGGTGAAAAATATTGTACCAGCATGGCTGCAGAAGTATTTCAGTAAGCGTGAGGATGACTGCGTAGATGCAAAGCGGAGGGAGACTCTGGTAAACTATAATGATTATTCAGATGAAGATACCATAATCGATAAGAGATTCACACCTGAACCGACACGAATTAATAGAGAAGGTATGTGAAAAATCGTACGGAATCCTGGCCATCTGTATTTATTCACAGATTTCTAGTTTTGAATCTGAATTTCAAAAGGAAATTGGAAAGAGGGTTTTGACAGAATGAAACAAACAGTTGAAACAACTGTTTGTGAAACCGTCTTAGCTTTAAACTGTGTACACAGTTATGAAGCATACATCTTACGCTCTTGGAAGACATCAGTTAACTTTACGTACTATATTAGCCAGGTGCTAAGTGCTGAAAATAACTCATTTGCAAGTGTGCTAGGTTGCATTTTCCATATTTTAAAAGATATGGAATAAAAATCTGTCTAATTGCCTAAGGCAATTAAAAAATTAATTTGTTTTGCAGTCTTCAAACCAAAATAATAGATGCTAGAATGGCAGAGGAAAATTCCGTCTCATGTCCTGTTTTTTTTGTTTATTTGTTGTTGTTGTTGTTTTGGGCTTTGATCAATTTACTAAAGTTCCCTGTCAACTTAATGGAGAATTAGGGAGTTTGTACATGGATGTGGTTTATGACATTATTATCCTGAAAATATTCAGTAACATTAAGGTCTACTCAGGGGGAGGGGGTGTCTTTGAAAAGGTATTTGGACCATTGGCAATGAGGTTTGCAACCCCTTTACCTCATAAAAGATTACTTTGTCTTATATCCAGTGCCTCTCACTGTTACTGTAGTCCTGTTGTATGAATTTACATATATTCTTATTTGAGTTTCTCTTAAATGAGCTGTTCTGGGGAACTCAGCTTTTAAAAGGTAAAGAAGTTTTGTCTGAGCGTGCGTAGGTAACCATAGATAATGTGGAAAGTCAGTTGCTTCTGTTGTTGGCAGAATCAAAAAATAATGAGGAAGTGTCTTTGCCTCCAGTCTCATCTAATTGTAAACAAGGAGACTGATTGCTTTCTGTGTAGCTGTAGCTTGGGAGTAAGTTTGGATAAAAGCATAGAGAAGGTCTTCATGACTGAGGAACACATGTTGGCTTTTCTGTGTAACTGTGAAAGGAGCTTTCAGTAAGAACAGCTGCACTGCAAGCTCGCTAACTCCAGGAGATGAGGAGCAGGTGGACACCCTAGAACCTTTTGTAGTTTATGTTGCTGTCTGTGGGTGTTACTTGCTATGCTTAAGAGTAAGATATATTTTTTTAATTATTACTGCATATTTAAACATGTTTCTTCAGCTCTGAGGTATCAGCGTGCTGGAGCCTATACTCCTTGCTTGGGTGGCCTTCAGCCTGAATAACTTTCTGTATCTCGAACAGTACTGTCCTAAAAATCTGCTCATGGTTTGGAGAACTAATTAGTGGTGCTGCAGTGGTTATGAAGATTGAACTTACTAGTTTAAGCTTCAGTGCAAGTATCAAGAGGATAGGGGCTCAAAGTCATTTTAGTTCCCCAGATTCCTGGAAGAGACTGTAGACTTTCATCAGGCAAAATACCCGTTAATAGTTCCATTCATTTAGTGAGATAGACTTCAAGGCCACCTATTCCAGGCCACTGGCATTGTTTGCAGACCCTTTGCTCTTCCGGTTACTTGGGTCAACATACTTGTCCCTTGGGTCTAAATCCCATAGTTAATGGGTAGGAGATGATGTTTTGCCTCTAACATGAGCTGCTATGGTAGAACTCTGGGAAAAAAAGTACTGCAAACGTTCATTTTCATGTTGTGTATTCAGATTAATATGACCTTTGTTCCAGTATTATATAAGCTGCAGTGTTATCTGTAATTTACCATGTCATCTCAAATTTTGTAAAGCTTATTGCAAGCTGTACATGTGAGGAGGAGTATATATGTTTGATTTACTGAAAGGCCAAGTCAGTGTTAGAGCATTTGTGCACGGGGTCAGAATCTGGTGTAAAACGTCATACTTAACTACTTTTGAATGCAACATTAATACTCGGTATCGCAAGCAGTGTTGTTGTTATAGCCGGACAGATGAAACTGTATCTGGGTGAGGAAGAAGTTAAATTTGGCTTCTCTATTTTTGTGCTTAGAACTTGGCAATAGCATGGCTGTTGATAGGAAACAGGTTTTGGCTTCTGTGAGCTTGTCTATAGCAAAACTAATTATCTCCCTGTTCTTGTTTAGAACCATCCACAAGTAGATCGGCTCTGAACTTCTCAGTTGCGTTAACAAGGCCTGCTCTTCATCGGAGCCATTTGAATTATACCATGATGGATTCTTCTGTCCCACCTTGTCAGCCCTCGACATCTTCTATGTTTGGCATTGGCAGTCCTGGACTCTCTTTCATAAAAGAAATAAAAGATTCTACCTCTCAACAAGACGATGATAACATCTCAACAACTAGTGGTTTCTCCTCTAGAGCGTCTGACAAAGGTGATTTTTGTGTTCTCTGATTAATTGACTTTTTTTTTGTAATGTGAAGTACCTTGCATTCGTTAATATTCCGCATCACCTTAGTAAATAAAATAGGTGAATGTCAGCTTTGGATGTAAGAATTAAATTTAATTTTTATTGTCTTAGAAGTATATAATCCTATCACCTTTTTAATAGAACTGTGCTTTGGAATACGTTTATGACACCCTGATGTTACAAAGAGTCGATGCTGAAATACACACTTTCAGCTAGGTTATATGTAAATTTTGAACTGGGATGATAGGAAATCAGGCTGGCTTGCTGTAGCTTGACAACTAGGCTGATTGTCTAGAAGGAAGAGTGACTCAGAATATCTAACAGACAGCTGGTTAAATGTGAATAACTGCAGGTGACAAATAGAAACACAAGATATTTTCCTGTGTTTTAGCAAGAGAAGGTAAGGAAACAACTCTGACATAACAAGTTATGAGCTGTTTTTTTTAGACCTTTCTTGGTAGAAGGCTTCAGCTGTCAATAACTTTAGTGTCTTTTGCCAAATTCATTAAGAAAAGCACACCATTTTATAATAAAAAATAAGCATTGTGTCCATGTAGATTGGTCCCCAGGTCCTCTCACTGAAAGGGCAAACAGCAGGTTTGCAGCTTTTTCTAGTCCCCCATATAGACAGGGACTGAAGAGTGCTCAGCAGGTTTTCCAGAGAACTTTTGTGTAGTTGAGAGTAGAGTTGCTGGGCTTTAGCAATATAACCTGAATGCACTAGAACTTTCTGGTGTGTCTTCATAAAACATACATGGCAAGAAGATCGCTAACTCTTACAGCAGCCTCTGGGGAATCTTCCAGGCTTAAAACTGGTGCAGTTATGATCTGTGCTGGCCTCCAGCCTTTTACCAACATAGAAAAAAGCTTTGTCCATACAAATGCAGTGATGTTTATGTAGTTCTCTTTTATCTTAGCACGAAAGGAAAAAAATACTGCATTGGAAGCACAGTATTAACTTGTTAAGATTACTGAAAACTACTTGCAGCTCTGTGAACAGTTTTCAAGTTTGTAGCTGATACTTGATTTTCAGTCTGTACGTGAAGTTGATCGGTTTAAAGAACCTGAACTCATGCTTATTTTTCTGTGTTGAAGAACTTGAATTAGTGTGATCTTTATTGTTAAAGTTCTGGTTCTACTAGAGGCACTTACATCTAGCATATGTCATTTTGGCAGATGTTGCAGTTTTAAAAAATACTTCATCATCACTGCTCTGGGCAACAGAAGCTGAAAGAGCTCATTCCCTCTCGCAGCATTCTGCAGCTAGCTCTAAGAAACCTGCATTCAGTTTATCTGCTTTTGAAGGACTGTATCCTGTAAGTACTGCACAGTATTTCTTTTAATCAATTTGAATGTGTACCTGTTTTTCTATCCACTTATCGTATTGTGTTTCTCTAGGCACGTGGAAGCACGTCTGACTGTAAGAAAAACGAGCTTGGGTTTTCTCCATTTTACGCTGGGAAGACGGCTTATGGTGGTGCAGCAGTAAAATCAAAGCAGATACCTATTCAACCTTACCAGGTATGAGAAAAGTAGTATAGTGGGGAAATAGTGATGGAAATAAAAAAAAAAGAAAAAGAAAAAAGAAAAAAAAAAAAAGGCAGCACTGCCAAAGGAGCTTTGAGCAGGGAGCTGAATATGTGGTAACAGTTGCTATTCTGCCCTCTTGGTCTACAAAAATAGAAGAGATTGATTTCTGTTTAAGTTCTTTTTTAACAGTTTTTACCGCAGGCAATACTTGTCAGAAAGAACAAGAACTACAGTTTGGGCTAGTTGTTGGTAGTTGGGGTTTCCTCTGTTGTTAGGTCTTCCAAAAAATTCCATTTGAGTGCCGTTGTCTGCCTCTGACTACGTTACGTTAAAATAACATGATGCAAATAAAAACAATGACAGCATAACTTTGAAAACTTGTGTTTATAGTAGCAAAAACTACAGTAGTCAAACCTGGCCAATATTTATTTGTGGATCTTTTTTTCCAAGGATGCCTACACTCATGCTATGGATATGTTGTATAAAATTGCACTCTTTAAAAATAACTGAAACCGACTTTGCTGATCTTTGTTCTTCTGTTACGTAGAGGCATGCAGGACTAAATGCAGTCTCAAGATAAGCAGTAACATGCTTTCTATTTTGAATGATTCATATAGTTCTTGAAGAGAGTTATTTGCCCCCAAGAGTTCTTGGAAATAGCAAATAAAAACTGCTGACAACTCCGATTAGCTAGAGCTGAATCGAAAAGTCAAATCAGGTTTGGTAGGAATGTATTTAAATCAAAGTGACTTTTATCTATAAATCAAAAGGAATTTTAAGAAAATGAAAACATGGGTTTGCTGGATCTGCTCTGACAGTCCATTTCTGCAATGGAAAAAGGGCAGTACAAGTACCTCACTTACGGGAAACCTTGAAAACTTGTGGTCCAAAGCTGGGAACCCTCTTTGGTCAGCTGTTTTTGTTTTTTACAGTATTACTGGATTATGGTAAAAAGAGGAACCAAAATACTAGGCTTTTAAAGGAGAGAGTAGCTTGCTTATTGCTGCTTGCTGTGGATTACAGCAATGTACTAGAGAGTCCAGTGAAGGGCCACCAAGATCAGGGGACTGGGAGCACCTCTCCTCTGAGGAGAGGCAGAGACTGCTGGGTCTGTTTAGCATGGAGGAGAGGAGGTTCAGGGGGGATCTTACTGATGTATATAAATAACTGAAGGGATGGTGCAAAGAGCATAGAGAGCCATTTTGTTTTCAGTGGTGCCCAGTGCCAGGTCAAGAGGCAACAGGCACAAACTGAAATGTGAGGTTCTGTCAGAACATCAGGAAACGCTCTTCCACTGTGCGGCTGATGGAGCCCTGGCACAGGTTGCCTAGAGAGGCTGTGGAGTCTCCCTCTTTGGAGATCTTCAAGAGCTGACTTGACGTGGTCCTGGGCAACCTGCTCAGGGTGACCCTGCTTGAGCAGGGGGGTAGAACAGATGATCTCCAGAGGTCGCTTCCAGCAGTAACCATTCTATGGTTCTGTGAGTCTCACTGTGTTTCTGTGTGCTGCAGGGTCTGCTTCCTGTCTTCACATCGTCTGATAAGCACAGTGTGGTTATGTGAGGGGTGTAACATGGGAAGAAAAAGTCACACCAAAGGAAGTTTTTGAATGATATATGAAGTTGGGTGGTGCAAATAAACAGTTTACTTTTTCAGTGTAATATTTAGATCTGTTACAGTTTAAATCAGATCTTTATCTTTTGAAACAAAGATCTGCAGCCAACTTTAATCTTGGGGGAAGAGAGGAAGCAAGAGAGAAGTAAAACTAGTTCCTGGTTATGATTGTATACACTGATTTTAAGATGGTACGCTTACACCATCGTGAAACTCTGAGGTCTGTTCTGTTACTGAAAGTTCTTCCTGTACTGCAAACCTTTTATTGAGTTCTGTTTTGCCGATTACTGCTTCGGAGGCCTTAGCAGTCCTAGCATCATCCATCTTGACCTTTTACAAGTATGGATTTCTTTTTTGCTTGTGCAACAAGCACGTGCAAGACGCACTGAGGCCCCAGGTAAACTTTGTTAAACTCAGAATATATTCTCTTCTTTATGGCTTGAACTCCCAGTGACTGCATTTTTCTCCGTCGTTAGAATATATTGGTTATATCATCAGTATAGCCTTGGGACATAAAATACATGCCTCCTTAACTCAGAATTGACCATTGTAACACTTAAAATGCTAATTTTTCAGGTACAGATGAAAGCGAAAGCTAAACAAGAAAATGAGCGGCCCCGTTCTACCTTAAGTACCGCAGCACAGTGCATCTTGGCGGCAATGGAGAATCTGTCAACCCCTTTGGAGGTAAATAGCACATCTTTTAATCTGTTTTTGCTTCACGTGTTTATAAAATACTGTAAATGTGCCATCAAAGGATAAAGATAAAACTGTTCTTCCTTATGGTGTGTCCAGTTTAATTTATTGCACTATTTTTTCAACAGGATGCTAAAAAAATACCACCTCCTTTGCCGCTGTATCGTGTAAGTTGACCGTGAATCCCCACATTTTTGTTGCAGGGAACCCCCTCTCTCAGGAAAAAAAATTGCCCTCTAACATTTAGGCTTTATTTTTTCCCTTAGCCTCTGGACATAGATGAACTGGATATTCCTGACTACCAGTCCAAACGAAGAAAGGTAAGAACCAATAATGTCTTAAGCTGAGGTAGATAACTTTTTCAATGCTTTATCACTATTAGAAAAATTTTATCAAACCTCAGAGACAACATACTTATCAAGTCAAGTTAATATTGGCATCTATCCACAATAGATAATGGGCTGTGAAGATTAGTTAGGTTAAGAATTATGTTAGCTTTCTACGTCAAGAGCAACAACTCTAGAGCACATTAAGTAGTTTTATCTTGTCCCCCAACTTGGAGTGAAGCTGCATATTAAAATTCCTGTTGAGGAAAACTTTCTCTTGAAGAAATGGTCACAAATAAAAAAATACTGATTGAGTGGTCATACAGACTTTGTACAGACGTCCGTGGTCATTTGGGCACAGAAAACTAGTTTTTCTGCTTTTTATCAGCATTCAAAGTAAAGAGAAGGAAAATTGTTAATTTCTGACACTATAAATCTTACGCTCCTGAATTCCTATTTGGAGGTAGCACACACTTGGTGATAATGCTGTGGTAAAGCATGATTTCCTTTCATTTTGTTTAAAAAATGAAAACTAGTCATCTTTTTTTGGTGACTTTAGTTAGGGGTCTCATTGGGTTTATTAAATTGCAAAACCTTTAAATGACCACTTTAAGATCAGGTGACTGAAGGAAATAACAGGATGTGCAAACTTTTCATCTTCTGTTCTGATGAGAAAAGGGACAATGTCTTAAGAAGTTTCTGTGCTAATTCCTTGATTGGATGTATAATAAAGTTTACAGTCACTTCAGAGTTTACAAACATCTCAGATTTCCTGTACCATCTTTTCACCATATGCCAAATTACAAGGACATTGAGAAGTGAAGTATATCATAAATATTATCCAAATAACTGAAAACAAATCTGGTGTGAATTCTCAGTTATATTACAGAAATACACCTGTGATAAGGCATTAGGAAAGATCTGCCAGATTTGCAACAGAGAGCCTGAAGTTGTCAGCCACTAAATGAATGTTGTACGCAGCTGTCACTGGGTAAAAGGAGATAGATTGTCTATTCATAATACTAGAATTCACAGTGTTTGGCAGGAGAAGGGTAGCCCTTGATGAGAAGCAATTACTTGCTAAGGAGATGATTGTGCGTTTCCCTGCTAAAGTGAACGTGTGGTTGACGGAAGACTTGTGCACTCAGGCTAAACTTCTGCAGTGGATAGCAGTGATGTGGTATTTTTCTTATTTCAAGGAACTGTACCAGGCAGAATAGCTCTTGGTGTATTAAGTGCATAACTGGGGGAATTAATATTTTTCTTTTTTACCTTTAAAACTAGCAATGAACCATCGTTCACTCGAAGCAGATTTGTGAACTTATATAAAACAGGTTTTATTCAAGGTTTCAAAATGAATGTAATAATTTTTAGAAAGATGTATTTTTATACACTTTATAGTTTTAGTTTTAGATAGTGTGAATTCTATTACTAAGAGTTGGGACATACTGTGAAATTAAAGCTGCAGTGTAAACAATTTTCTGTTGGTATTGATTTAAATAATACCATACTTCCTAAGACTGTATCTTCTGATCCTTAAGACAGCAGGTGGAGCCTTTGGTAAATCTTGTAGCCTTTAGGGTTTGTTTTCTGTTTGACAGTTCAGGTAAGTCAGTTTTGCAGAATATGCAGTGCTTTGTATTAAAAATTAACTCTGCTCTGTGAAAATACTTTGAAAAGGGAAGTCAGACTCGCTACTTGAAGTGCGTTTAATGCACATCTAAAGCATTGGATCATGTTTTAATGAATGAAATTATTTTAAGATTGACAACTTTCTTTTTTTGAATTAGTTGTATTATTTGTGTAACTTTGAAGGGGGAAAATGTAGGGAATGTGAAGCCCAGAAGCCAGTATAATTAGTTGCTTAACACTTCAAATGTTAAATTAATGAATTAAGCTACTAAAAAAAAATACCACAGTGTGGGCAGAGGAAAAGATAGGAGCATATTATAGGAATGTGGGTTATTTTAATCATGGTAGCATGAATTATTTGGTTTACAAAGCTAACTGCCAAATTTTGAAATGGAATTCAGTCGGACTTTGGCTGCTTATATATAGCTTTATGGATTTCGTTACTGGTTTTCTGGTGATTTCCCCCTGCAAGTGGAATGTTTTCTAGAATTTCAAAATTGTATTCACTGAGTGCTAAGACCAATGGGAGGTTTATAGTTCTGTAATTTGTTTTCATCAGTAAATATTGGAGTTAATTTGGGTGGGTGTAAGGATAAATTGATTGCTGTTTCCCTTTCAAAGCTGGAATCCCTGAATGCATCCCAGCATCCACCTGTTAAGAAACTTGTGACACCACTGGTAAACCGCCAACCGATGCATCAGGTTCACTATTCTAAGCCATCATCGACTTCAACTACTGAGTCCAGCAAAATTTGCCAGAGAGTAGACACAACGTACCAAGTAAGTACATTTTTGAGTTATGTGGCTGTTTTTTTACAATCTTGGAATGTTTCTAAAACCAATTATTATACTATCTTTGCAAAAAAAAATACTGATAGTATGTTTGAGGCGAACTTTAAGGCAGTGGGAACCATTGTGAAATAGATTGAGTTTGTATGGATTTAATTCTATTTTTGGAACGCTCACTGTCTTGTGGTTGTTTTCACAATGTCATGATGTGATATTGAGTCATCCTGTTCTCAGTGAAAAAATATTAAAAGACAGAAATGTTTTCCTCTTGTATTCTTATGTACACAAAGCTGTCACTGATGAAACATTCTCATGTTCTGTGTAAACTACTCCAGGTGAGCTGTGTGCTCCCAAGTGAGAGTTCTGACAATGTGCTGAGTTATAGTTTTTGATTGCTTTGGTGTAGATGGAGTCTGATGAGTTTTCCATAAAACTAAATGGCATCTCTTTCTGAGAAAAAACACCCACGTTTCCAGTATCAGTCTAAGTGTACAAATGACCACGTGTTAAATGTATGGGCTTTTTAGGCAGGAAATGAAAGTGCACAGTAATCCTGGATGCTTACTGCTTTTAAATCTTTCAATTTCTATATTGTTTAGCCAACACAATCTCCATTTTGTAAAGTTCTAAAATTACCGTACCACCCCCCCCTTAGTTTTTTTTTTTTGGGGGGGGGGTAGGAGGGGATGGTTTTTGTGTCTTTGTTGATAAGTAACAGAAAACAGAAAAGTATTTCCCTTTTACAGTGTTGGTAAACACAAGTTTTGATGAAAACTTGATTTGATTTTCCCCTACCCCCACATGCACACAATTTTGTTTCAAATAATTACTTTCATTGGTAGAGAATTCGACAAATTTGATTGAGTATTTTCTCAGTTTGTCCTCAATGCTGAGTGAAGCAGTGATGCTTACTTTAGCGCCAAGTTTAACTGAACTGTACCCACAACACTGGATTAGGGAACAAGGTAAAGTAGGTGAGGTGTATTTAGTGCTATAAAATAAATAAATCAATAATAATAATAAAATACCAACACATAAGTGGTTGCTGGTACTTTGTGTATTCTGTATATATTCAGCTAAATCTTGAAATAACTTGCAGGGGATGAGAGAGAAGACTTTGCCTGCAGAACAGCAAGCAGAACCATCTGAAAGGTATGACATCTATTAATTAAAAACTTATTTGAAGGAAGAAAGATACCTCCTTTTTCAGTACAGTCTGCACGCCTGTCTTTTTGGAAAGGTGGTGACAGTTCTCAGTAAAAGGAATGGGAAATCCAATGAAAACTTTGTATTTTGAGGGAGCTGCAAAGTCTGGATTGTGTTTGAAGATCAGTATAACTCTGATAAAATTGTTGTTTTTATGAAAGGAAGGAAGATGAACAAAAATAAAACGACTGATACATCAGTGATACACCACTTTTTATCCCAAGTTTATTTTCTGAGTAGGATATGAAGATGAGAAACAAGGCACGTCATGATGCTGTATCCACTGAAAGGATCTTTGCTATTGGAGGTCTAATTTTTTCCTTCTGTAGGAAATATGGATTGTTTTGTAGTTTAAATCTTTAGTGTTATGAATTTTTCTTTGACAGATATTTCATAGTTTATAAGTCAGTTTACTTATAACAAAACAATTTGTCCCTCTTAATGTTCCCTAGGGGAAAAGCTATTAGTTTTAGCTATTTAATTGCTTGGAGTTTGAAAGCTCTGTCCTAATGGAATGATTCTTTCTGAAGTATTCTTTAGAAGGTGAAGTAGGCGAAGTGAGTTACAGATCAGGAGGGTGTTTATTGATGTGTTTTTTTCTTTATTTTTAAAGCAAAAACCTGGAGGAAGATTTATTATTATTTATTATTTTTTTAATGCTCCTTTCATGATAAACATAATTGTTTGCTCTGAGTTCACATGAAGACCGTGTGCTCTTTAGAATCATTTGAGGCCAAATGCTAACTCATCTCTAAAATAAAAAAATCCAGAAGAATTAATTGAATTTCTTCTTGAGGAGACTGCTTTGTGTTATACTACTTTCTTGGTTTAGGTAAAATAAGTTATCCTCCAGATAATATTGATGGCTTTCCCTTCTGGGCAAATGGTGTTTTGGGTAATAACGCGTGAGTTAAGACACTTTGCACTCTGTTTTTAGGGGGTTGCTCTTTTCAAAGAACAGTAGCAGGGAATTTTGTTGACTCTATGCTCATCTGCCAAGCAATTCTTATGTGACTGTGGGCATTCTTTGGCTTGCAGAAAGAACTCAACACTTTGTTTTGGCATCTAAAAGTTTGACTTCACAACAGCCACCTTTTTAGGGGTGGAAGAGGTTGGCTTTAAGGTTCTGGTACAAGTGCAAACAGGTGCTGGGTTTTAGTTGTTTTTCCTCCAAACTGTTTGAAGTTGTCATTGTTAGAACTCCTTTCTACTTCTCCATTTAGGAAGGAGATCCAGAAAACTCGTACTGCTTTTGATTTCGTTCACAAAGTTTATTGCAGTGCCCTACCTTTTGTTGGTAGAGTAGATAGCGGTGGTAGTGGTTTTTTGTGATGCTGGTCTCTGCTGGGTGCCATGTTCTGGAGCAGGAGCACCACACTGATCTGCTGGCAAGAGTCCCTTTGGACAGTTGAGTTGGAATACTCAATAAATCAATGGCCCACCAATGTTATATGTATTCTATGCTCTGTGTGTGTGTGTGTATGTACGTATTTTAAACCTGAGTCCAATTGTAGATTAGACTTGCTTGAAGGCTGACAACTGTCTTTGCCCCCTTGAAGCTGACAGGTGTTAACAGAAAGAGGAATATGGGCTATTATGGGCAAACGATAGTTGTCTGAATCAAGCTCTATTTTGATGTAAGACTTTTTTCAGAGTTCTAGTTGATTGACAGTTTGGATTAGAGAAAAGTCTGAGCATATGCCTTAGGGGATCTGTCTTCCTCTGTGCAGTTACAGTGCTAAGCAGGCTGTTGTCAAGTATTTGACAAGTTTAGACCAGTTATCCTCCTCAGTCTTCTGGAAGTTTGACCTGGTGTCTTCCAGTGTGATCTGATGCACTTTTGTACTGACTGACTGATTGGCTGCAAGATAAGCTTTGATGTCACAGTTTTTCCAGGCACACTTCATTTTCTGGCAATAGTACTTCTGTTAGCGTTATTCCCTATTTCACTTCTGGTTTGGTATATTTCTTTTCCCCATTTCCACTTGGATTAGGAAATCTTTCTGGTTTTGATCTAGGCTTTTGTAAGTAACAGAAAAATGCCTTTGTATGCCTTACAAAAGGGATCTGTATTCATGTCTGAAAAGGCTCCTGGAATGTTGGCACACCCAAACACCTCTGCTGTTCCTGCTGATGGCCACATGAAAGCCAGAGCTGCTTCTGAAGCTCGTGCCATATTACTTTGCCACACAAGTCTAAGGCGTCTCTGTTATATCAGAGCTGCTGGCAGTGTTTCCCATGTTATTGCATGCATATGTGCACTCTTTCTGTATTTTTGTGAGTTGTTCTTTTATATCTCTGCAAACATACATGTTCATCGCAGAATCAGAGAACCAGTCTTCGTCTGGACTATTTAAAGGAAGCATTAGAAAATAACAATCTAAATCAGCTCTTCTATTTCAGGTCTTCTGGCTTAGTCATTGTTCCCATATGAACGGTGCACTTATGTATGTCCTTTTCATTGCTGCTGTTAATGAAGTTTTTCCTATTTAGAACATCAAATATTTACCAGCATTTAGCAACTTGTGAGACAGTTGTTTTTTTTTTTTTTTTTCTGATTAGCAGGTTTCAATTCTAGGACTAATAACAACTATAATATCTTGAAAAAAAAAAATGGCTGATAAGTTTTTCTCTTTTTTTCCCCCCAACTTCTGTACTCTTGTGTGCTAGCAATGTGACCAGCTACAAATTCAGTACTGCTGCATCCAATGGTCTGTCTTCAGGAATGAGTAGTGGAGGCGGCAAAATGAGAAGGGAAAGAGGAATGCACTATTTATCAAGAGCTGTACAAGAACAGGTAAGTGACTCTTAAATTAATTGCTGTCACTGAGGTTACTGAAGTAACTGTATCAATTTTATTGCATCATAGTAAATTAAATTATAATACCTCTTTAGTTTTGCATTATTATTTTTTTTTGTGGGTTTCAAAGCAGGCTCCAATTGATTTAGTGTGTTTGAATACCTGAATTTTGCTTATATGATTTTGAAACTTTTAATTGTGTTACCTTGGAGATTCTTCAAACTATAACATTTCTCATTAGCAATTGAATGAATGACTCCTAAGAACAGAAGTAATGTTTTGGTGGAGGCTTGTATAGTTTTTATACAGGAATGATATTTGAAACAAGTGCCAAGTATAAAAAGAAAAAAAAAGAAAAAAGAAAAAAAGTTTAATTTTTGGTTTCATATTTAAGTCATATAGAAAGATACAGGCCAAGAGTTTGAAAAAGAGCAGTAGAAGACAGCATTCTGCTAATGATGACTCAATTTTTGATACTCACCAAACTCATTGTGAGAGTTTTTTCTCATTTTAATAGGAAAAATATATTCTATAAAACTGACCATGTATATTCATATTATTTTTTCTTTTATTGGATGTTATGTAAGTTGCCTGTAAGTTAATTTAAGTATTTAAGTTAATATGAAGTATTTAATTAATATTAAGCTAATATTTAAGTTTAAAATCATTAAATGGGACTTCTGGATGATGCAATATAAATAAATCATAAACACTGGTGTATATTCCTGTAACAGAAATAAAATAATGGTCCAAATATCAAAAGTTCCATAAACTTTTCAAATCAGAACTGTGAAATGGATGTAAGCTGCAGGATGCATTGAATATCAGTAGCACCAACTTACATCCCTGCCTAGTCATTTCTTTGTAGATCATGATAGTACTGTGCAAATTTTGATCAGATCGTCTACTGTCATTTAAAACATAACTCAGCCAATCTTAGTAATCAAATAAGGTAAGTGGCAGGGATAAAAATGGAAGTTTTTGAGACAGTGGTTTCTGATTTTTATATTTGCATCCTGATACATGGTATAGACTGTATTTACCAGAATACAATCTTCAGTGCTGCTAGTCTGACTTTCTTTGGTGTTTTTTTGTTTAGTTTGGCTGTTGAACCTACCTGCTTCTTTAAACGTTACCTTTTTCCACGTTCACTGCTGTAGTGACTTTAGAAACTTTGGCACCTATCCTGCCTAATTTTGCAAGAGGAACACTTTCTCATTTGTCTTGAGAGTGTACTCTTAATTGAAGAAATGTGGGGGTAGTTAGAAAGGATGATGCTTCTCTAGAGCTTTGATGACTAAAGTATAGAAAAGAAAGAAAAAAATCTGATCCGTGCCTCTCTGTTCTGTACAGGTTTTGAGTTAACTTTCAGTGTTCTTACTGCGCGGTTGGTGAATAGAGTATAATGTCAAAGCAGGCCTGCCATAAATTAAAATGACCTAGTAGATAGAGGTGGGGAGATCAGGATTTCGTCTGTAAACTTGCTTTCTCTTAATTTGTATGGATTTTTGTTATATTTAATTTTGTTAATAAATTGGTTGGGACGGGGTGAGAAAGCAGAATGTCTTGTAAAAGAAAAATTTTAAATTTGCAACTTTAGGAAGTGGAGGAACCAGTGCTACCAAAAATACCCCTACCCATCGGTACTGCGTCGCTGCCTCAGTTCAACTTCAGTTTTGTTGGTAGTACTGCTGTCTCAGCGTCACCAAGCGCTGCTTCAACAGCTGCGACGGGCATGGCAACTCCAGCAGCTGCGACGGGCATGGCAAATCCAGCAGCAGCAAGGGGCATCGCGATTCCAGCAGCAGCAAGGGGCGTTGCAACTCCTGCTGCAGCGATGGGCATGGCGATTCCAGCAGCAGCGATGGGTGTGGCAACTCCTGCTGCAGCGATGGGCATGGCAACTCCAGCAGCAGCAACGGGAATGGCGACTCCGGCAGAAGCAAAAGGCATGGGAAACCCTGCAGAAGCGATGGGCATGGATAATCGAGCGGCAGCAACAGGAGTCGCAAGAACAGCGGGAGTGATGGGCATGGGAAACAGAGAAGCTGCAACGGCTATGGGAAATCATGCAGCAGCAACAGGTGCGGGACATCCAGCAGTAGCACCGGGCGCAGGAAATCCAGCAGCAGCGCTGGGGGCGGCGTATCCAGCAGCGGCGGCGGGCATGACATATCCAACAGCAGGCGTGACATATCCAACAGTGGCGACGAGCATGGCATATATAGCGGCGGCGGCGGGCAAGGCAAATGCAGCAGTGGCCGCGGGCAAGGCAAATGCAGCGGCGGCGATGGGCATGACATATCCAACAGTATCGGCAGGCGTGACACATCCAGCAATGGCCATGGGCATGGCAAATGCAGCGGCGGTGGCGGGCATGACATATCCAACAGTGTCGGCAGGCGTGACTTATCCAACAATGGTGGCAGGCATGGCATATATAACGGCGGCGGGCATGGCAAATGCAGCGGCGGCGGGCAAGGCAAATTCAGTGGCGGCAGTGGGCATGACATATCAAACAGTGTCGGCAGGCGTGACATATCCAACAATGGCGACGGGCATGGCATATATGACGGTGGCGGCGGGCAAGGCAAATTCAACGGCAGCTGCGGGCATGGCAAATGCAGCGGCGGCGGGCAAGGTAAATCTTTATGCTATAATTTTTAGGATGAGTTTACTGCTTTATTGCAAGTTGACTTTTTCTGTGGTGCTCGTGAAACTAACGAATATTAGTTTATACTCAGCTGAATAAATTGGGGTTGCATGCCAATTTGGGGAAAAACACATGTTTTGATTCTGCTTCTCTCAGACCTTGCAAACTTGTGTTTAATGTGATTGTATAACTGCTTCAAACGCTGTGGGATTCTGGGGGGAAGGGGATGTGAATTTTATGGCAAGTTATTTATATTGTTTTTGGCAGGGGTAGAGTTATTTTCTTTGTGGTAGTTGATACTGTGTTGCAGATTTGTGACCAAAACAGTGTTGGTAAGGCACTGGTGTTTTATCTGTTTCTGAGCAGTGCTTACACAGTGACAAGTCCTTTTCTGTTTCTCACACTGCCCTGCCAGCGAGGAGGTTGGGGATTCACAAGAGGCTGGGAGGGGACTCAGCCAGGACAACCGACCCTAGAGGACCGAAGGGATATTCCACACCATTTAGCATCATGCTCAGCAATAAATGCTGGGGGAAAGAAGGGGAAGGAGTGGGGGGTATGTACAGGGCTATGGCGTTTGTCTTTCCAGGTAGCCATTACATGTGATGAGTCATTAATGCTATCTCAAATTTAACAACTTCTTTGTTTCCAGTTCTTTTCCCTGTTCCACTTGGAGAGAGTGAGCGAGTGGCTGTGTGGTGCTTAGTTGCCTACAATGGTTAAACCACAACTTTATTTAAGTTATTAAATTAGAGGTAACGTGGTCATATAAGCCTCACATAGAATGAGCCTAGGGTGCAATAATTGGCATATTATTGCAATACGCATTAATCTGTTCCAGAGTACTTGAACTATTTTTTGTATGTTTTGAAGTAGATAGCTGCTTTAACATGTTGAGGTGTTTGCTGAAGTTCTTGGAGTGTCATTGGGCTGAGTTTACCGTTCTGCAGCTTCCTGGCTTGCTTTTCCGTGCATTTAGATCTAAGTAGCATCTCCAGCTTTTCCTCTCGGTTTCTGGAATTTGGTTTTGAAGATGTTGCCCTATACCCACTTGGAAACTTCACTTTGTTTTATTATTACTTTTATCTGCAAAATAACTCAAACATCAGGTTTTTCAATGTCACTGCAGGGCTTGTTGGGTAGTAAATTCAGGTAGTTGTTGCTCTTAAATATAAACCTTTAATTCTTTTGAAAATACAGATACAACCAACAAATAATGTTAGCAGTCCTGCGTTCGCATTTTCATCTCCAATTGTGAAATCTACTGAGGCAGAAGTGCTACCTACGTCTTCTGTAAGTAAAACAATAAAGAAGCTTAACTTTTTTTCTTAGGCATTTAGTAGGCTGTTGCAGAACACTAAAGCAGAATCTGCCTTGATGGAGAACAGTATGCAGGCTTCTGGCTTATAATTTGTCATTCAGCATGCATGCTACAAATGTGAAGACCAGCTTTCAGATTTGGTTTTGTGTGTGCATTTGATTGAAGTTCCTGTGGCTCGAGAATCTGAAAAACCTCTTTTGTTCATAGCAGATTGGGTTTACATTTAGTGTTCCTGTTGTAAAATCAGCAGAACTTTCTGGATCCAGTGGTACGCCCGTGACGTCCTTTCTTACCCTAGGTAACTGAAATTTTAGCACTTCAGATCTGAAGTGCTGATTTTTCTTCTTTTCTTCATTACATCTTAAATCTGTCCTGTCTGCGCATGCTAGCAATTCCGGGCAGTGTTGGACTTCAGTATTTTTCCAGTGACAGATCTGTTTTTATTGCTTGTAATCATAAACCATTGCAAAGTAAGTAGAATTTGTGGGGATTCTTATGTGAGAAGCATGAAAGTTGGAAATTGTTGTTTCTAACAAAAGTGAGTATCATCTGTTCTAACAGCATTGTGAAAGCTGTTTCTGTTTTCTTTTGTTTCAAAAGACACCAGCACCTCAACCAACATCAACAAGGGTAAGGAGGAGAACGAAGAATATTTTGATGGTCCCTACAAAAGTGGAAGATCTGGAAATATTTTAAAAGAAGGAAGCGTCTTAGACATTTTAAAAAACCCTGGTGAGATAATGAACTCCTTTTAAAAAGATGCTGCAAAAAATACGCTAGCATTTTTATTTAACAAACAAACAAAAACTTATGGTTAATAGAGTATTTGCTATAAATATGAATGTAGGAGAGCATTACATTAAGCGCTGCGTTTGTTAGGGTGCATCTGTCTCCCTATTATAAGTGGTCTTTGTTGCTGGAAGTAAAACTGCAAGTTGAAAACCAGATGGGTTGCATGTCCTTTATGTGTTAGGATGTAATTGTAAATGAGGTACTAAGACAGTTAGGTGTTTCATTTTAAGTAAATAAGAAAAAAACATTTCATTTTAAGTAAATTGTGAAATTGAAAATGAAATGTTTGTAAATCTCAACACTTCTGTCCCACCTTCAGCCCAGGTGAAGAAAGAATACTAAATAGTTTCAGTTCTAAAAATACTGCAAAAGGTGCACGTCTTTGGGCCTTAACTTACAATAGCTCCTGTGGATTAAAATTTAAACTGTAAACAGAAGTAGAGTGTTTTACATTAAAAACCCTTTTCTGAATTTTATTTTAAGGAATTGCAATTGTTTTCAACAGGTTAATAATAAAGTGTGTTTGTGGAAAAGACATCTTTTAAGAAAAAGGGCCTTATTGAATTTGAGTTTTCCCATAACTCTTCTTCTAACTTACATACGTGTTAAGAAGGCAGCACATTTCTATGTTGGAAAGAGCTAAGTGAGAGAAAATACATTGTGCATTTTGTTTAAGGAAAGACCTCTGAGTGAAGTGGCATTCACTTTCTTTATCAGTTTAAAAGAAGCAGAATCTAAATCCACATTTTTCAGAGACTTCATTTTTGATTAAAAAACAACAGCAAACAAACCACAAAACAACTACGTTCAGTGTCAATTTGCAAGCAACTTGAGCTGCTATTTAAGATGCATTTGCTTTAGTGTTTCTGTATTAGTAGCTTGTCTTTTCTGTTAAAATTGCCACCTTTAAATAAGGAGTTGTCCTGTGTCCAATGCATTTTGAACAAAGATTATAGAAAATTAGACAGTTGATCAATTGTCTTGAGTTTTTATTATTTAATACTCAGCATCTGTGGGAAAATACCATACCGATTGCTGCTCCAAGTACAAACTTCTATACAGTTACTAAAGTACATTTGAGTCATCTGCTACAGAAGGAGAAGCTTTAGAAATTTGAAAATCTTGATTTAAAGCTTCCTCATAAATAAAGAGTTAAATGAAGCATTAAATAAAGGTTCTGTTATGACCCAGTGCAGCATATGAAATTTCATCTGTTTAGATAAGATTTCCGGGGACTTTCTGTTGTGCTCGGTCTGAATGTCTAGTTGTAACCATTGGATCCTGAGTTTAAATTTTTGCCCTCTAGTAAAGTCACTTAGTTACATGTAGTGAGGTACTGCGCTAACAGACTTTTTTTTCTTGCTTCCTAGACTTTGGATTTGTGAAAACACACTCTTCTACATCTGCCCAACCTACAACAAGCACAGTGGTTTATACTAGGCCTGCAATAACAACTTTTTCTGCAGGTAAAGAGACTTCTAATTCTAAACAAGCATCATACTGGCAATCTGATACATGTGACCCTTCTCTGCAAAACAAAGACATAGACAACAAATGTGTAACTTGTCAAGCTACTAAAGCATCAACAGTTGAGAGTACGAAACAGACAATAAGTTCAAGTCAATGTGACACCTCAAAGTCAGCAGCGCCCCCAGCAGGGATGCTGGGCTTTGGAGACAAATTCAAAACAGTACCTGGAACGTGGGATTGTGATACATGTCTTGTCCAAAACAAACCGGAAGCTACAAAATGTATAGCATGTGAGACACCAAAACCTGGAACGGGAGTAATGCCGGCTATGACATTACCAGTGACCGCAGACAGCTCAGTTACAGTGACATCCTCCTCCAGCGGCACTGACACGACAGTTATTCTGGGCTTTGGAGACAAATTTAAGAAGCCGAAAGGCTCTTGGGACTGTACAGTATGCCTTGTATCAAATAAGTCAGAAGATAACAAATGTGTATCCTGTCAATCTGAGAAACCAGGTACGGTCTTTTTTTTCCTGTTGTTTCTATCTTAGCCTCTGTGAATCTTGTACAGAATACATAATACAGATTACATATATAGAATATTTTAAGCAACCAGATTCCCAGACACAGTTGATGGATTAGTGGCTGTCTGCAGGATTGGTTTACAGGCACTTCAGAGGTCTCAGCCCAGGTTCCAGCCTGCCGCGTAAATTGAACTGCTTGTGAAATGTATTAGTACAGAGCTGGATCAATGAAAATACGCCCTGCTTTGCAGCTGGTGAGGGAAGATGACTGAACTGGGTGACTTAACTTAAAAACAACCTCCTGATTTTTCACTGGTGAAAAATGAGAACTCTATAGAAAGAGTTAAAAATTACTGTGTTTTTCTCTTTCAAAAAATAAGTAAAAATAATTACAAAATAGGGCCAAAATGCCTCTACTCACCGTTTGTATGTAATTGAGGGGAGATGTGAAGCCAGATCTCAAGACAGTGTAGTCTTAACTAGTCTTAAGCTAAAGCAGAGATATGCCTATGAAGGTCAGTGGCAGGCCTCACGAAAGTGAGTGACCCACGGGGTAACTTGTTCAGGGCAGTACTGGGTTGTTTCCCATTGTGTGTGACTGTAATTGATTTTGAGCGTGGTTGTATTGTTTTTAAAAGACAATTCTAATTTTAACTTTGACTCTAAACGTCATTTAATATTCCATTACATCAAAAAACACCTTTGCAAATATATCCTAGAAAAAACAAATTAAGATGGACTACTAGATTGGGCTTTTGTAATCGTCCTGTACAGTAAGACTGAAATTTCATGAGGTAAGATAAGGGATTTCAGACAGAGTCGGTTCTCTCGGACTTCCAGCCTCTGAGTGGTCAGTTGGCATCTGTGTCTGAAACTCTTGCCATTGCAAGGAGGAATTTTGGAAATGAGGGGTTTACTGTGACCACGGTGCAGTGAATTGCATGGTTATGTTGCACTTGCCAAGGGGAAGAGCGATGCAAGTAAGACTAGGATAAAAGTTTTCTGCATGTGCCGTGAAAGGGAAGACCCATTTTTGTCTTCCTGTTTTGAATTTGAAGCGCTCTCTTCTGCTTCTCTCTCAAAAGGCACCCTCAGTGGTTTAAAACTGTAGGGGTGAACGTGACAACGTGATGAACTTCTCTGTTGGGTTGCAGCATTAAGGGACATCTCTTCCTTTACAGGGGCTAAAAATCAGAAGGAAAGCATTGCCTGTCAGGCCTCTTTATGGAGGTTATGCTGTCTTCAACAGCAGCAGAAGCTTGTGTGCTGAACAGAGTTGCGTGTTGTTTGGAAGCTTTGAGTTCCACTCTGTTTTTTTCTGTTTCCTTGTGGGTTTTTGATGGCTTTTATTTTTTTTCTGTGGGGTTCACAGAGTAGTTCTTAACATTTCCGTGGGATTTGATAAAATCAAATTTACAAGTTAATGTTTGTTTTGTAGTTCATGTTCAAACAGGATGGTTAACTGTCTTGTTTGTCTCATAGAGGGTTCAACACCTGTGACCAGTAGCAGTGCATTTTCTGCTCCTTCAGGAGAATTTCTGGATTTAGACAAATTCAAGAAGCCTGAAGGAAGCTGGGATTGTGAGACCTGCTTGGTTCAAAACAAAGCAGACGCCACAAAATGTGTATCCTGTGAAAGTGCAAAGCCAGGCACCAAAGCAGAGCTCAAAGGTAATAATACTTGATGATTACAATGAGGATGCGTATTCTGTGGTTTTTTTGTTTGTTTTGCTCTGATTTTCTTAAATTTTCTTAGTTTTTAAGCACAATTATTTTTTCTTTTTGAGGTGTGGCAAAATTATTCATTTTTCCTGTAGGAATATTGCCTAGATAAGATAACATCTGTTTCCACACTTTTCCCCAAGAATAAATCTATCCTTTTTAGAGAAAAGCTTTCGTTAATGACATGCTTGTTCTTTACATGCCCTACATGATGTTGTTCATTTGGAGTTCAGACTAAAACCACGATCTTTCAAAGAAGTTCGTATACTTTTTAAAGCCAGGTGGTGGACAGAAAACACAGTTGTGAAAAGGTCTACGTAGAGAAGAAGCGTGGGGTTTTCTTGTTTGTGTTCCTGTTTGGTTGGTTGTTTTTTAAACAGTTTTGACTGGAAAGATCAGGACTAGAATGTAGTTAAAACCTTCATGTACTGCAGGTACACACCGTGGGTTACAAACTTGACGTTCACTTATTTATTTCTGCAGGTTTTGGTACTGCTACTGCGTCCACAAATTCTGCCTTGCCATCGTTTACATTTGGTGTTCAGTCATCATCATCCTCTGAGTCTTCTCATACATTAGATAGCACGGGAAGTTTTAAATTTGGCGAACAAGGGGGCTTCAAGTTTGGCATTGCCTCTGAATCTGCATCCTCCAACAGTGTGGTTGGGGGATTTAAGTTTCCTAGTACGCCAGGGGACTTCAAATTCGGAGTTTCATCCTCACTCTCTAAATCAGAAGAGAGTAAAAAAGAAGGAAAAAATAACAGTTTTACCTTTGGCCTTCCATCTACAAGTAGTCAGGCTCCTTCAACGTTTCGGTTCGGGACAGCAAGCCTGGGACAACAGGAAAAGAAAGAGGAAGCAGTATTGGGAGGTTTTGCTTTTGGTACAAGTTCTGCTACTTCCATGGTTGCCAACGAGAATAAAACCGGAGTCAGTGGCTTCGCTTTTGGAACTGCTGGAGAAAAGGAGGTTGTATTGTCATCTTTTGCATTTAAGAAGCCAGATGAGAAGAAGGATGAAGCTCCTTCAACAAAGGGAGGCTTCTCCTTTGGTAGTGCAGAGTCTGCAGCTGCCTCACAGTTTATTTTGGGAAGGACAGAAGAGAAGCAGGATTCTGTCACTTCTGCTGCTCCATTAGTGTTTGGGAAGAAAGCTGACGCTGAAGAGTCAAAGGCACAGCCTATCTTTTCAGTTGGGAAATCCGAGCATACAAAAGAGGAGAGCACAGCAAAACCTATGTTCAACTTCAGTTTTGTTAAACCATCAGAGAAGGAACCTGAGCAAGCAAAGCCAGCGTTTTCATTTGGGGTCCAAACCAGTACTTCAGGTAAACAGAGTATCTTTTGTCTTCACTTGTCTGCTTATGTCCGTGAAATAAGAGCTCTGAAACCGTGCTAGAAAAAATCTGTGAGATTTGGTATGCTCATGTGCTAGAGCTTCAGAAAACGTTTAATTCCTATATGCAGCATGTCTTCTGTTCTGGTTATTGATACGTACACAATTAGCAGCAATTTCTTTTTTGATCTCAGGGAGTTTTTATACTAGGTTTAGACAAAAAATTGCGGCACCTTAAGGAACCTGTCCTGCACCTCATACAAGCACAGAAGTTGTACTGTCTCAATGCTAGCAGCGCAGTTGGTGGTAAAATCTTTAGTATGGTGAAATAGAGGCCTCACACGAGTATTTTTCAGAGAAAAAAGAGATGAGGATCTTATTCCCATGTACTTGCAACTATGCTACAGAGTGTACTGCTGTTACTCTACTGCTGCAAAGGTCCAAAAATCACTTAACAGTTATTACACAGTTCTGTATTCCTTTAATTTGTTAAAAGACTGCAGTGGAGGATTGAAGTTTTTATAGATGATCACTGCGTGGAAAAAATCTGATTGTTAAATGTCATTTGTATGACTTATCAGCCACGTTTTAGAGTACGGAATTCAGCATTAATTCCAGAAGTGGTAAGGGAAAGGACATTAGCTAGTAATCCTGAACAAAAGCAGTGTTTAGGGCTATACTGATTTTAATCACAGAATTCTTACAGTTGATCTCTTACTGAACAGATATGTTTTGGGGAGATTGGTGGCAGGGGAGGTGTATGTGTTTGTTTGCTTCCCCTTCTAGTTAAAGTTCTGGGGTTTGGTTTAGTCAGGAAAATGATGAGGCACCTTGTGTAAAAGGAAATGTTAACCAGCATTTTTCAACATGGTGTAGTCCCTTAAAAGTGTCATACATGAAAAGGGGCCATAAATGCTGGGGGGAAAAGTGGGAAATTGAGAGCAGGATGACATTCAGTAACGAGAGAGCAGCATCTTAGGGAAAGCTGATGAATGACTTTAACACATAGTTCTGCTTTCAGTGTAAAACAACACTCAGTACTTCATAATGGTCTTAAAAGAGGGCTCCATGGCTCCTAAAAGCACGTCTTGAAGGCATTCAAGTGCAGTGAACTTAAGCTGTAAGAGTTGGGCTGGTAAGCTTGGCCTGATTTGAAGCTGTAGGCACAGGGCTATAATTCCTGAAGAGGCTACAAAAGAAACTGTACCACTGTGCTTTTCAGTGCTCCGTTTAGCAAAGCCATAAAACTGTTGTAGGGAATTGATGTTGTTCTTCTAAGAGCACCTGAAAGATACTTTTGTTTGGAGAGTTCAGAGGTACTGGTTAATACTGGTTCAGATAATCACAGCCAACTCTTGGTGTTTGTGACCAGTAAAGCCTCTGGACTGCAGCGGTGTCCTTGTTCGTCACAATTCTTCCACTCCTTTAGCTGTGGATGGCAGCAATCAGCATATTAAATCTGGATCTGACGGAATCACCAGTACCGGGAGAGTGACTGAGGCGTCATTCAGGACTGCTCTCTGTACAGTGATTGAAACAGAGTCTGCTGTACTTCCTTTGGCGTTTTGCAGTGGCTCATGTTGTGTTCTTCCTCTCAGATCAAGGAGTGGCAAAACCATCCTTCAGCTTTCTGAGCTCTGGTTCCTCCAGCACGGCCATACCCACCACTTCAGCCAACAGCAGCAGTGTATTCGGCAGCGTCAGCTCTTCCTCAAACCCTACGCCTGTCCCTGCTCCCTTTGTGTTTGGACAAGCCAGCAACACTGTGAGCAGCTCCACGTTTGGCAATTCTGCAGAATCTACAACGTCTCAGTCGTTTGGCTTCTCCCAAGAAAACAAACCAGCAACCACATCTTCCAGCACTGGTGTAGCCGTTGCTCCGTTTGTCTTTGGTTCAGGAGCCAGCAGTAGCAATGCGGCAAATCCTGGATTTACCTTTGGAGCCACAGCCACGTCAAGTTCAACAGGTACCTTTAAAAAGATGTTTTTCTCATTTTTGCCATTAGATAGCAGACCAGGGAAAAACGTTAACACTTGGGGCTCGGATTTTCACAGATGGTCTGGGAAATACAGGTTAGAAATGAACTGGTATTGTTTTGTACGATGGACAGCCCCTTACTGGCTTTTAATTTATTTGGGTACTTTTCCCCATGAGAATGAGTTTCCCTCTTCTCAGCATCAGTCCAGTGTTTAAGGTTAGAAGTCAATTAATTTACAGCTTCCCTAATTTTTCCTTCCCATACCTAAATGTCTCATATGTTGTAAATAACATCAAGATTTGCCATGTCCATCCTTTACAAGGACGTATAAACATATTATCTGTACGCACAACTGCTGCTTCCTAAGGAGTGGCTTCTAATGAGCGTAATAGCAAGTGTTTCAGGTGTGTGCCAAGCCGCTGAAGACAGAAATGAGAATCTAAAGTTTCTTCATGTTCTAAATGCATTACTCCCACTGAAGTCCAGCATGAATATATCAGTGTAACACTGGACTAAAGCTGCTAAATAATGGGTATTCCTGCTAGCTTAGCAATTGTTGGAGATAGATGTAGTATCTTCCTTACAGGTTCAGTTCCATTTTGATCTGATTACTTCATCTTGTCATTCGTGGAAATTAAATGTACATTCAGAGAGAGAGCAATCCTAAATTACAGCCATAAGCAGATCAACTTAACCTGCACATCTTTCAAAAGTCTTCACAGAAGATTTTTTTTGTTGTTCGAATGCAGAAGCCTTCATGTCTGTATTAACTGCTACCATTTATGTTTTTCTTCTTGGAAAGAAAAACAGCCAGCCATTCCAAGTTATAGCGCAGTAGATGGTATTTTCTTTTGCATGATGGCTGCTTAAATTACATTCCAATTAATAGTGCTGTTTAAAATGCCCCTTTTTGCTTAGCAGATGTGCTGTATGTTCAAAGTCACTGTGCAGTCAGGTATTTTTGTTTCATTATTTCTGCTGGCCTTGAAGAACCAAAACAGCTAATTGAACGAGCTTGTTATCTGCTATAGGAAGGGACAGAATTACTCTTCTGAGTTTTTGATTATAGTTAGATTCCTGCAAGCACGATTCGGCCTCCAGAATTGATAATGGTAAACACTTGGACAGGGAAGGGGTGCAGTTGCTGACAAGAATGAAAATACAGCTCCAAATAGATCAGGAGCTGTATTTTGAACCTCGATATATGTATTTTATATGCTAATTTATGTATTTTAATGTTCTATGTATATATATTCTTTATAAGTGATAGAAACAGCTCTTAGTAAATATAAATTAACATGTCCTGTTTGTGGGAGTTTGTTTCTAGAACATGAATGGCTAAGACAGTAATTTGAGACTAGACAGCCAATGTGTTTGAGATGAATATTGTCCGACTGTTGTTAACATGCACCTGTTCCCGTAAGTAACGTGAAAAGCAGCGAGTCCAGATACAACTGAGGTAGTATTTGTTGTTCTACATACTTAGCTGTAAACATTAAGATCTATCGCAAATATTTGAAGTATTCATTTACCAGACTTGGAAAATGTGATGCTTTGAGCCATTCTGCAACAAAAACAAACAAACAAACAAAAAAAAGCCCTGCATATACTGAAATTTCTCTTCTGTTCCCTGAGGGTTGTCCTCTTCGTTTGTGTTTGGCTCTGGGTCTTCAGCACCTGCTGCTGGCCCAGCATTTGGTGCCAGTCAGCCACCAGCATTTGGCCAGAGCCAGGGGTCCAGCCAGCCAAACACTCCGAGTTTTGGATCACTGTCGACAACATTGTTTTCAGCGGGCTGTCAGCCTGCTCCTCCTGCCTTCGGCTCTGTGACGAGCAGTACTCAGCCCCCTGTGTTTGGACAGCAAGCGAGCCAACAGCCAGGTTTTGGCTCTGGTACCTCCAGCGCTGGTGAGTGCTGACCATTCTCTAACTTTTTTGGTCTCAGAGTCGTTTGTTTGTTTGTTTGTTTCCATCTTAACTGTGGAGTAAGAAGACGTCTGCCTTCTGTGTGCGCTTAGCTGTAAGAATTAACCTCTGTAAAAATAACGGGCACAGGGCTGAGTAATTTGCATCTCATTCCTGACCGTCGAAGATGTGCTGGAGGTGTGCCAGCTTCACCGTAAGTCCCACAAGAGATTGAGCAAATGCGGAGGTTGCAACCCCACCGCTAATTATTGGCTTTTATTTTCTTGACAAAAAATAGCGAGTAAAATGAAGCGCTGAAACACGGAGTTCTCGCTGGTAAGGTTGTACAAACCAGAATGGCAGAAGCACTGCAAACCAGTTCTTTTTGGATTTGCTACAGAGAAGTTACTTTTTGGCTTTGTTAACAGGCTTTGGTGACTTGGATCGGGGGCTTTCTTGTGTGAGATATGTTGCCAGAATTAGTCTTAAGCATGTGTGGGTTTAGGCTTTATTTAAAGTTCTTTCTACTAATGAAATACGAAATACACGTCGGGGGAATGATCCTTATAATTTAAGTGTAAGAAAGTGTTCTTCCACACTAGGAATTATTGGAAATTAAAGTAATAAAATAAAACCACCACCAGACTGCCAGAATATACGTATTTGATAGCGTAACATCAGGCACAGAAAGGGAAGAAGCTTCGTTCCTCTCAGTTTTACAAAACAGCCTCCATTACAAGCAACCTATATTAGTACTTACCAGTAATAAGTTGGCACAATGTGTTACTCTGCTGTTGTTTTGTTAAGTATGAGTTTAAAGATAAAAATCCCCATGTTTTGTCTGTTAATTTGATAGGATTTTTTTTTTAAGATCAGGTGCTGTCTCCCAGATTCATGACATTAACACAGCAGTTTGTTTAAATAGCCAATCTACGTGATTCAGCACTGCAACTTAAGGCTTCATTAATAAACTCCAGTGTACATAGGTACAAACCTAAGGGCGGTGCAGAAATTAGCAAGCAATTCATTCGCAGTGTCCTGGCAATGCTAGTTAAGAATCCTTTTATGATTCTCTGCTGAAGTGAATGATTTTTTCTAAGCATTGTTTCCGTTGTAGTCTAGCATTTCTGGTAAACCTCCCTCCCACCCTGAAACATTTGTTAGATACAATGGGAGGAACACGAGGACAGAAAGGATGAACTCGAATTACAACTTTCTTATTCTCTTCTGCTTCCACCCCACCTTCCCAGGTCCTGTGTTCCAGTTTGGAAGTAACACTTCTAATTTCAATTTTCCAAATAACCCCGGAGTATTCACTTTTGGTGCAAATCCTACTGCGCCAACGGCACCGGCACAGCCTTCTGGCTCTTCCGGATTTTCATTCAGCCAGCCTCCAGCATTTACAGTGGGGTAAGAGACCATATCAGAATTTCGCTTGAGCTTTGGGTAATATCGGTGGACTGACTGTGTGCAGCCTCTACTGCTGTTAAATCGTGAGGTATTCAGATGAACCTTGGAATTTGGTGTAAATTTGGGATCCTTCCTTGATGTATTAGCGTGACTGGCTAACTAAGCGACGGTAGTTGTAAAGGAGCCTAGTTCTCAGAAATATCACACATCAACATATGTGCAATTTTCTTGTTCTTGAAAAATAGAACCCGTATTTAGCCATTATGCTGCTACTTACCTGCTGAATAAGAGAGATTTAATTGCTTTTGGTTTCTGGAACTCTCCTCCTGTTCGTCATATGCTGTTTGTTGCCAGCTGCTAACTAGAGGGCCAGACGATAGAACAGTTGTTCTGGAATATCTACTCAGTGCTGCTACTGAATTTTCAGCTACACTGTCCTAAACTCTGAACTACTAATTTCTTTTGATAGGACTAATGGAAAAAATATTTTCTCTGCCTCTGGATCTTCGGTTTCTGGTCGGAAGATAAAGACTGCAGTTAGACGTAGAAAATAACCGGCTCGTACATAACGCAACTTTCAAAGCAGCTGCTACCCTGCATTGTTCAATTGTTGGGATCATACCTCATGCTGGGATAGCTGAAGTCAGATCTGCCTAAAGGAGTGTAAAACTCTGCTGCCCCTTCCTACCCTCCCTCATTTAGTTCTTTTGTAATGAGTAGAGTTGGCAACAGAGCCCTTCTCAAGCGAAACTATTTTAGAATCCGGCAAGTTCTCTTTCACGGACTCGGCACGGTCCGGCTATAGACATGAGTATAGCCCGCACAGCGAATGGCTTGTACGATACCTCTTCATCTGCACCACTATGTGCGCTCATCCGCGTTTACTGACGCCTCAGAATTGTAATTATACCAGTGAGGGATTCTGTATAGAATAGAGAATGTTTTAATGAATGATTTCTATGCTGAGTTTGTGCTGGTGTATGTGTGAAGTGAGTGAGTTTGGGTGTATTGTGCACTAAAATTTTCTGATAGAGAAAGACTGAATTAAGAACGATCCATGCTAAGGACTTGTTAGATCTGTAGTTCTCCATTTAATAACTATATATGCTATTTCTATATTTTCATTCTTACGGCCCTTTATCACATCTCACCTTTGTTATTTTATTATTGAAACGTGTAAATAAATTTTGTTTCTCTATGTACTTTTTTGGCATAACAAATCTGTGAAATTGAAATTTTAATTTTGTGTGTTACGACCATTTTTGTTTAGTATTGTCTCAGATTTTATGTAAATCCCATTATTCAAAGTTGCCTAAATCCATTTAGAAAATCTTTAAAATTGGGAATTCTTAAAGTAAGTTTATTGGCTTTTCTGATCCATTTTTGTTTGGACCAAAAACCAGTATTGTACAAAGTATTAAGTATATATTTTTATATTTACTGAAATGGACTGTGGTGACTTTGGATAATAAGGAAAAGTTTAATATTAAAGCCATGTTTATTACAGTATAATTAACATGTTAAACCCTGGGATAAATGCCATCAATAAAAACTATAAAATATGATCTGGCAGTTCTAACTCCAAATGAAGGCAGCTGCAGTTAGAACTGCACCAGACAAGACACGCAGCCTGAGCTGAGTGGTGGTACTCGCTTTTTGCAACCTCTGCTTTTTGACAGGGACCTCGGCGCTCATCTTAAACTGTCTTTAAGAGTTTTATGGTAGACTTGCACAAAGCCCCGGGTCTGACAGCTGTCTACCTACAAGGGTTGCAGATAATTTTTACATGTTTCTCACAACCACACAAACAAAAAAGTGATCTTACAACCATTCACCAACATTCTAAGAAAAAGCTGAAGCGTACCTAATTTAAATGGAGTGAGAAAAGCTTCTGAGGGAACAGACACTCTAGTGAAGGGAGAGAATTCTCATGTTTGTCTGAGGACTACAGCTGAACTTTGAGTAAGCCACAGCGCACGGTTTGTGGTTGAGATCCTATCACTTGCTGCAGCTAGAACTGAAAGCTCCCCTTCCCCCTTGTAGCACGAAGGGAGAAAGGCCTTAGAATAGTTGCATAAGCTTTAAGCACCTTCCCCTAATGCTGCTTTGTATTTCTACAGCTGCCAGTGTTATGAAATAAGGTACTTTTCTAACCCTGCACTAGATAGACAGGAAGACAAACTTTAACCTTCACTTCTGGGAGTCTTAGAGAACGCATGGAGCTCAAATCAGTATTTCTGTGCACAGAAGATGTTTAGCAACTGGGATTTAAAACCATAGCTATAAGCTACTATTCAGGTGGTCACATCTTACCCCTGAAGAACCTGTGGAAGAATTGCAGGCAATTAGGTAATTACTTATATCTAAGTGCCGGTTTTCCCTAGCACTTTTACCTACCACATACTCAGCCAACCACTCGAAAAAAGGGGTCTTTTCAAGGGCACATACATGAGTCGAACTAAAAGTTGACGTTTACAACAGCGCAGCGTATACATCTTTCCCCGGGCAAGTCTGGTGTTTTTTCTTTCAAGTTTTTCTTTACCTGCTACGGAAGGGGTGGTATTTTCTAACAGGGTAAGGTGATACTGTCCCTTGAAGCTGAAGCATTAGCAATAACTTCTACGCACCTGTTTTGCTCCCTAGGCCCCTCTTAAAGCCCAGTTTCTACATTACCACTCCAGAAAGGGTACTAAAACTTCCTTTTGCATTCACACCAAGGGTGTGAGTAGGCAGCACACACCTTAACATCAGCTTTAGTCAGTTCTGACAGCTTTAGCTTGTCAGGTTGCTAGCTAGCTGTTCCTCAACTTTTTATGTTAACACTCAAGTCAACAGTGCAATTCTCTGAAAGAACAGTGGAAATAATCTCTCTTGGGTTCCATTTCACCTGCGCGCACTTTGAGGGGTCAATTAAGCAGCAACACCGGTCCCTACAACAGCATGGGAAATGAAGACAGATGCAGAAAAAGTTACCTTAATAAAGACGAGAATACCATTTGTTAACTCAGAAACAGTAACGTTAATATTCTGCCTTAAGTTTATTTCACCCGAAGAGAAAGAAACAAGAACCCATAAAAATAATTCTACTACCACCCTCCAAGACTGAAGGTTGGGCAAGAGCCAATAGGAAGAACAGCCTCAGGAAGGAACAGACAAAAACTGGGCACTGGAAGAACTCCTAACTCTTACTGAAAGAGGAGTAAAATGTCAGCATTGTGGTATACAGTCCTTTCCAAGATGACATAAGAACAAATTACCAGAGCTATGTAATCATGCAAAATATTAGGCTTTTTTATTCAGTAGTTGTTATTCTGAATATACAAACAATTAGCCAGAATATAAAGTGAACATAACCAGTATTTGTACTTCTGTGGATTTATACCCATGACACGCACTTCAGTTATTATTTTCTGCATGCTCCTGGAACTCATTCCATTGTTTCGCTTGGTATTATTATATGCAAGAAAGAGACGAGTGCTTTCATTCCGACCAGAAGCAGATGATGTGTACTGTTCACAGCTCCAGAAGTATATACATGCCAAGTCACTAACACTGCAGTGTAACATAGCCTTCCCAAAGAAAAAGCAGCTACTGTTTCACCTCTTCATTAGCTTTGACACATGGAATAATGACGATGCTTACGATAATCATGCAAAAAAAACTTGTCACATCAATGTTCAGGTAAAATACTTTTAAGAGGTGAGGAAATGTGCTCTGTGAAGTAATAAACACTGCACATCTGGCAATTTAATTAACATGATTTGCCTTACTGTCTAATACTGCAGTTCCCTTCCCCTCAGTTCGCGATACAACTCAGGCAACTGCCTGGAAAACAACACTTTCTAGTTACCTGCCAACACCCAAAACTGTAGGAACATTTCTTTTGAGGTGGAGAATTTCTCTGCATCTGCTTTCCCTAGACTGACAAACAGAACAGCACCTTGCTGCAGTTAGCAGTACAGCCACTTCTCTGTCAATCTAAGTAAGGTTAATACTTCAGATGTACTGCGCATCTCAAGCTTCTTTGGCATTTGTGAAAACTCCAATACTTTGAAGGTAGCTGCTGGCACCGTACTGGAGCAACCCATTTCCTTTATCTTCTGAATCATTCTGCTTTAATTTGGGCAAAAGATTCCGATGGTCATCTCAATTGCAGTTTTGGGGAAGGTCTTTGTTTCTTTTTGGGGGTGGTGCTCAAAAAAACAGTCTGGAAATCCATCATCTTTTGGCATCATCTGATTGCATTTCTTCTTACCACAATAGTTCCTGCTACAATATCATAGGCTGTTCTGTTGTGCTGGAAAAACAGCAGTGTAATGAATGCAGGAAAAAAGGAAGCAATAGAAAAATTCTTGATCAAAGCTCTTATTGTAGACCTGAAATGAAAATAAAAGATTTTTGCCTTATTTTGACTTTTCTGCTTAGATTAGTAGTTAGCCAGCCTTCAGTTTAGTGCCTCTGTTTTTGTATAGCATTAAAAAAAAAAACAAAAAAAAAACCTCCAGAATTTAGAAGAGGTTGTTTTACCACCTAACTTGGAGAATATTCATGATTGCCAAAACAATTCTCAGATTTTGTGATTTAAGAATTACTCAGCCTAGTTACTGCAAAAGCCAATAATAAAGAAAACGGGCATTTCCTTCTTAAATCAGGTGCTTTCCGTAACATTAACCTGAAAGGAGGGTAGGCTAAGCACGCTTACGTTGTCATGCTGACATTCGAGGAAGGAATGACTAGCACACGGCTGGGAGCAACGAGTACAGATGTATCACACGTCACAACTCGCAGTCCAAGCAAGAATTTCCCTGGGGTGGCTCCTCCCGCTCCCCAAATACAGATTATCTGCAAAAGAAAAGCTCGTTCGATTCCACGCAGCACAGTGCTGTTGATCGGTTTGGCAGACTTGGTTTTCAGCACAACTACATCAAAGTTACAGAGCTTCACGTAACCCAAAATAAAGAGGATTTGCTTCATTGGCCAATGATAATAGAATTTATTTTTTAAAATTTATTCAAGAACTGACAACTATTAATTACAGAAGTTAATATTTATGAGTACTTACCTCATAGAAGCAGACTAATAACCTGTAGATGAGAGCTACTACCATCATTTTCTGCAAGTCTTCCATGGATGTATCTTCATCTATTTCTTCTATTATGTAATGCATAGCAAATTTAGAGATGTCCCTGTTCAAAATAAGACAACTTTAGGGAAAAACACAACAAAAAACTGAACTTATTTGACCCTGCTCCCAGTACCGGTGTTTAATACTAGAACTCACTCCTTCAGTTCTGGTATTAAAAAGCTCCTCAACTTCCTTGATACTTAAGCAAGCCATTAAAATTCCAAACGCTAGGTTTCCTTCCAAGTTGCTGCTGAGTTTGTTTCATCTTTTTCTTAAGAAAAAAAGTCATTCTTTGTTACCACTTTGGCGATACGGTGTGCAATGTAGCGAGCTGCAGAATTGTTCTGAAAATTCTCACACTTCTGGAGAGGTACACAAGGGTCCTGCAATCACCTAATTCTGCACAAACGGAATGGATGCAAGTCACTTCATTACAGGGAGGAAAAAAAAAGCACTCATAAATGCCTGGGAGAATTTGCAAGTCACTCTAGGAAAGCAAGGGAGCCTCATCTCCCTTTGCGTGACCAGGACTGGTTTGTCACTCTGCAGTCTCTACAGCTTTCACCGTGCGCTCCTAGATGCAGGCACGCTGACGTACAACTGGAAGTTTTCAACTTAAGCAATTGCAACCTTCAGCTGTTTGCCCTAACAAAGCTACGCAAAGCATCCCTTTGGAGTCAACTGTGTATTTTCACAGCCCTACGGATTTAACATTATCACCCAGTAGTGGCATGGACCTGCTCCCGATGCAGTTAGACAAGGACTTGGCACCTACTACTGCTGATCATCTAGGTGAGAATTACCACTTACAAAGAGAAGTGCAGTCCCACTGCAAAGCAGTCTGTAGCTGCACTACTTGCTCTCCTCTTTAGTCAGACTTCAGCATCAAAAAAGGTAAGGGATTGAGAAAACCACAGCATGCCACAACCTGCAATTCCCTATTTTTATTTTTGCCTGTGAGGATGTCCCTTTTCCTGAGAACTCCTCAGCCTGACCTCCAGCAAACATCTCACCAAGAGGAAGGAAAAAAAAATGACATTTTCCTGAAGTTACTTATTAGCAAGAGTAAGGAGGTTGCTGACGTTGTAATATTGAATATGTAATATGTAATATGTAATATTGAACATATTATAAATTAATTCAGAAAGTAAGAGATGCCTTCTCTTTCCATCACCTCCACTACTTTGCAGATGCATTTTGCATCATTTTCAGCCTACTAAAACCAAACCAGAAATACAAGCTGTCAGGTAGGAGTTGGAGATTTTGGCATCTGAATAGCACTGAGAGGTCGGCAGTTTATTGGAACAATAAACACTAATAAATTACACTGTCATATCGACTGCTTGGGATTTAACCCTCTTCCGCACACCCTTCAAGCATCAGTTTAACCTAGGTGCAAGATGTTTTCCGTACATTATCTGCTTACATTCCATCAACACTGAGGAGACTCTTTTAGCAGAACACTTGGATCCAGAAATGTAACTGTGCCTGTACTCCAAGCTCCGATCCCCTAACCAGACCCAAATATTTGACTTACACCAACCAAAGTGGAGGAACGAAGGGAGCTATGTGGTAAGAAATCTACTGCTAAAGAAGCAGATAGTCTTGGAGGTAAACAATTGTTTCTGAGCTTAAATACGAGGACTTTCAGCCTAGTGTATAGTTGATGCACATGATGCTTCATCATTTATTTCTTCTTTATTAAAGAAATCCAACTTATGCTGGACTACAACGACAGCAGGGTAACATGCCTAGCACCTTTGCTGCATTTAAAAAGTAGATACATATTTGACTTGCATGACCTGAAATAATGTTTCGAAGTGTTTAAAAGAACACTTCTCACCAGTAGGTTTTCTTTGACATTTTTAAAGGGCTTTTTTAATATCTTGCTCATTCCCTCAAAAACCGAGACTACGAGTCTATTCTATCCTTAGTAAGGAGCCTGTGAGCCTATGAAAATAAACTAGTACAAATTCCCTTCGCCCCCACCCCATACCCAGACAGTGTTTAAGAAGAAGTTAACCTAGCAGTGCTTTTTCCTCCGCTTTTGCCCGTTGCAAAGTGCCAACCATACCACGACACCTCAAAGAGCTCAGGGCTTCGTGTAACAAACCTTTCAGTTGTTCTACTTACTTTATCCCACTGAGGTGCATAATACTTAAAACAATGGTCGCCTTGATGAAGAACAGAATAAAGAAATCCACCATCTCTGCGATGAACCTGTGGGCCAGTGAAGGGATAATGAACTCCCGACCTGTAAGAGAAACAATTAGCGTGACCCAGATTGGACTGCTCTAAATGACGAGTTTATTGCCTGTTGGCTGAACCTCACTATTCCAAGATCTTCATCTTGGCTCACATTAAGAAAATCTTCTACAAAATCTATCAATCAGAAATTATCTGAATTATTTGGCTGACGAGAGCCTTCTGAAATGAAATCAAGCTCTTTCAGAGCTCAGCGTCCCCTTATAACGAGGATTACCAGCAAAATCCCACCCCTCTGAAGAGCTGAAGCACACTGGAGATGTACCCATTTTTGCATTCTTTTGTTTAAGAGAGCCTCACAGAGAATCATTTCCACTAAATCGGAGAGTTTGGATCTAAAAAAGATTCACATAACCCCTTAGCAAGCCTTCGGCCTGCACCAAGTACCAGCTCTCAAAGAAAAACGCAGCCGGTTTTGTCTCAGGTCGGACCCAGGAACAGGAGCCAATTAGAGTATTAGTCACACTGACCATAACCATTCCTACAGACTGCTTATTAGAACAAAGCACAGCAGCTGCCCTGCAATCAGCTGGAAAACGTAGCCCATTTCTCGGTATAATTGGCCAAAGGCAGGCAGGGGCAAAGTAAGTACTCACAGTTAGCAGCTTTTGCTGCTAACACCACCTCAGAAGGCTAAAGCAAAGGAAACGAGGTTTAACTTCACAAGTTTCCAAAGAGTACTGTTGCACTCATTAAATAATTTAAAAAATAACTTCACCTGGACCCATCCAGCATTGGCTATCTCCCAGATTCTGGTAGTTACCATTCTATTAATTCTGCATGGATGTTGTCGAACAGTAATTCACTCACGTCAACAATGCTAAAATAGATCCGCCTCTCATTGTCAAAGCACACCCAGGTTGTCAACTCAGTTCTAACTTGGGATTCTTTAGCGCAGCCTGCTCGGTGCCAGAGCGAGCGCAGAGCAGCAGGCAGCACAGGGCAATCCGGCTGGGTAAGGCTGAACTCAGCGGCACGCTTCCACTTCAGGGCACCAGACTCACAGCTGAACGAGGAGGAAGCTGAGTGTTTGGGGCATGGAAGGCAGTACTCAAACCGTGTCAAACTCCATTATGCTGAGAAACCTCGGCAGCCCTCGACTCTGGCATACGTCCGCCACAGCGACCTTGTATGAAGCTGGTCATTAAGGGGGTTACGCTAGTCAAGCAGACAGCGTGACAGGGCAGCCGAGGCTCGAGCACACTTTTTGTTCTGCTGCTCCCAGCGTAAGAGCGGTAATCTCCTACAGCAGGGCAGGGAGGGGCAAGGGGACGAAGCGTCTTGAATTGTGATTACAATCCAAAGCTTGCTGCTGCCCAGACTGCAATTAATACTGGTGTTATGACACCCGGCTGCGGGCAGACGGAGCTGGAGGAGGCAGTCATCAGCTCCACTTTTTGACAGCCCCGTTTAAGATCTGCAACACTAACAGAAGCTGTCACGTATTCCAGCTTACGTAAGCACACTGGGCTGTCACCTACAGGGGCACCGGGATGGAAACGTGTCCAGTCCTGCCAGGCCTGCTGCGAGGACAGTAATCTGCAGCAGAAAAGGAGATGTAATCACTTTAGCTGTTCCAGATACATCATCCGTTTGCAATCTGGAGCTAGGGCACCAGCACAACAGTCTGTGTAGTGGTATGGTTATCACACAGAGACTTCTCTTAGGCAGGCCGGGTGTTGCAACAGTATTTAGCATTCACACTAGCTCCGCTCAGCTGCATAAAGTGCTGTTCGTGCCCCAAAACGCCTTTAGCATGCAGAATGCGTGGCTGAAGAACAGCGTAAAATAGCAAGAACTGTTTCAGCCTAGACTCTGCCCATACCAATGTCCTCTTCAGTGACTGGCAACACCTGTTCACAAGCAATCTATAAATCCAGATCAGAGTACCAATAAAGAAAATACTACTTGGCGTTACACCCTTGTTTAAATAAAAAACAAGCTTAAAAGCTAGACTCCTTTAAAAGGGAGGAAATGCAAATGGCAATGCTCTCCTCTCCTGCCCAGATTAATGAGTTTATAAAAAACGTCGCAGCTCGGTAAAGCTGCACTTTGCCCCGCAGAGAGGTGACCTGCTTCTTCTCCAAAGCCCTTCCACGGTCATTACTTGATGGCTTTTCACCATTACTCAAGGTAACACTGAACATCCCTAGGATGTCGCTGGATGCTCCCCTGCTAGCGAGAAAACACCTGCGGCTCCTCTGATGCCATCAGAGCGGGTTGGTTTTACTCCCCAACAACGCCAAGTGAAGCTCTGCTCCACGCGCCCCTCAAACGCACAGAGCTGCAGCAGGTGCCGGCCGCCCCAGGCCCTGCCGCTGGCCTGCTGAGCGCACGCATGCATTTAGTGGCGCTGGAGCAGAGGAGTAAAACATCCCGCGTGCCTACAAAGACCCCACTATAAAACAGAGGGCTCAGTTAAGCCCTCATCACCCAAGCAAGCCGCCTGAAAAGCCAGCTGCTTCGCGCACAGCCGCGAACACCCCCCGGCACCTCACGACCCCCCGGGCTCCTTCCCGAGGAGGAGCCGGGCACGAAGCGCAGCCCCCGGCCCCCACTCACCTGCCGGCCGCCCCGCCGGCTCCCTGGGGGCCGCGCCGGGGCCGGGGGCGGCCCGTGGCGGAGGGCCGGGCCTGCCGCTGGCTGCCTGCGGCCAGGCGGGGCCGGCGGGGGCCAGGAGGTAGAAGGGGCTGTAGTAGGCGGCGGCGGCGCCCCCCGGGGCGGCGGAGGCGGGGGG
>CM021766.1:53181079-53220859 GCA_011076525.1 Nettapus auritus | reverse complement strand
CCCATCGCGGGCGGGGCCGCCCGGGCCGCCGCCGGCCTCCGCCATCTTGTCCGCCCCCTCCGGCGCTCAGCGCCCCGCCCCGCGCGCAGGCGCCAAGGCACCGCCGCGCCCGGCCCGCCCCGACAGGGAGGTGCGGCGGGCGGCCAGGTCAACCCGCCGGGCGGGTGGGGAGGGGATCGTCCTGTGCTCGGCCTTACTGATCTCTACAACTGCCTGAAAGGAGGCTGTGGGGAACTGGGGGTCGGCCTCTGCTCACAGATAACTAGTGATAGGGCTAGACGGAATGGCCTCAAGTTGCACCACGGAGGTTCACATTGGAAATTAGGAGACATTTCTTCTCAGAAAGAGCAGTCAGGCATTGGAACAGGTTGCCCAGGGAGGTGGTGGAGTCACCATCCCAGGGGGTGTTTAAGGAAAGGTTGGACATGGTGCTTAGGGACATGGTTTAGTGGGTGATATTGGTGGTAGGGTGATGGTTGGACCAGATGATCCTGAAGGTCTTTTCCAACCTTAATGATTCTGTGATTCTATGATAGTGATACATACTGTACTCACGGAGAGTTTCCCATTTTTAACGCTGCACATGGGACACCTGACAAGAAAAAATAAATAAATAAATAAATAAAACCTCTCTCAGTCTATATCCCCATGAAACCCCAACTCATTTAAGAGCTGAGGTAGTTTCTGTGGTGTGAGTCTCTGGTATAGGCAAGCTGAGGTGAATTGACAAAGTGCTTGGCAAATAGCCTGTACCACCTGAATTGAAATCCTATGTTCTGGCACCCGTTTTGTAGATAGGGTTCTAATGGCATGTGTTTTGTAACACAGACCTGGGCAAAATCAATAGGGGTAGCTGATTTGGGAAATACAGCGAGTTTTAGCATGACTAGGAAGAACAACACAGAATGAGAGTAAGGAAGAAAGAAATAGAAGGAAGACAGAGAAGTTTACAAAAGAAAACCATGCACTGTGGTAGCTTAGAGGTGACCATTTGATGAAAGACAAGGGCAAGGAGTGTGGATTTAAGAAAAAAGAAAGAATACCTCCCACAGTCCCACGATCATGTGTAAGATACCCCCAAATACATTATTTTAACATGGCTATTAACTGCTGATGAAAATCTAGCTTGGAAAAAATAGAGGTAGCATAGCAGAGCTTCCTCCTTTATAATATTTCACCTTGTCCTTCATCAGCTATAGAGATGAATGAAAATGAAAAAGCTGTAGTGGTGAAAATAATTTCACTGGTTTTAAATTGTGTTTTCACTACAAACCCATCAAGATGAAAGTGTCAGGCCAGATCAGATCTGTAGAAACAATTACAAGGTCCCACAGGCTTCACATAATGTTGCCAGTCACAAGTAAATTTTAGGGTAATCCCATACAATTTAGGTAATCCCATAACCAGTTTGGATTCGCTGTTTAGTTACGTTGGGTATTCAAGATGAAACTGAATCACTGATGAGAGGGAAAAGGGGAGGAAAAGCTAGAGGAGACAATGTACTATGTCTTCATTCCCAATTTTTTCAGTCAGTAGCGTTTAGTTCTTCCGCCTTAAAAAAATAACCCACAAATTCAGAAGTTATGTATAACGCAGGTGTTCAAATTATCCTATTCTGTGCTGCATACAATAAAGAGAGGCTGTCACAACAAGGTGTGCAGGTGGTGGGGAGCTCGCTGCCTTTCTGAGCACAAAAAGTCTTGTTTCACTGCTGTGCAATTGCCACACATGATGGGAGTACACAGGACCTTCTGTATCACTCTTTTCTCCCTACTTCAGTGTGCTTTCTCTTGTGAGCAGAGTCAGAAAGGGGAATGGTCTTGGGTAGTTCATTGTACTGGTTGATGAAAAGAAGTGGTTGAGTGCCTTGACAGTTAAATATCCTCTTCTCTAGAAAAGAGATTTAGGCAAGAGAAAACCTTTTGAAAGGGAGGTAAACACCTAAAAGCAGATATTGCAGCTTTTAGGAAGAATCTGGAAAGGAATCTTAAGCTCTTTCCACGTGGGTAAGTGCTGAAAAGCCCAATCTATCACTGTTGAGTGGGAAGCCTTTTATAATCAACAGGAAGTACCAGAGCACTGGTTTGCTTTAAATCTAGCTATTAGGAGCTACAGCAGTGCTTCTTTGTTCATTTTTGAACAAAGCATCTTGTTCTCAAGGCAAGGTCTTAACCAGTTTTTAAAACCAAGGGTTTGCTGAAGCATTCATCTGGAGGTATGAAAAGTTCAATTCCTTCTTTGCCTGGGGGATTGAGATCACATCTGCCTCACCCTAAAGTGTTCTAGTAATAGGAGAGTAACAGGACTCAGTTTTAAAGAGTCCTTGGGTGAGAACTGGTGGCCATTGATCAACAACCTCTTGTCATTACAAAGCAGCTAATTGTGAAGAGCAACTTGCATACCTTCATGCTATGTAAGCATTTGTGCCAAGTTTGTATATTTAAGTATGGAGTAAAATTAAACGCAAATCTTGGTTATATTCTTCACTACTGAAAGTGCAGGGTCACCACAGTGACAACTCTACCCCTTGCTGGGTCAAGCCAGGTACAAAACATTAAACTTGAACAGAAAAACAAGTGTATGCGTTTACCTAAGTAGAAAGTAAAGCACTATATATTTAATTGTAGAGGAATCTACTGCACAGCTGTCCCCTGAATTAAATCAGTTTAGCCTTTCACTGTGAAACCAGGCTGTCGTGTCCACCTGAGGATTTTGGAAGGGAGATTGGCTCTCAAGCTGCCATGGTCTGCTGAGACATTTTCTTTCTAACATGCAGCTTCAGGTGTGATACATACAGATATCAGTATCCTCATGGTCACATTTAATAAAAAACATAAAAAATTGGAGAAAAAAGGAGCTTTTCCACTTTCATCTTAGGGTACGTAGTTTTCTAGTGTGGTTGCCTGTTTAGCAGTATTGTCTGTTTTAAGAGTTGTGTACAAATGCTTTTATTTGCCTTTTACCTTGACCTGGTTTGAATGAAGAACAGTCAGAAAAGAGCTTTACTCAGGAGTCTGGGAAAAAATAATAGCTGTGCCACTGGGAAGCCTTACCAATTGCTTAATTACCTAACAGCGTGTTCTTTATTGTGCCCAGCGAGGAAGTACGAGCCTGCCTCCACTGAAGCAGCGCTGGCTGGGTGGAGCTAGAAGTTTGGAGAAGAAAAGTCTTTGGTGGCGGTGGTACTCGGGTCAGGTCCTTGGCACGCAGCAAGAGTTTGGCAAGAAGGGTTAAGCCTAGGAAGTCACTGCAGAGTTTGGGACAGTGAGGTGTTGTCTGTGCTATGAAAATTTGGCACCCAAAAAGATTTTTTTCAGGATTAATTCAGCCAGAAGGTGGAAGCAGGCTCTTGTTTTCTGGCAGCCAGGATATTCTTTGGGTGTGCTACTTGTGATTTTCATCTAATGACAGGAACCGGCCCAGACCACCTCCAGCAGGGGCAATGAACCGGCCTGAGATGTCCTTGGGAACTGCTCTGCTTGCTAGCACGTCATGTAGTCAAGTGCACCTTAGCTCCAGTTGTCTGTGAAAAAAAGTGGCAGCCCCTTGCACATTTTAGAATAGCATGGAAGGAGAGTGCATGAAGGGTGAATACTGAGCTGAGACCCTGAAGGATTTCAGATGGACAGGTGTCTTTGGGAAGGAAATATGGTGCACAGATCTATGAAGATGCATATAGCACAGTAACACCGAAGGAACTCACACAGATCCAGAAACACCGAGGTCTCAAAAAATAGTAAGAACTGGGAGTAACAGCTATGGCACTGGGAAGCCTTAATTCCCTAGGACACTGACAAGACTTCTGGTTTTCAAAGGCAGACTTGAAATAACTTATGTTTTAATCTTCAGTAGCTCTGCTACATATTAGTATTAAGTTCAATCAGGTATTTTTAATGAGATGTGCTTTTAGTGTAAGCATGCTTAGTGGTGTTCAAAAACAAGCTTAATTTTTCATAATGAGTAATGTTTTTTTCTTCTTCCTTATTCATCCCGCTCAAGCCTTCTCCTTGTACCGAGGTGATCATTTTAAAATCAGAGTTGTCTTTCAATGTCTTAGCAGTGACTTTTAGCGAGAGGGTGTTTCCCAGCTCCTTGGCGCACGCTGTACCCCTGCAGATGCTGTGGCCCAGCATTTCTTCATCGACGGTAAGAGCTTGCGATCGCCAGGGCCTCAGCTGGTTTCTGCCATCTGGTGGGTGCATGGAGTCACTACCTCAGTGCCTCTAATACCCACTAATCCTCAGGAAGAGATATTCTCATCGGCTAAACTGTCCCAGACCCACAGACTGGCTGGGGAGGGAAGGGACCGCTGGAGGCCCTCTGGCCCACCCTGCTCAGGCAGGGCCACCTCGGGCAGGCTGCCCAGCACCATGGCTTCTGAGTACCTCCACGGAGGGACGCTCCACCACCTCTTTGGGCAACCTGCACCCGTGCTCTGCCTCCCTGGAAGCGAAACATTGCTTCCTGATGCTCAGAGGGAGCCTCCTGTGTTTCACTCCGTGCCCCTGGCCCTGCATGAGGCAACGTATTCAGCCTCACCTGTGCTGAACTGAGGGGAAAGATCATGTCCCTCGATGTGCTGGCAATACGTTGCCCTGCTCTGTGGCAAGGGCACGTTGCTGGCTTACATTCAGCAAGGTGTTCACCGGGACCCCACGGCACTTTTTCTGCACGGATGGCCTGGTGCCGCGGGCTGCTCCTCCCCGGGCACAGCACTTGGCACTTCCCCTTGTTGCACTCCATGAGGCTCTGTTTAAGGTTCTGTTTAAGACAGTATGAGATCGGTGGAAGCTTCTCAGAAGGAAAATGCTTGTTATGTTTGAACATGGTTAAAATCCCCTTCTCTTTTTTATGTATTTTACCGCTGATTCACAGCCTTGTGAATATCTGACCCACACAGGTTTATAAAAACGAATGGGCTGATTACACCAGACACATTTGTTCTGTAAAAACATATGCACCAAAGGTACTGTGTTCTATTTTAACAGTGCACAAGCACAGTTTTAGAGCAGTGCAGAACTGATACAGAACAAGTCGAAATAAGCGGCATATCCTGTGTGAGGGCATGCAGTAACAAGAAGTGACCGACAGAACATGAGGGCTGCCCAGCACTTAGCTGTTCACTTCTTGCTGGAGTCAGCCACTAAACACACGTGATTATTTCTAACTCAAGGCATACTTGATTTTTCAGAAAAGGGGCTTTTGACATTTAGTTGTACACAAATTCATGTAGGGTAGAACCAGAGCCTTGGATTTATTTTCTTTGCATAGCTTTCCCTTGTATTTTTGAAGACAGGTTGCAGAGAACGGTCCAATCTACTGAAATCATATGGCAAATTTTATTCGTGAGGATCGGAGCTGAGAGAACATGGTCACAGATTTGTATCCCATGGCTGACTATGCAAACTGGATAAAAGGTGTTTGCATATCTACAACGTCTGTTTCCCATTCCACATTTCTGGTGTCTAACACTGCATGATCTCATTAGCCTTTTCTCCAGTTGCCAGCAATTACCTTTATGCCTTCTGCCTTATCTTTGAAAGCCATGCTCTCTGACCAAGTTCTAAGGTGTGTTCAGGCTGTCAGGCACACAGTGTTGCTGCATGAGACTTCCTCCTGGTAGCAAACCAGTCAGAAGTTGCGTTTGGGTCTTGAACATTGCAAGAGTGTGAGCATTAGTGAGAAGGCCTAGCCCCAAGGGAGTTTGCTTTCAGATGTTTAACAGAAGACTCAGGCAGGTAAACCAGCCATCACACAGCTTGTTTGGGAGGGGGAAGTTAAATCCTTCTGATGAACTAAAGGAATTTGTCTGCACAGTAAGGCAGAGCTGTTTCACTGCTTTATGTTTACCATCAAACCTTTGATACTTGTTTTGTATCACACCTGCAAGGCAGCATGTGGCTTCCTGTCTTTGCAAAATGACTTCATCCCTATTTGAGGCTGGATAAAAACAGAGTCAGTATTTCAGGTCAGAAAGCTCCAGAACGAGATTATTTTATTGAGAAAATTATTGTTTCACGACTAAGCAACCCTTCAATAATCCTATTATCACGACAAGTATGCAATGCCCCCTTTTGAGATATGAAGCACATCTAAGTGAAATGTGCAGTGGACCGCTTGTGGAATTTGTTAACACAGGAGGGACACATCCACGACCACACAGGGAAACAACGGGAAAAGCAAAAAATAGAATGCAAACTTGATAAACTTGCACCAGGTCACGATCATCTCCCTAAACATAATAGCTGGAAAATACGTGTGTACCTAAAAGTGAGAATCACGAAAAGCTGGATTCTGTGGTTGTCAGTGAAGTCATATGCATGAAATTCCAGGTTTATCTGCTAGCCTGCAGAATACCCGCTATCCACTGCCCGGTGGATTGTGGCAGCAGCAGTGACAATGTCCAGTGAGGCGGGAGGAGGAGCTATTTGTTCTTGGTTAAGCCTTTGAGGCAGCATTTAAGAAGGGGAAAGCACACAGGAGAAAGAGTACAATACAGCAAGCTCTGACCAACTTTGTATTTAAACAAGTACATTTTCCTTTTTATTTCATAAGAAGTTTACTGTTGAAAAAATGGTATGTACTAAAGCAAACACGTTATACACATAGATTCAACACCAGATAGCAAAACCTTGCGGAATGCGCACTACTGGTTATTACATTATATTGGGCTTACAGTCAAAGATACTGAAAAACCCCCAAGGATTAATGTACTTTCAAGGTAAATTAGGCACAAAATTTAGCTTGTAACTAGCTCTGCAAGCATCTCACTGTGATTTCACCATTACAAAGTATTACAAGTGATCAAAAACATATGCTGACTTTAAATTTTTTAAATTTTATTGGTACTATGTGCTGAAATAGTACAAATGTATACAACACTCCACCTTTGTTAAAAAAGCATGTACAATAGGGACTATAAAGTAGAATCAAAGGGATAAACAGGGCCTTTTTGGGGGTTCAACTAATGACATAAATTCCTGGCTTTGCTTCATGGCCGTATTTGAAACTCAGTAAGGCTTACAAATGCAGGGAAGAAACAGAAGGATATTTTAATGAATAGGAGCCAAAGTACAACAATTTAAAGGAAGATTATTAGCAAGCAAATTAAGTGGTATCTGACGTATGCCTCTCTCAGTTTTCTGAAGAGGATGCGAGATATGATGTCAAATTTTAAAGAATGAGAAACTGTCTCAAAAAAAAAAAAAAAGAAAAAAGATATCTGAGTATCAAAAAAATTTCAAGTGATTTGCTGCAGGGTTTTAGCTTAGATGAGGCTTTAGTTTAGAAAGAATGACTGATTTGCAAGAAATGAGAGGGCAACAGCAGGTCTGTGCGGACCCTAATAAAATCTGTCGTCACTGAAAACATAGGGATCTTCTAAATATACATATTAGAAAAGTATTTGATTAAAATATCATGTTTTTTCGTCTTCCGTTAGCAAAATGTATTGCTGAAGGTTGTTCTTTTTTGCTTGCTTAAAAAACAAACCAAAAACCCATTACAATTGCCACAGAACTACGAGGAGCCAGTAGTTCTCTCTAGGGGTGCATTCTTACTGCATCGTACAGGAATAGCTTAAAAGGTAAAAAATCAACATCGTAGAGTCTTAATGCTGTTTTTGATTAGCAAAAACATAAAAAGGAATGCACTTGAAGCAATATGATAAAGTGGATCATGCAGAATTTCGGCTTTATGGATAAAGTATTTCAAACCCATGGTGTGCCTGGAGGGTGGGGGCGTTACTGCATTGCATTCACATGACATCATTTAGAATTAAAATTGGAAGTGAAGGCAAACTGTGGAAACCTGAAAAATACTGGGATGCCTAACAAAAGCGTGCCAGATGAGTTATTGTTTCTAGCATGCAGAGCTAATGCTTGAAGGCCTATCACAGCAGTAGTAGCTACTGCTGCTCCTAGTTCTTTACATTACTGCTTTGCTTATGCTGGCTATGGTCTGATCGTGGTCAGCAAGTGCTGCGTGGTGTTAGGAAGTTAACCCACAATCTCTGCGGGTTCAGTGACCAGCTTAGATCCATCCCACGCTGTCTTGAACTGTTCAGGAACCGGAAATTCTTTCTGGTAAGAAACAAAAGCAACAGCGATGGTTAGATGAACAGTGGATACCTCCTGAAAACTCACGGAATACCCGTTAGTGCTACATGACTGACAAAGCATTGATAGCTCAGACATGCCAGGATTACAGAGAGGCTTTCCTCATTACCCTAGGAAGCTATTTTACAATGCCACACAGGAAAAGGCCTTATTGCTACCCAGTTTCAAATAGCCTTGGAATGGTTCAGCTTTGTCATTAAGCCCTCTCGCCATTATTTGGAACAACTGACTAAATAAACCTCATGCCAGAAATGACCTTAGACTCCATCAGTGACTGGCCTGGAAGAGAGTAGAAAGGATTTCAATGTGGAGATTTAGCGAGGAGGCTAATTTTAAGGAGGGAAAAAATAATATGATACAGAAGAAAAAAAATATGAAAAAACATCCTATTATTTTACATGGGATATACTTCAAGAGACACAGCATCCCTTATGGGATACACAACACAAAGCGGAACTTTGAAAAAAGTCTCCGTCCATTCCGTGCATGTAGGGAAAGTAGAAGAGATCTGTGGGTCTTCCTCAGATCCCAGTAAACAGAAGTGTGGAGGGAAGGACTTTTTCTTTCAGATCTCATGGTGTTTTGATAGCCAGTAAATTCAGGTGTTACTGGTGTTTTGGGGAGAAACTCATCAAAGAGGCCTTTTTTCTATTTAAGAAGTAGGTAAATGTGAACCTACCAAAAATTGTTCCCTTAGCTGTCTGAAGATGGGCATCCAACAGTCACTTTTGGAAATGTGGAGCATCCAAATTCTCGTTGCGTATTTTCTTTTATAAAGCCTAAACTCTCCTACCGTAAATATTCCAGAGTGAAAGATTTGTGAGAAATTCTGTCCACAGCCTTTCAATGCAATTTTAAAGCTTCTCTCACTGAACTGTTATGAGTATACTTTACCTCCATGACCCCTTGCTGGTGTGTGAAGCGACAGAGCATGACTTTATTAGAAATGCTGGAGGGCCGGGGAGGAAAGTCTCACTAGAACAAAGAAGGAGCCTTTGCATCGGCAAATGCAATCCTCATGTTTCAGTGACTTCTGAGAACAACATTTTGAAAAATACTAGAAAAAGTAGGACAGATGCTACCCATACAACAGCTTTAGAAAAAACAAACAAACAAACAACAAAAAAAACCAAGTATATAATACTGTATTATTTCACCTGTAGTAGTAATATATTTAGCTGAGCTTTAACATCATCCCCTTCAGGCTTGAGTGCTCTCATATAATGTATGAAGTGAGTTTCTTTAACCCAGAAAAAAAAAAAAAAGACATTTCCTGCACTGATCACTGAGATATTGGTACATAGAAATTCAATTGTTTTGAATCATTTTTTTTTTTTTTTTTTGGTGAGGTTACAACGTGAGGTATGTTAGCTCTTGCTTTCCTAGCAGTTTTAGCTACCAAGACAAGTTGGGTAGGGGGAGAAAATCTTTCAGAATGATCTCACTCACATAATCGCCATCCTGGGGGATGAGGACGTTCATCTCAGAGGACTTGGCACTCACAATCTCACAATCTAATGATTCCTCACTGAGGTAGATGTGGCAGCCTTCTGTTTTGTTAATAGAAATGGTTGGCACTTTCCCCATCACCTGCAGATGGAAATATACTTATGATCAAAACTTGAAAAGCAAGCACAGATACTATTGATAACATCCTTACTGCCTGCAGGTCTAGTTTTAATCGGTATGTCAGCTGCCTGCATGGTGCTTACATGTGAGATGGAAGCTGTCCGTTCGTTAGGCACTGAAGCTCCTGGTGGTGGTGACAAAGATCTATATGCAACAGCAAACTTACAATATACAGCAAACTTTTAACACGTGGTTGGATGAAAGTGCTTTCTCCATTCTCTCTACTTCCAGTGACATTTTTGTGCTGAAGCTTAGGCAGTGTTCACCTTGTTCATCAGTGAGACTGGTAAGAAACCAAACGCGTCAACTCCAACCCATTCAGGGCAAATGAAAGATTCCAGCCTACAGCACCACTCGCAAGTGTTTTGTGATGCATTCTAAAGACTTCAAAGCTCTTCCAGGTTTTACAGCACACAAAGGGTTTTAGAGCAGACAAAGGGTTTTTATCCCCTTCAGGCAAGGTTCAGTTCTAAAAAAAAGTACTGAGATCAATTTAATTAAATCCTTAAAGATGTTTCTTATGTCACGTTAAAAGCAAGAGAAGGATTTACTTGAGGGGAGAAAGGGAAATAAATCTTCTCTTGTTTACAGTTCTGCAGATTAAAAGATCTCTACCTGGCTAAGTGGCTGCCTCACCTTTGTCAGTAAAAATTCCTCCTCCTGCTGCCCTCTGTGGCAGAAGCCAGGGACAGCGGTACACTCTGGACGGTGTATCAAAAGGGCAAAGGTTATTTTGAGCCATAAAGCAGGAACAGCATGTGATAGACATGTGCTTGCTAACAAAAAAAAGGAGTCTCTCATCATTCAGATTAAGAATATAATTTCAGCTTCGGTTCCTTAAATGTGTCAGCAAACAAAGAGCAAGTCACCTGTCCTTTGCATCCCACCTGGATCCCAAAGTGTTCTATGTTTCAATGCATCCTAAACTGATCTTTCTTTTCTTCAGCAGGATGTCATGCAATAGAGGGCAAAAGGAGGCTGTGTTTAATCTAACAGTTTTTGCAAACATCAGGCAAGAAAAAAAAAATACCACTGGGAAAAAGGGGAGTGAAGCAGAATGGCGTTGAAGTAACTATAGCAAAATCTGTAGGGTGAATTTACTGAAATTTGTTGCATTAATGTATCACGTATTTGCAATTTATGAGCTCGGGTCTTCAAAATACTGAGAAAATTGAGGTTCTGAGCACTTGGCATGCTCAAACCCTGCAGAAGCTGCCTGATTCAAGCGGCTTATAGCCAGACTTCTAAGTGGAACTCCACTCTGCTCTATGGTGTAGAAGCCTTATGCAATATTCATAGAACCTGCTTAATCAAAAGAATTTTTGTTCTTAGAAAAGACATTTCCCCTTTGTTTGAATATTAACAAGCTGTGTTTTTGCTATTCATTACATATGAATTTTTCATCTCTCACGAATAGTTCTGGTGGTAATGGTAAAAATTATTTATTTTTTTAAAAACACTCAAATGCGTGGGATCTTTAACCGCCTGTGCCATAAGAAGACATGTAGTGATCATGAATAAAACCGCTTGTTACAGTTCAGAAAACTATGCACAGCTGGTAGCAATGTCAATCACTTGTGAGAGTTTCAAAATATGAAAAAAAAAACAAACACAAAACCTTGCTATTTTTTACCGTGGTGGCTGTGACCAGCATTTATGAAGCATGGAGCAGGATTGTCTACATTGAAAGTCATGCAGCAGGCACAGCCTTTTAAGCAAAAAACCTCACCTTTCATCAAGACTGGCAGTTTAATATAATTTAATTCACATTTCATTTCCTTTTCACTTAAAATACATCCCAGTTAAGTGAAATACATCCTAAAGATATACTTCACTTAATACATCCCAAAGGCCATTCCTGTAGATTGTGTTGGTTGGACACAACCCAGAATTAGACCATGTATGGTCAGTCCTCTGGAACTGAATGAGTGAAGTGCCTTAAGTGTCAGGCAGGCTGCCTGGGAATAAATGCCTTAAGTGTGGGAGGCAGAGGGATTTGGCCAACCTCTTTTCAGTGGTTTGTGGAGACAGGACAAGGGGCGATGGCCACAAAAAGGATCACAGGAAGTTCTGCACCAACACGCGAAAGAACTTTCTCACGGTGAGGGTGACGGAGCACTGGAACAGGCTGCCCAGGGAGGCTGGGGAGTCTCCTTCTCTGGAGATATTCAAGGCCCGTCTGGATGCCTACCTGGGCAGCCTGCTCTGAGGAACCTGCTTCGGCAGGGGGGGTGGACCCGATGATCTCTGGAGGTCCCTTCCAACCCGACAATTCTGTGATTCTGTATTGAACGGGGCAATGTCCCCTACAGAGAGGACAATAGATGGGGTAAAAATATGTGTATTTTCATTTCACAAGAACCACAAAGAAAGATGATCTCTGATGAAGCTTTGCTCAGTGGTTGTCAAAGACAAGATCGGTAGAGGCTCACAGCCCATTTCTAGGCAAGTGTCTACATTATCTACTCCTGTAATGTGTCATGTTGCTAGCAGGGGACATTCTCAAAATCTCAGTGCCTACTTTCACTTTCTGTCATTTAGCTGTCCTTTAACGGTCTATTTGAACATTCTCCTTGAGAGAAAAAAAAAGAAAAAAAGAAAAAAAAAGAAAAATAACCAGCTTCTAGGCTTAAAAAGCAATTAGCTAAGTGCCAGCATTTGTTCTGTGAAGCACTGCTAAACTTTCAAGTGCCAGGAGCTGTTTACCATGAAAGCAACAAAATTAGGGCCAGAAGTAATAACACGTCTAGTGTATAGATCTCTCAGCTTCGCTGGAACCAGAAGGTGCTGGACTAAATGAGGTTTATTCAGTAATGCTCAATAGTTTTCATAGGCACTTTCTAAATACCTCGGCAGAATTTAGTGCATATGAAGATAGGTTTAGATGCATCAGTCTCTTATCCTTGGTGTGCTCATTCTTGGTGTGCTCATAGGAATATTTAATGATCTCTTGTAGTTACATGTTGGGCTTTTTCTTTCTGCTTGTTCTCTTTCTCTTCCTATCTTTGTTTTTCAAATAGATATTTACCTGAATCTGAATATCCCTGGAATTGATCACTTCCACGATTCCCACAACGTTGTCAAACACAAGGCCAAACTTTTTACAGTTGTCTAAAATAAAAACAATCATAAATAGGAAAGGTGAGATAAGAGCAACCATATGCACACCTGCTGCATCAACTACAAACATTCCCAGTCTTGTACTGCATAGCTGAGCACTGGTGACCAGTCCATTAAAATGAATGGAGCGATTCAGATGCATTATGAATCACATAAGGCAGTTTTTTCAAGATTGACATTTAAAGCCCAGCTGAGCTATCCACTCACCAATAGTAATTGAATTGATTTTTCCTTTTATCTGAAGTGTAGATTTGTTACACTTAAAAATGTAGGCCACTTGCTTCAGTTCAGTGTTGGTAATGACCAGGTCATTCTTATCCTCTTGATATTCCTATTTTAAAAGAAAGTTTATTTATTTGGTTGCCTTTAACTGGCTAACAGTCAGACAGAGTTCAGCACAACGTATCCTCAAGTCACCATTACAATAGAACAATATCCTGCCAGTGGCTTAAAAATTTAATCTGCTTGGTGATGGGATATTTTACCTAATTCAGCCTCAGCAAAGGCATAGTAAAGGCATCACACTGCCAGCAATTTAAAAATGCACTCGCAAAACTGTTGCCTGGCTCCCATCCAGCATGGAACTGGCAGCCCGAAGAGCAGACCGAGTTTCCATGCCCCAAAATGTGGTCTACATGGCGTATTGCGAGCAGGTGCCATAAACTTTACCACAAAAAATAAGGAGCAATATACGTGGAGAAGTTTTCTTTCATTGTGGAGATAAAGGGGACATATACACTCGATGGGCGTGAAGGAAAGCCTAGGGATCCACAAGGGAAGTTCCAGGTGCTATAACCCTAATGTGAAATAACCCCAGCAAACTGTGACTGCACCCTGTGCAAACTTTACTCTGCAGTGATGACTGTGTAAACTTCTGCATGACTACACTGCGTATTGTTCCCTCCCCCTCTTAACCAACACAGTGACGTGACTTTTCATTCAGATGCTTTGGTATCACAAACAAATCTATCTTCTATCACAGACAAATCTATCATCTGAAGACTGAGCAAAAGGAAAACACTTCTGTCTGCACTTCTAAGCACGGGAGAGGTGCTTGCATGGAATGAGTGATGAAAAGAAATCTTTAATTCCAATGGTTAACAAAGATGGAGAAAGTACTCTGCGATAATACTATTCTCCACAAGAGCAGCTTTTACTCACAAGTGGGATTTTAATTGAATTCGCCACTGGATTTGCTTCTGGGGCACTGTCTGGTTTTGACATGGAGCTACTGGAGGGAGTCCAGCAGAGGGCTACTAAGGTGATTAGGGGCTGGAGCATCTGTCAAAGGAGGATGCTGAGAGAGCTGTCCCTCTTTAGCTTGGAGAAGAGAGGACAGAGAGGGGATCTTACTGATGTGTATAAATATCTGAAGGGAGAGTGTTGAGAATATGGGGCCAAGCTCTTTTCAGTGGTGCCCAGTGACAGGTGACCCTTCTTGCAGGGGGCTTGGACTAGAGGCCTCCAGAGCTCCCTTCCAACCTCAGCCGTTCTGTGATTCGGTGACCCTGCGACATTCTCCAGTTCATGAATTGTCTCAGATTCTCAGAGACACATTAATTAACTTTAGATCCTAGAGAATACTAATGGCTAAACTGCAGCAAGGCCGAACAATACAGAATTAGCCCATTTTAGCTGCAACTTCAATTAGGTGCATCTTGATCATGGACAACCTTTTGCAAGACTTCCATGTCTCAAGCTGGTTTGCAGTGTTGAGGTGCAATTCAGAGGTGTGGCTGGAACTCACCACTCTCCATTTCTTTCCCTCTAGCTCCAAGACAGGGGCATGGCTCTGCTGTGGGGAATTCTTGGGGGAGGTGGGACTTGGAGTATGGCTTTTCGTGGGAGAACGAACGGAGGGACCTTGGGCACGTAGGCTGGGGTTCTTGTGAGTCTTCTGGTCATCAGAGACATGTCGAAGCCCTTAAAAAAAAGGTGTTTGTAAAAGAATCTGTTTTCTTGTCCTACGGGTATTCATGTTTAAATATGAAAGATACAATCTAAATCATCTGTAGTTGTGTTAAATTATCCTATGAATTTACATTTTTTTATTTCCTCAAGATTTGCCTAGGTAACCACCTAAAATGTAACTGCACACATATTTTTAGCAATTCACATAAAACCTATTTAAAGCCTGTGGATGGCTCTCTTAAAAGCTTTAACAGGAAATGCAGCAATGTCTTCTAGTCCTTCCCTGTCTGCAGAAAGCTCTGCAAGCCTGCTATTGCATAATTTTACATCCATAAAAGCAAGATTCGTTTTCTAATCTGATCTATCTGTACCGCATTAAAGGCTGATTTATCAGTTGTATGTATTTAAACTCACAGCCATCTGCTTCAATTGCAACTGTCCAGTATTAATACAGAAAGCGTTATCGCACTGATCGGTGAGCTTTACCTTCTCATTTAGCATGGAACACGTTTTGACACAGGTTGGTACACGGACTGTGAACCAGAAATGAGAATAAACTCTGATCACAATTGCAACTCTGATATTCACCAGCTGCTGGGGATTGAAGATGTCTAGCTTGGTTGCCTTAAAATTATAAGGAGACTTCTAAATAAATGGTGTGAATTTCAGGAATGCTGAACAAGTTCGAGCACTGTAACTTCTAAAGGAGATTTTGGTATGCAGGCTCAGTGCAAGCCTCGGAAAGATCTGAGTTGCCTAAACGTAACTTGAAAACATGGGTGCAGTTTGGGGTGGTACATGTAGCAGCTGTTGATGTAGTTTGACTCAAGGTTCAAAATTTGTTTTATTTTCTCCTGACCTTTGGTAATAGCCTCTCCTTGGTTAAGCTGTGCAAATAGGGCTGAGCGAGATGCTGTTCCTTCATCCTTTGCGGCTTCTGCATCGAAGATGGGAGGAGGTCCAGGTGGTGGCGGCGGTGGTGGAGGTGGTGGAGAGAGGCATGGCCCACTGCTTAGAACCGATCGCAGGGACATGTGCGATGCAACAGGGCCCTGTGTCAGATAGATGGAAATTATTTTTAAACGGCTTTTCAAGGAACACTTTGTTATGATAGCTCTTACCTATTAACGTCCGAGGGTCACTGTGCGTTTCAGTGACTCCAGGCAGCCACAGGCTCAGAAGGTCTGGCACCATCACTGAACTTAGCGCTATGAATCTTCCCTGCAGCAATGAAAATAAGGCCAGAAAGGCTGATAGACCACACTGCTACTCTGCTGCAGAACCACTGCACCTAAAATGTTTCTACAAAATGCTTGTGAAGACTATTGTTAAATGTCTTTAATTGTAAACATTCCATAATTTATTATACTTCCATAAGGTGATACACAAACACTTACCATACATAAATTGAAAATGTCTCCTTCTTTTCAGAAACCATATTCAGTAAACCATAACTTGATGTGCATTCAGAAACATACAGAAAATGTTCTGTCCAACAAATAACTTGGAGGATCATGTATTGTCAGTTATACATAAGAAAGGTGCTAAACTGTATAAAAGATGTAAAATGATGTTCTTCAGACTGTTCAAATAATCTGCAAAGATCCACACTGTAGCACAGAACAAAGCTATGGTCATTCAAGTCATTTATTTATGAAATTCAGTATTTTTTTGAATTCTCAGATTCTTTTTTATTTTTTTTTCAATTGCAGAAGATCACAGAGCACATGAATTATGAGTGAGAGGATTTGATAAAGTAAAGCAATCATTCTATTATTTTACATAATCAAAAGTACATGTTTTGGTTTGAATTGTAATGCTCATCTATAATATTATCAAACAAACAGGAAATACTGATAATGAGCTGATTAAAATTTTATGCGCCCTACTAATAGAAAAGAGAATGAATGAGAACCTGAGAGTCGCTTTTTTCCGTCCTGCCACTAAGTGTCACTCTGATTCCAGAAACTGCTCATAAAGAAAGCATCTCAGCAGCAGAGCAGAGACTATTTTAGAAGAACCACTGTGAAAAATCAGATTGGTTCTGATGAATTTAGCTACCTATACAGGTGTTGTGCATTGCACTGATACATATTTATTAGGTGGGCAGATACAATGGAAAAATGACAAGGACTTAACGGAGTCACAGCTCCTCTAATTGGCTACCTTTGTTAAGAGATACAGGTTTTTAAAAATGCATCCCTGGTAATCAATACTGGAAATAGATATTGCTTAGCTGGACTCAGAGAGTATTATTAATTTTTTATGATGCCACACCTTTCTGCTTTCCTCTAAACTGAAACATCAGAGTATTCATCCAGTTTATTCATCGCGCAGGAGTGATGAAAACTGTAGCTATTTTTTAAAAAGAAGACTAGATTTAGCCTGTGATCTCAAACTGGTGATGGGAGAGAAGCTGAGCTGCACATGCTTTTTATTCTTCAACATAATTTAAATAAAAATGCTTGGCACAATTGAGTACCTAACTGTACACCTCTTAGTCATGACCCTAGCTGGAGTAGCACAGAGAGGTAATAATATCATTAATGTCTTAATGTAACCCTTCTCTTGACATATGGGTCTTCAGGACTTAGGTTGCATTTGAAGGAGCTGTTTAAGGAACATGTTAGTGATAAATACATTGCAAGATTATTTGCCACGTTAGTGGCATTACAATTGTACTGTACAAGGAAGACTCGTTGAATTCCTGGTACTCAGGTGAGTGGTGAAGCTGATGTAGTAGCACAGTCTGATTGTTCCTGAATGGATCCGTGATCTCTTAGATGTTTTTAACCAAATGTAAACAAAGGAGAAGAATCCCCTTTAGGAATGGATTATCATTTATTGTCAAGATATATCAGAACCAGATACTGATGTCTCTTAGAGACATGCCATTGTTTTATGGATATGTTTGACCCTGAGCATTTCTGCATACATACCTAGTAATTAAAGGTTATTATGTTAGACTGGGGACATCTTCCCCACTGGACTCTCAATTTACGGTGCTTGTCTTCCTGCTGGTGCTCATACCAGTAATGTTACCTGCAGCAGAGTCAGCACAACTGTGAATTACTTTAGTAAAAAATGAACGTAAGTGGATTTAGTGGCACAATCAGTTATTGCTGCCTGAGGTGCAGTAGAGATCTTCCCTGTCTGTTGCCTGCAACCATAGCAACTGTATTCACTATGTCCTGGTTATCCAGAATTATGAACAGTGCATTCGCAGGGCTTTTTAAAATACTCAGCTATCTAGAAACGGCACTTGCCCTTCACACTGCAGTGTGAACAGGCTGCTGTGAACTATGTATGCTCTATGTGAGGTGATTAATGGTAGTACTGGCAGTAGTGGTTAATAACTTGTGGCTTGAGATAAAAATGAGGACTTCTGATTTCTGAAAGACACTTTAAGGCTTCAGTATCATCTGTACTGATGCATAAAGTGATGGATTTTATGTGTTAAAGTGATGCACTTTATGCATCAGTACAGTGCTGTGGTTTTCCAGAAACTTGTGTGTGAAAGAGTCATTGCTTGAGGAGCAAGTGTCACCTGGAAGCAGAAGCAGCTGATGCTCCTTTGTAATTAACACCAAATAAATTCTGCAAAGGCTGCAAAGATGCAGTAGAGAAAAAAAAAATATATATATATATATGCAGGAATTATCTGGGTATTCTGCATACAGCACGGTGGTGCATACAGAACGGTGGGTCACTCTACCAATCTTTTTGTCTCAAGTGTCAAGTTGAAAGCCATCACAGATCGATGCAGTAGACTCCAGGCTCAGATGCTGCTGCTGAGCAGTGTATCAAAGGACAGCTTCCCAAATGGCAACAAAAGTATTGGAATATCTAGTAACAAAAGTGGAAGGAAACTCAGGGAATTTAATTGTGAGGAGTGGATGATCTCTCCCCAGAACTCCAAGAGAACTATCTAGTGAAAACACATACAAAATGGAAGGATTTTAAATACATCAATCAAATCTGGGCATGGTTTTGTGCAACTGGAGAATGCCTCATTTACTTTTTGAGAAGGGGCAGAGAGGGGAAAGGATCTGGGCAGTTAGAAGCATGTTTTACTTCTAGAGCAGTACTGGAAGAGTGGCTCGGGGAAACTCTCACAAGGGCACAAAAGGCACTGGAGTGAATTGGAAATGCAGTAAAGGCTTTGCACTTCTTGCATTCCCTGCATGCCAGGGAGATGGCATCTGTGCTGTGCTCAAATGTGCTGATGCAAAGAGTGGTTTTAGAACCAGATTAGAGGAGTGGATCCAGGAACTTTCTTTTTTGATTAGTTTTGACTCTGATTAACGCATGGACCTCCACATTATCAACCTAAATCATGGGCAAGTGGTTTTCTTTTCTTAGACGTCTTTCTAAAACCACTTAGACCCTCAGGCTCTAGAATATTTCTGAACCAGACTCTTAAACTGTTCTGGTATCTGGCAATACTTGTGTATAGCCCTATCCAATTTCAACTAAAGTGCCCTTCACAAAGTCCATTCCTTTCTTTTCTGTATAGGGTGGTGTTTGTGAGAGCTGCTGGGAATAAAATATCACGTTATATGCCCGCAAAAGTTCATCTTTCCTAAAGCAGCAGGTGCTTACCAGCTTTGCTATTTTCAAAAAACTCTTCAGATTAGCTTCAAGCAGATGTTAACAACAGTGCATCTTTATACAAAGAGTATTAAGAGCCATTTGGACCAGCAAAGGCAGTTATTTGCAAGCCGCCTTTCTTCCTCTTTTACTTCAGCTGTTTGCCCCAGTAACAGCTGCTGTTCTCAGTGCTGTGGTGTCTGTAGACATCACGTCAAGTTCTGCTGATAGCTGACTGCTCTCATTACCATGTTGGTGTGGTCATTTCTTCGTCATTTGCAAATAGGCCCCTTGTGCGGGGAATAGAGAGCTTCAGCCTCTGTTCGTGAAAATGTAACCCAAAACGAAGCCATTGATGTTTAACCTGTTAGGTTTGTATCACAGTGAACTTGATGTGGTATAAATCTTGTTCCTGGGGCTTTCTGAAATGGAGGAAAAATGTACTTTTCTGAACAGGACCCTATCAAGAACAGAAGATGCTGGCCCTACAGCCATGCAGTAATAGCTCTGTAGAGGTCAGAATATTCCAGAAATTTTATCTCAGGGAAAAAAATTGTCTTCAGCCTCCTATTAAACCATGATCTGAATGGGGTGACTGGAAGGGGTTGGGGTTTGCTCCTTGCTGGATGGCCCAGAGCCACCTGCCAGAGGCTCAGGGGCCTCCCCTTGACTGCGCCTCAGCGGCTTCCTCTGCAGACAGCATCTGAAGCTGCCCACAGGCCTGGCTCTGATGAACGCATGTTATCATGGTGCAAGGGCATGCAGGATTGCAGTACCACCTCAAAGGGTGTTGTATTTCTACCTGTATCTTGCAGGACTGGCAGAAGGGTGAGGCACTTTTCTTTTTCACCTTGCTGTCAACCTAGCAGTCTCAGTGGCATAAAGAAATGACTGTTTATGTTGAGGCAGGTGGCTGGATAAAATTCACCTGTGTCGAATCCCATTTAATTCCCTTGAAGTTACAGTAGAGATCAATGAAGGCCTTCGCTCTGGGCCTTGCTTACTGCATGATTTTTCCTCTGGAGCACAGTGCAACAGCCACTCTTGTCAGAGAAACAAAAGCCTCTGCACCATGCTAGTGCTCTGGGTGCCATGCCATCTGTAATTTTTGGCAGCTGTATGCAGCTTGACATGTCTTTAGGTCTAAACCCGGCTACTGAAAGACAGTAAGAATTTCTCTTCGTATCTCATCACAGATGTTAGTATCTCCTGAACCATATTTGCTGAGCAATTCCCTGGGTTAGCCTTCTGTATCACTGTTATTGTATTGTACTGGGGGGAGGAGAGAGGCTTATGTGCCAGGCCCTGTATGAACAGCCCCAGTGTTTCTCTGGGTTTATCTAGTTTTAAGCTGACATAGTGCAGCACAGGAAATGGGAAGAAAGTTCTTGTGGTAGGAACCTACTGTGGAGCATCTGAGTGGATACCCATCTCTTCTTGTAACTGTAATGGTCACTTTTATGGAGGACAAACAAATTACAAATATCTATACAATGCATACAAACACATTAGATATAATATATATATATGTTGCATGTATGTAACATAAAGTACCTATGTTATTAGTCATTCATATTAAGATGCAGATATCTGTTTGTGGCTGAGGCAACAGGTGGATTAGATGGAAGTATAAAATCCCTTCCTTAATTTATTGAAAAGCCTCCTTTTCAAGGCAGCAGGTAAGCAGAAATCCTAACGGGGGCTGTATTCTCCTTAAAAATAAGGTATCTCTGTTTTCCATCTCTCCCCCTTTTTAGTAATCCTGGTTTCACACCTAAAATGATTACAGCATTCTGTATTGTTTTTCCTCTACATATGTACAGCCAAAGACAAGAATCATGAAGCTCAAAATATCGTGTATCAGCCTCTGGGAACAGGTGGACTCTGACTTAGGGGCACAGAGCTCTTGTTAAGGTGTGTTTTGTGTAAAAGTAGCTTAGCAGGACAGTTCCATTACCTCCTGTATTTAAGCCACCTGTCTGCACGGGGTTATGCTGCCCTCAAATTTACCAGACAAAACAGCTGACTTGCAGGGCCTGTAATCTTTGCGAGTTAGAATACAAAACAACAAAAAACAGACTAGGCTCTTTTTGCTTGTTACTGGGTCTCAGCAGAATTACTTATCTGTTGAGTTTGCAAACTTTGAAGCCCCTTTTAATACACTTCTGCCACTTGTCACCTGTTCAGGGTTTAAAATGGTGCTTACATCTTCACAGGCACCCAATCAAAAATGTTTTACCCAGCCAAGGTCTTCTAAATTGATAACAGGAGGCTTTTGCTGGCAGGAACCGGTCTTTTCAGCTTGTTCACCGCAGTACTTAGAGAGATGATACATTGCAGGAAAGTATTTTGATAGCACAGGAGAGAGGCAGAGCTATTTTATAGGAAAATGTGTGGAGGTTATTATTTTAGACAAGCATGAAATGGCCAAGGTCTGTACTGAGACTGGTATAATTGCACTCAGACAGGCTAATGTAGGAATTATGATGGCTCTTCTCAGTGGTTCTGAGCCATTTGTGCAACCTGTGGAGAATTTCAACTTTCAAAGAGTGTTTTTAGACTACTATATAATTAGTTATATATACATATATATAGTTAAATGGAAGGAAAAAAGACTTGAAGGTACAGTATTGGCTTAAATGAGAACAGGTTATAAATAAATCTCAACTGCTTCAACTGCATCAACTGCTGCACAGATGCAGGCTTCCTCTTAAGAGTTTATTTTGATTTGTAAATGGGGGTGGGGGGGGGGGGCATAATATTCATCACTTGAGTGAAATTCTCCATTAAACCAAGCACTGCAAAGAAATTCACCTCTATTTTCTTTGTATTTCTTCAAATTCTGCTGGCAAAACTTGTCCTACATGACAACTTTATACAAAGAGCGAAAACTTACTGCAGCTCTACTTGCAAGTGTGAAGTAAATTTAGGACAATTATCCCTGAGTAAGATTTGTTTCTTAACACTTATTTGATGTGCAGGAAACTACAGCAATCTCTCCTTATTGCTAGTTGTTTTCTTGCTACGTAATTAACCTGCAGAAACAAGAGCAGAAGTTTCACTTCCCCCAGCTTACTCATGCAGTCCTTGTAGCAAGCAAACTTTTATGAGGCATTCTTGTGAGCTTATATTACAGCTGTTTATTTCTTTGCACCACCAAAAAGAAGTAGGGAGGGAAGAAAGAGCTCTGCTTCACTAGAATCCCTTGTGTAGGGAAGAAAAAAGAAAAGGCACTTGCTATTTATTAGTAATAAACTAAAAAAAGACAGCTCACTGGTAGAGCTGTAGATTTCATGTTGAAGTCAGAAAGTTGTAGCAAGCAAATCCAACAGTTGCTGCATGGGAAAAATGCAGCACTGGACATTTAAAACATGTTGTTATAATAACACTTTTTGCATAAACTCATTGACATCTGAGAATGTCGTATCCAGTGGCAAATTAAAACTTGCAAGCCTCCATTAGGTTGGTAATTACTATCGTTCCCATTATCAAGATGGCATAATTGAGATAAGTGAGTAGAGTGAACTGCTCCTCACCACAGGGTATATTTGTGGCAGACGGAGGCACATGCTTTACAGTCAAAATAATGAACTCCAGAATTACACTTTTAATGAAATCCTGTAGATCCATCTGACATCCACTGACAGGAATGTTTTCCCTGACATATGCACAATCTAGTTAACATTAATTAAAAAGAAAACTTCAGATTATGATGGAAGTATAGAGTGGCATGTTTTATTCCCTGGGATGATCCTGCTCACAAACACACCTACTCTAAAATGTAATTTCTTCTGAGAGCACAAAGCCAACAAATATCCTGCCTGTACCTATGATGTCTTGAAATGCTTATGGTTTATGTAGGGTCCAATTTTTGTACCACCATTCTCCATGGGTAGCAGAAGAGGCTCAGGTAGGCAAAAGCCTTACGGTGCTAAGCTCTGCTGATTTCTAGGCTTTCTCCTCAGACAGTCCCATACATTTCAGTAGGATGCCCTCAAGGCGTAAGCTGTTGGTACACATCTTGGCAGAATCAGAGACAAAGTGAATAAGGAGAGAGAACTGTGGCGGATGCAAAAATCTGTAAGCATATGTTTTTATCACCAATTTATTATAAAGCTGATAGAAGTACCTGTTATTGTCAGAGCTCATTGCTTAGCCATTGTTCCAACTTTTTGCACCTGTTTTGGTATGTGTCTTGTAATTTATTAAGACATTTCTTTCACTTTCCTCTTAAGTGTCTGCCTGTGTGCTACTGCCAGAGCCAGGATTACTACTGTGTGCAATAACGAGCTGTTCCAAGGCTGGCTGCAGCTGCCCTGTGCAGCTTGATGGACGGGTACATAGGGGCTGGAAACTGCCTGGCTTTGTGATACGGCCATGGAGCACGGCCAGAAACGTGTATGCCATGGTATGCAGCACCTATAGATAAAGAAGCCAACTGCTCATTAAAAACAGTCCCCTCTTTTTTGGAAACCCAAGCTTAATCTGATCAGGCTGATGCTATCGGGGTTTTTCAGTTCGAGTTAGGAGAATACAGCTCCAAGAAATGCAGTTGTTAATGTTCTCCCTGAATCTTTAGTCTCTTTAGAAATACCCAAATATGTCACTTAACAGCTTTTTGTATAATGCTTCCAGCATTGCTTTGTTGACTTCTACAGATATGGAGGCTAAATTATTGGTATAGTGTACTTATAAATGTGTACTTATACTGGCCAAAGACTTTTCCCATCTGTAATAAAATAGCTTTTCTGTATCGTCTCCCTTTCATAAATGTACCACTTCCTTAATGCCTTGCCGAACTACTGCTTTTTCCTTTTATGCATATAAGTGGAAGCTGCTGTGTGCCGTGATTAACTACTGTGTCTGGAATACTTTTACAGCTCTTATATATCATATTTCTGTCTAGGTCCTGATTCTGCAAACCTTTATGCATAACTACATACAGCACAAATCTGTGACTTTCATTCTTACCTTAAAGTGTGTAACAAAAATCAAATTATCACTTTAGTAGCTTATTGCTTTCTGGAATGTATTTGTTACCAAGCTTCATAAAAATATTTAAGGAAGCTATTTAAACAACTTGCTAACTTACTGGATTCAAATTTCCATACACTCCTATGAAGTAAAACTTGAAAAAATTATACATCCATAAGAAATGTGTTTGTAACTTAATCTTGCTGGCACACATTATGTGAATGATAATTTAAATGAGCCATATTTCCAACACAACTTCTTTCAAATCAAAGTGATATCCAAACTGAGTGAAATCAATACTTCAGAGGCAGTAATAGACTCATCACTCAAGATGTAATAAGCACTGTTTGCAGTAAACTATGTTTAATACGAATAAACAAGTCACACCTAAGTGTGTATTCAGCAATTTCCTGTGCAGCTAAAGCAAGGGAAATAGAGAGATGTGATGGCTGAGAAGCTTTTAAGACCAGTCAAATGTGATCTGCGATAGCTACACATCTGTATGAGATTACCAGTGCTCAAAGCACTGAAGTTTCCTCCTGTATCATAACAAATGTAACAAATCTCTATAACGCTACTTCCATGCTTGGAAAGTTCCATTAAAGTGAAGATATATTCATATACATGTATCTTTCTGTGTATGAACAAAACTAAATTTGTTCCAGATTCTCGGGCTAATTCTGCTAACAGGGTGCTACAATTTCTTTTCCTTTTCTAATAATCATTTAAAAATCATCACTGGTTCTCACATTCTTTAATTAAAATAGAGTAGAATGTAGCAAGTGTGAAATTTAGTACTAAATTAAGAAAGGGAATCATAATTAATATTCTAAATTTTTCCTACAGAAACCTACAGAGTAGCAGATAATTCCAGTCCTTCCATTTATCAGGTTTCAACATTTTTGCATTGCTTCAAACTGAAAGGTACACAGAGATCATAGTTTCTCCTGTGTTTGAAGTTGCACTTGAATACTACTGTAAGGCCTTGTACAATGTGTAGAGAAAGTTGTGAAGAGGAAGGCGCAAAGTCTGTTGCTGAGCACAAGTGATAGACATTCTTTCTCATGATTATCCCCTCCACGGAGGGGAGACAAAGTAACTTTTCCAGACACCCTGTTAAGATACAGTCTGTTTCACTTCCTTAAGAGTTGTTACAGTGGTCTGGGAATTAAATTATCTGGTAGTCTGCATTGGTCCTCTTAACAGTCCTTCAATTTTTTAAAATTTTATTTGCCTATAGAGAAGAAATTGTAGTCTTGGTGTGAATGACTGCAGGTGCAAGTATGTGTGTGCACTGGTAAGTTTAGGAAATGACAGCAAAGAGCTGACCGATTGTATTCTTTACATACTCCAGCAATTCTCGTAACTTGATAATAAACACGAGCACATTATTCTAATCCCATGTAGAACATCGCATTAATGTAGACAGCGGACATAAACTCTTACATTTACATCCAACAGAAAAGATCTTCTTCATGTTTATACCTCCCTTTAAGAACAATATTCATTGCCATCATCTTGCTATGCATCCCAGATGTAACAGACAGAAGATGTTTATAAAGAGAGCATAAATAGCACACAGTCATATATACTAGCTCTCTGTATATATATATATCTATGAAGCATGCATTTCAGAAATTATCTCTGTATAAAATAGTTTTATAAAGATGGCTATCTATGGAGTAAGAACTCAGTATGAATTCCTTGTGTTTCTGTTTCCTGTTATAAAACCTCTCTCTTTGTTCAGACTTTTTACACTATCCTCTTCCTTCCCCCATCACACTCACCTAATTTTCCTTCATTCTGACATGCCCTTTAAATTCTTTGGTTTTGCTTTTGTTCCTACATTCTACCGCATAAGACCTGAAGAACTGTGCCTTTCCTCACCCTCTGCAGCTGGGGATTATGGTTGTAATCATCTCAAATAATTCTTCTCTCTTCCTCAAAACCTGTACCACAGGGGCCTAATACATCTTCTCCACCTGCCTCTCAAGCTTTTATCAGTTGGGTTCTTTGAACATGACTTTGCTTCCTGGCCTAGATGTGTAGGTAATGACCATTTCATGGTTCTTCATGAACAAGTAAAGGGTACTTACAGTTTTACTCCAGGTGAGACCCGTGGTATGATGCTCTTTGATATAAGCTTGAAGCTCAGACCAGATGTTCAGATACGACTTCACCCAATCAACATGGCGTGCATCACTGTAAAAAGAGACATTATTTATATGTGTGGGCATTTGTACATAAAGCAGAAAGCACTGCTATTCATGCTTAAAGCAGGTAAAACCCAGTGTCTGCTCTACAGCCATGGACAAATCAGTTAGCAGGCAGCAAGCCAGCCCAGTGCTGAAGATGCTGAGGCCCACTGTGCTGGAAAGCTTTTGGGCCCTTGCAGAGGACAAACAAGGGCAAAAGTGCCTGTAGCATGGACTGCTTCTTGCTGGTAGCGTTGTCATCATCCTGCTCAGGCTCACAATCAACTGAAGAAGCACTAAAGTTATTTGGAGCTCTGTAGCAGCTACTCACACTGTCTCAGAGTCCTGAATCTTATAAAGTGAAATACCTGTGGGTTCTGTAAAATATTCTAGCTGCCACGTTCATACGTAGCCAGCATAATACTGGATCATGTAATAGTCATCTGACTAAAATATTTGTACATCAAGGATTTCAGAAGTACAAGTCAAAAGCTGGCTTTGGAATGATTCTTTGGGAAGCTTAAGTCTTCTAGTGAGGCAGTACGTGAGAAGAAGACATATGTAAAGAAAGATAAACTGCTTGTAAGGTGTGGTCCTTACTTGTGAAGCTCCAAGTGAGAATAGTTACTGAACATTGACTGCTATGGACTGGGTTATCACAAGGCCTGGGGTGCCTACCCCCTGTTTATTTCCCTCGGAGCTTGATGTTTAATACTGATGAGGATCTGGGTCAATGGGTTTAACCCAAAGCCTACTGAAGTCAAGAGACAGCCTTCTGCTGCTTTGGCAGACATTGTGATCTGGTCAAATATTCAGTGAAAAACAGGAAAAGAATTCTTTATTAGGAGAGGAACTTACTTTATACCTAACCAATGCAACCTGTTTATACCTTTTTATGAGTTGTTGTTTTGCTTCCGAATAAGTACTTCCAAAGCTACATTGTAAAAATCTTCAGTTATCTCAAGCAGGTAAACTAAGGCTTCAAGAATAATACATAATATGTATTTCATAGATATATCTAATATGATATACATATAAAATAAATAGAAATCTATATATAAGGTTTATATATTTATATAAAGTTTTCCTCACTAAAGAGGAAAAACTCAACTGCAAGTACTTTTTCATTGAGGATATAAAAAGAAAAAAAAATCTGGCCTCCAAAAGCACCGCATCAATAGGATTTACACATGCCTTATTTTTAGAGGGCATAGGAAGGATATATTTTCTCTCTTTCTCTGTCAGCTCACAGATCTCATTCATGAGATTGTTCTGTGAATTCCTTGTGCTCTTTAAGAACAACGCAGTGGTACAGAAAAAAAAAATAACTTTGGGAACTATGGAAGGAGATGCTCAGCTGTATACAGCTTGCACCTAAACACATATTTTCAAGCGGAGAGCAAGAACAACAGCAGTATGAGTACACAAGTGAGACAAGGACACACAGAAGCTAGCTAGCCAATTTTCTGGCACCCCAGAAAGTTAAATATAGTCATATCACTGGCAAAGAGTGAAAACCAGCATTGCTAGTGCTGCTGCCACTCGCACTGCAACACACTACAGGTCAAACATGAGGAGGGGAAAATAAACCACTGTACTCAGATCTTATCAAGTGCTCTTTTGTTTACAAAATGATTTGTGTGGTGGTGTTATGAACCCTATTAGTATAGTTAATGCTCTTATCCTCACTGCGGCTAGTAGACACTGGGGCTTGGCAACATACCTGTGCTTGTAGTCCTTTAATACCCTGTTAGTATAAAAGGTAGCAGCATCATTCATCTCCTTGACATAAGGGCCTGGTTTAGGAGACTAGGACCATCAACCCATGGTAGCAGGAAACAACAGAAGGAGAAAGGAGGTAAAACATTAGTCAGACACCTTCCCTGATATATTAGGTATATTATAAACACCTTCTTGGGTGCAGTAGACTGAAGAATTATGCAGATGAGACTATAAGTTCTGCAAGATTTGGGCCTATTCTGGGCCACACCATCCAGAAGTAGATTTGGAGCCCTCCCAGCTGCCCTTGGGCATAACTTACCACTGCTATCCAACCAAGTGCAGGTATGCTTTCGCTGACGGCGGAGAGGTGGTTGAACATTTTACTTCCTCTGTTTCTTTCTCTGAAGTTCTGGATTTCCTGAATCTTCTCTGATATTGGCTTGAGAAGCATCGCCACCTCATTCTGAAAAAAAAAAAAAAAAAGGAAAAAGAAGAGACACTGCTGTTAACAATGGACAGTCCAAAAACACCCTGCAGTTTAACATTGTCCTCCCTGCCCATTGTTTTAACACTTGGAAAGAAAGGTCAGCATATTCTCCACCTTAAAGTAACAATTTAATTACCTTGCTCTGGTTGTAGCAGGAAAATGCAGTTATTAATAATGTGTTGCAGCAAAAATTGTTCTCAGCACTGGCAGCATATTTATGTGCTGTCCTCGTTAAGACCCACAGAGACCCCGTATCTTGGAGTTAGCAGAACGTTTGCATTTTTCAAGTGGTCTTTCTGGATTTTTTTAGGAGTCTTTACACTACTTTGAGTTTTTCATGTTATTAACCAAGCTGTTCTTTCTATAAGAAACAAACTACTTGTTAGGTTCATGGCCTCTTATCATCTGGCAACAAGACTGAGAAAGTAATACACTGAAGGCAATATCCACTTTAGCTTTCCCTTTTGGTAAGTTTTAATGTTTAAATTTCCTTCGTCCGCGAGTAATGTGGGAACATTTCATGGGAAACATACTGCCTGCAAGGCATGGCTTGGGGAAATTCCCCTGTGTTAATCAGAAAGGAATGGTATCCAGGGGAATGACTGCTGAGCGGAAGGAATAGTGTCTGGAGTGAAGAGAAAAGCAGAATGAATGTTGAGGCTATCCAAGCTCTTCTCCTCTGCAAAGTGAATGTTAATCGCACTGATCCAGTGTCACAGAAAAACTAATTTAGAGCATTAACTTGCTGGGAAAAAATCTTCCACGCAGCAACAGCACATTGAGGGAGAAGCAGTCATTAGTTTACATGCAGAGGAACTGCTGTATGCTGAATGTTGCAACTTTATAAAACGCTTCTGTAAAAACAGACTAATTCTTTATTGCAAAAGTATGCCTGCAGAACCCACACTACGTCCCTCCAAGGAGAGTGCACCAGTTTGATTTTCCCTGGCACTTCACTCAGAAGTCACTCGAGGTACTTAGGTATTTCCCCAACCATGTGGCATAACTCCTTATTTTTTTCTCACCTTTTCTCAGGCGTACTTGTTCAGTGGAATTAGGTGTTTGCAGGAGGAAACCAATCCTCATATTCTCAAGGACAAATGCTGTCATGACACACACAAACCTATGTGTGCGTATGTGCTACTTCATCTCTGTACAATACTTCTTTCCAGGCTCCCGTGAGACCTTGGCTTTGCAGAATATTATCTCACCTTAAAATAAGCATGTTTGCTGTGGATCAACGTAGCTCAAAAGACACCCCCTACCACAGGACAAAAATAGGTTCTGAGTTTTTGAAAAAAAATTTGATCCAGCAATGAATGGAGCCTTAATATTTAGAGATTATGTAATTTTGAGAAAGGCCCAAGCATCTGACGTGCAGGGGATACTTGGTCTTCTCCTGCAACAAAGTGGGCTGGGAGAAAATGAGTGTTTACAGTATTACTAGGAGATGAAAATATTTTTTGTTTATGGCTTAATGACCAGCATAAGTCATTACATCTGAAAAAGCCCTGAAACCTCCATGATTTGTAGTTCTGAAAAACTGATTTTGTTGCCATAACATGGTATAGTCTGCAGGAACTCTCCCTTCTAATTTCTGCTTGTTTACAGCATACTGCAGCTGGTTGGTTCTTTCTTATTTTTCAGGGAAATCTTTTAAGTGTGACAGTATCTAACAAAACTGAAATTTAAGACAGTGCTCGTTCTGCTTTGATATTATGCCAGTTTTCCTCCTATACCGTCTAAGGGATATTTACAGTCTTTAGCTTACTGTGAATCTTCATGGCCCAGTTCCAGCCAAAGAGAATATCAGGGCTAAAAATACAGCTTGGCAGATGCCTGCTGTATCCAGACAGCGCTGGGAGGCAGCATGTTTCTGCGGATAGGGCACAGAAGTGGGAGTCCGTAAATGGGGGTTCTGTTTGCAGCTCTTCCGCCAAATTATCGCTCGATTTTAGGAAAGCTGTGCCACCTTTGTGTCCTCCAGCTTCCTCTGCATGAAACAATGTTAATGTAGATGGTTTTCTTTGTAGAACACATCAATATCTACAGGTAGGAAGGCAAAATCAGGGCCGAACATTTTCCCTGTTGGTAACACAAGACCTGCTCCTCCTCCTAGTCCACTTGCATTGGTGGAAAAACTCCCAACCACTTTTGTGAGGGTTTCCTGTTGCTGGTACAGGCAGAATTTCTGTCCCTCAGAACACAAGACTTAATGTGTCCAGTGAACTGACTGTTTAAAAAACTATAGTGAATATAAGTAATTCCACAAAGAATTCCACTGTGAGAGATTTAAAGGTGAAAGATATGTCGCTAAGGGAAGTAGCTCAAAGCAACCATTCACTTGGCACTGTAGTTGCACCAAAACCGATCCACAAATGGCTTGAGGATATCTTCTCTATTCTGTCTGCTTTGCACCGTAAGAACTATCTAGCCTGCCTTCCTTTCACTGTGCGTTTGTTTTTATTCTGCAATAGTTGCTGCTTGTCTGGATGGCTGCACGTAACATTTGTGGGTGCGCACTAACTTCTTGTGATCCCAGCTTCTGTGTCATGGTGAGACACAAAGGAATACAGGCCTGCAAGGAACCACTTCACTGAGTCCTGTCTCCCTCCAGTCACTTCTAAATTTTTAGTTAGTGATTAAACTGCAGATGAATTATGGTGTATATGGCATCTGGATATGGAAAGGCTCATTAATTCTGGCACTAATCAGTCTTGTTTGGCTCCACAATACAGAACCAGTTGTGCTGAGGGTTCTAGAAGAATAATCTCTTTATTGCAATGAATATTAAAACAGCTGGTTGTTAATAAAATGATTGTCTATGCTGTATCTCCAAGAAAAAACGAATTCAAGGAGATGAATCAGAGCTGTTGGAAAAATCTTCAGCATGCCTTTGGCATGTGCTAGATAAGATTTCTTGTCATTTAAGACACAGCACAGTTGTTTAACAGAAATTTAATGTCTTTGTATAAACACCATTCCTATTATAATATCAGTTTTGCTGAAATGTTTAAAAATGCAGAAACGACACAACTTAAAAATATCAGAAGTAATTCCCAGTATGCCCTTGTCCCTTTTAAATTATTATTAAAAACAGGTTGTCTTTTTAAATATTAATACCTAAACAACCAGTCAACTCTGACCTATGTCTTATAATTCTTATCCTAAAATCAAGAGGAAGACTACTGCACTGAGGAGCAAAAGCACTCAAAAAAAAAAAAAAAAAAAGTTAGAGCATGCAACAAGAACTGCCTTAGGCTTTGGCTTCAGAGATTTAACAGTGTAGATCCAGCTTTATAAAAAGGCCTGGCATACAGTGTTCCAACAGACCCCACAGAACAGAATCTTCTTTTTCACATTTTTCATAATACTCCCAGGAGAAATTCCCCTGATGACAGGTTTACCAGGACCGGGGCATGTGGATTTAATTCATAGAATGGGCAAACTGTTGAGTGGTTTTTTTGTGTGATTTGCCTATTAAGGCACACTAAAACGGAACGGCTTGCTTAAACTTTGGTGCTTCAGCAAGCGACTACTTGAAAATCCCAGCCTTCATTTGGGAAAACTGTTTTTTTCTCAGGACCGTTGTTGTTCGGAAACCTACCAGCACGCAGCAGAAAGGCGCAAAACCCAGCAGGTAAATAAAATACAGCTTTTAAAGATGTTATGCATTTGAAGCTAATCTTATAGGGTTTTGAGAGGTGAAGATTGTTAACTGAAGAATTTTTATGTTGATGGGTGGCAACACAATTCAGACCTCGCTATTAAAATGTTTAAGCCAACCTGGCCTATTATGAAAAATCACGGCAAGAAAACAAATACACTTTCAAGTTATGCTAAGCGAGGGGGTGGCAGCCTTTGGTGTAGGAGCAGTAAAAGAAAACTGAGAGCATTTGGGATCAGCAGCCCCTTTATTTTACTCAGCTGCAGCCAGAACAGCATAACTGCAACCTTAATTCCATGTTGTCCCCAGTCCTGTTATTTTCTTTCCTTCCACCAGTTCAAAATCTCCATCATACTTGCATTATATTTTTCACAGGCAAGTTTGAAATACAGAGTTGATTTGAATCAGCTGTCTTTGTATATGTTGGCAAGTATAATGGGAATGGTTCTGTAGTGCAAAATGGTTGGTGCTGAGGACCTGACATTCATACTACACATGTTTGGGGGTACAAACCAAAAAAAACCACATTGCCCGCCTATGAACTAAAACACTTAATGGAGACACAGTCATTACATCTGCCAACAGCCTGGTGCAGTTTCATACCACATTTTTAAGGGGTGAAAGACGTCATGGATGGCATCCACCACACTCAGTTCTAACAATTTAAAGGGTGAGCCTCTGCTCTCAGCTTAGACTTAATTCCCTCTATTGTAAATGAAGGAAAAGATGTCCCTGAGGAATTATTGCCAACTTTAATAGATGTTAGGGTATGAAGACTGCACTCAAGATGTGCTGCCATTAAGTGTAAAGAGAGCCCAGAAAGTCACCTTATGCAAGATGCCTGCCTTGGCAGTTAAAGCTGAAGAGTGCAATCCCATTCAGTGTCTGCAGGGCTACGATACCGGTAGCTTTAGTGACCACCAGTGAGATGCACTTCTATGGGTGGCTCTGATTTTGGAACTAAAATAGCTTTAGATTAACTGTACTTTCCCCTATTTTGTATTTTGTAGAAAGCAATCTGCAAATAAGCCTTTAATACTGGAGCTGATCCTTTTTTTTTTCTTCTCTTTTTTTTTTTTTTTTTTTTTTGCATATATGTGGTATAAGAAAGGCTTGTCTTTTTTATTGCAGCTGTGTGTCAGTTTGAATGGAATCAGTGTTCAAATTAGGGTGAGGAATAATCTTTCTATGAAGTATATAGGAAATATTTTTTTTCAGAAGTGAATCTAAGGTAGTTAGTAACTAAACTAGTTAGCCTCCAAATCATGCTGCTCGTGGTGAAAGTCTGGACTTCTCAGACCCCCACATTTTTTAACTTTCCTTAATTCTCCCCTAGTGAAGCACTATCAGTTCTCTCTTGGCAGTTGCCAAACTTCTTTTTGCACTGCTTATCTCCATCTCTCCTAGCAGAAGGTGTTTCACATTCGGTGCCAGGGTTTTGCTCTTACAGTTGGAGTCCAACCTACTGCACCCTAATGCGTTGGTTTCTCCGGGAGCACTAACAGTTGGCAGAGGCCATCAGCGAGATCTTTCTGCATGATGACCACATTCACATCCCTGTAGCATTCTAATATTTCCAGGGTTCAGAAGTCTCCTAACTAACTACAGAGAGACAGGAACTTATTCCGTTCTCATATTCTTAGACCATAAATTTTAACACAGGTGTGTAACAAGTATTTGTCAATAGCACAGGTTCAGCCATTTCAACTCAATGCCATGCAACAGCACGACTATGGTGCAGGGAGACAGATCTGCAGAAATGTCTGGTCAGCTTCATCAACACAGAAGCTTACACGCATTTGTGTGCTTCCAAAGTGACTTAATTGGTATTTGGCATTTATTCCTCTTAGATTGCACATAAACTCGCAATCTAATATTAGCTGTAGCAGTTTTGTGCTTGTGAAAAACACGGGAACACCAACCCCAAACCCCACAGGACGAATTATTAATTTAGTCATTCACGGGTTTATTTTGAAACGCTGACTCTTACAGAGAACAGATGGAGAGGAGTGTGAAAGACACATAGCTGCTGACCAGTTGAGAACTCCAGGGCCTGGTACGAACTGCGTGCATCAGTTTTCAGCAGTGCCAAATCACACCAATACTTTTGGCCAGGACTGTTTGGCTGTTCTTTAAATGGACTTGAATGCTTTACCTATTGTTTCCTTTCCACTACGGCTCTCCATGGGCAGCACATTCAACAAGGAGGGGTTCTCTTGCTTGAGGCACACAAGCCTACAAACATCCCACACCCCAACAACAACTACGCGGAGGAACTGTTTCAGCCTTTTGATTTACTCCTCAACCGTTACTGCTGTGATTGTAGTCCATGCCAGTGTACCCCTGAACATCTGAATCAACAAAGTTCTGTCAGAAAATGGTGTTCTGTGGAGCCACAAGTGTTTTGTACATAACATGTGAGATCAAACAGATTTTTGTTAAGGGCACCTAGGTTTCACATGGCTATGTCCCAGACAGGGATGTTAGGTGGTGCAGGCTTTCAGCCCTGGACACTCAAGTGGTTCACCTGGGATCTCTCCAGTGAAAAATTGTAAGACTGTTTTCAGTTCCATAAGAAGCCTCAGGGTGGTTTTGGTCTGATTTAGTCCAAAATAAAACTAGAAAAATTTGGAATAAACTGTCAACTTAAAAAGCCCTGCTTTTTAGTCAGCTGTAGCTCCAGTGCTTTCCCTTTTAGCAGATCACGCACAGGCCAAAAATCCTGGGAAACAATTGGGTAGCACAGAGAAAAGAGTGTATTGTTTTGGATTTGTGTTTAGCAGAAATAATGAACATGATGCTTAATGGGAAAAGGAGTGTCCCATCAGCATATTTCAGTGGGTTCTCACATGGCACAGTTTGAACATGAACATTGCTATAGGGATTGAAAACTAGTGTGGTGATTTTAGGACATTATTTTAGGGCACAGCAGAACTTCAGAAAGAGCCTATGGGATCCTCAGAACTGCTTAGGAGGTTATGTTAAATGTGTATGCTGGACGACACGTAGAGTGCCATCTTGGATAATGTCTTCCTTACAGGGTGATTCTGTTCTGTGTCCAAGTATAGGTGTACTGGGCTAAAGTAATGCAAGGGGCCCTTGCTTACTGGAGCCTGCATCTTACACAGACCATAAAGTGCTGGAGAGTCTCTGCCTGGTGGCGCTGATATGAGCTAGTCTAGACGTGTGTGCTAATGTGCATCTCTGCCTCTGTTTCTCTTCTGCACAGGCTGGGAGATGATCTGGTCCTTCTGTATTCCCTGGATCCTAAGGTGTCTCTGGACCTTCTTACAAGCCAGTGTACTGCCCTCAGGGCAGAACCTAATCTCAGATGCCTCAATCTTTTCATTGCAGGGGCTATCAACCTGGGAATTCTGGCAGACACCAAAGAGGAAGGAGAAATGGTGCAAGGATGCCTACACAATCAGAAAATATCATGAGCCTGAGGCTGGTTAAATGCAATCTAACACCTCTGAGACAAAATTACAAGTAACAGGTGCCAGGGGGCTATCTGGAGACTGACAATACGCTTACAATGATGCAGTAATCAAGGACTAAAGTGGACCTGAAACTAGGTAAGAGTTTGCAACAATATCAAAAAATGAGCCTGTGAACACTGCAAGGCAGCAAGTGAAAACTGTCAGTTGGTCCATCACTGAGGCTGTGACCACGTGTCGCATGCAGTTGTAGGCGTGCTGATAACAAAAATATGTCAACAGTTTGGCAAGATTTCAGAGGACAGGAGGGGGGAAGGGGTTCCCTTTGGAGCTCAGGATTCTCAGGCTCTGTCCATGTCAGTCTTTGGCACCCTCTGTAAATTGGAGAACTGAGGACCTTAAAAGGACTGAACCAAATTCTTCCTAAAGCTATTTCTAGATACAAAGGTGCAGGTTTGCAGCAGTCAACCAACTTAAGTAGAATGGCAGCAAAACTTGTCTCAAACTTTTTTGCATAAGTAAGTAATGAGTTAATGAGATGAGGCGTATCCTAGTTTTTATATTTCTGGAAAACAGTAAGGGTGAATCCAGTAGGTATGAGGAAAAGTAGTGGGAAATGGACTGATGTAAGCCAAAAAAAAAAAGTCAAGGTAATAAGAAAACAAATCCTGCTAGGATGCAAAATAAGAAATCCCAGGAGTCCTGTTACTGGAGTAATTTAAAAATAGAAGAGAGAAAAAAAAATGAGCAATTCCAAACTAATGGAGAGTAAGGAACTGAAAACCTCCATCTTTAATTTCTACATAAAAATTCTGAGAATTATTCTATTCAAAGAAATTACAGAACTATTCTGTTTCTACAATGCAATTTTTGCTTGACTATGAAGAAATTAAAAACTCTAGGATTTGTTCTTAGGGTTCTCATTAGAATTTCAAAAAACACTTTCCTGGATTTCATTTTTTCCCCTTTTCTAAGTGGAAAAAAAAAGAAAGAAAATAAAAAGAAAAGCCCTCCCTTATCTCTCACTTTCCTATGTATAGACTCCAGATATTCAAGCAAGGTATTTAATTGGAATGTGTCTGCACAATGTTAGTAATTAAATCCCTGAGTTCTGTCAGTCATATGAAGTCAGCATTTTAGTTTAATGAGAAATTACATAATAATTTACAGTCTGAACTGCATCTGTAATTTAAATGTTTGCAGTACTTGTTATCCTGAGTTGCTTTCATTCAGTTTTGCCTATTTACAAGGGCATTTTTCTGTTTGTAGGAAGACTTAACTTCAAACACACTTAAATACTGCTTCAAGTCAACAATGTCAACATACATACCACGACTTCATTAACAAAAACCTCACCCTCTTCATGTAACAAGTCTGAGGAACAAAGTGAATGTGAGTAGCTCCTGATAAGCATGGCAGCAACGTACCTTATTCTAGCACTATTTATTACTGTGAGCTTTGTAATTGGTAACTAATGCTAATACACATAACTAATATATAAAATATCACAAAAGTACATTTATATATTACATATAACATTATCTAATTATCAATATATAAAATTAATAATTAAATTTTTGAACACTTAGAGTGAAATGAAACAACACATAAAGAGAAGATGATATATAAATCACCATTCACAAGGAATTCAGTGCCGTGCCTTTGAGCAGTGATCTCATATGTTAGTATTCATGATCATTAAAAAAACCCAACAACTTGATAAACAGATAAAATTGTACAGGAAAACGAATAACTTTTATATTATTATGCAATATACTGTAATAATTTTAGTCAGAATTGTACTTGACTTAGACTATGGGGAGTAGAAAATTGAGAGTCAGGCTGTATCATATTGTTATGTGAAGGTTTATGTGAAAGGTTTCTTTAATATGTTATATTCTGAATTGCCTGGGCAACATGCTCTCAAAATGCCTTTTAAAGAACTTTTCCCAGAATATAACAATAGTCTAATTTCTTTCCAATTCACCATCTTCTTTCTGCTATCTCTATATAACAAACAATTTATATTTTTTTTAGTTTTAACGTTTGAAGTTTGGCGTCAGCAAATAATTTCTAAGAAGTGGATAAAATCGAGAATTCCATCTTGCTGAATGAGCCTGTATCCCGCAGCCATTAGCTGGGACATACACAAACAGGAATATCAAACAGTGGTTTTGTCATGTGATCTCTTCCCCTGCACACACAAATATAGAACATGACCATAAAAAGTAACAGAACATGCTCTCTGCTAAGTAATTTATTGCAGTTGATGCTAGATCGGTATGCCAGCTGGAATTACCTTCTCGGCTCCTACTATTTTCACATATACAGACAATAAAGGCTGTGCACTGCCACAGATTCCAAGTGAAAAAATATCAGCATTATTATCAAGAAGCAAAACTCTGCAAAAGCAACTTAAGCTGAACTGTTTGAAAATATTTGCTAGTGATTCATGGAAGGAGTTAAAGACCTGAATGAATACTAGAGCCTTCAACAGTTTTGTAGAGGGGAAAAAATACTGCTTTTTGTATGATAGGTATTTCTCTTTTCCCTTTGCTAAGCAAAAAAAATCTAAGGATTATTATACATATAGAAGCTTTCTTTGTGTTTGAATTCCTTGTTCATTAGTTTATAAGCTGCAAGAGCTGAGCTAATTTATTTTTCCAGGGCATTTTCCCCTCCCTCTTTTTTTTTTTAAAGGCACCATGTAGGACATCCCAACATGACAGGAACTCAGTAAATCCCCTCAGTCTCCACACCGCTGTCTCTGAATGTCTGCAAAGCTACTATGCCATAATTGCAACTCGCTGGCTCATTCACAGCTTTACATTATAAAGCAAACAGTCTAGACAGCTGAATGACAGAATTACTCTCTTTTCTCTTGCATTTATAGATATGCTGTCATCTTCATTTGCTTTTCTCTACTCTGTGCATTCTGATACACTAATGACCAGCTTTCCTGTTTGGATTCCACACTGACTCTGTGGCTCTAGGCTGTAAATACAACCCGAGCCCAGAGGATATCACACCCATAAAGTCCTGGGGGGTAAGACCCTCACTGCTTTCCCTCCCTGGGGTTATCTGGTGCTAACTAACTTTTTCAAAACTGTTAACCAATATGGCTTTGCAAAATGATATTTTTTTGCCAGTGAGATATAGATATAAAGAGCCTGATGCCTGGAACTGTCACTCTCTGCAGTGGAAAATACTATTCAAATTGCACAGAAAAGGCAGCCTTCAATTAGTTTCAGGTTGTCTATAGTATAGCTGAATGTAAATCTGAACAAAAATATGTGCAAAAAAGAGAAAAAGAATTAACATGTTTTTGGATGCCTATCAAAAGTATACCCAACAGTCTTTAAGATAAAAAAAAAAAAAAGAAAAAAAAGTAATTGGACTGGGTTTGTTGTCAATGAAGATGGAAACTTAACCTGTAATATTCCTGGTATTTTAACTTTGGAATGACGTGCATATATTGTGGCACTTCCTCTGTGCTAAAAGATAGTTAAATGAAAGCAGAGAAAATCATACTGATACCATATTATCACAGGAGGCCATATAAATAGTGAGCCATAGCTTTTTGTGTCACCAGAGCAGGGACACCAACAACTGAGAGCACTGCATTACGTTATGGGCCACTGGAAACTGTTCATTGGCAAATATTTTACCTATGAGCATGAAGAGTTTTGTGGGCCACTGGGTGCAATTGTATTCACAGGCAATATAAATGACTGCTTGAGGCCTGCACCAGTGGGAATTCTGCCTGTTCTCTGTGAGTCATGACCCACTTCTACTCTCCGAGATCAGGGACAGCTGCAAAAACAACTGATTCCTTCTTACTTGGAACTATGTAATTCTGAAGTCTCACCTGAAATATCAGTGTTTTTTCTTTTCTTTTCTTTTCTTTTCTTTTCTTTTCTTTTCTTTTCTT
>CM021766.1:53080719-53180679 GCA_011076525.1 Nettapus auritus | reverse complement strand
AGGTTTCAATAATGCATACTAGTAGCAGGGAGTTCTGATTTGAGAATACAGATTTAATAAACTGTGGAGCAGGGAGCTGAGAAGAAGACAGAACTGAAGGATGCAGTGAGCCTGTGCAAGTGAAGTCTTGATCCTCTACACACTCCCAGAAGGAAGGTTCAAGGGTGATCCCACAGAAGGTCACTATTCCCAGGAATGATACAGTGCTACTGGGCCCTACAGAAACCACAAATGACATACCATAACAACTCCACAGCTTCCATGAGCTTTCTAGGGGTTACCCCTTGTGAGGGGTTACCGCTGAAGTAAATAAATCAACTTGATATAAAATGCCTTTTGTTGACAAAAAGCCTTTCTTCTCTTCCAAAATTAGCCTAACCTGGACCTCAGCCTCGAGAATATTCAGTCTAGGGGCTAGTATTGATTTTTTTTTTTTTTCTCTCAATAGCTTATTCCCTCACTTCAAGGTCTACCACACAGCAACCCTGTGGGGCTAGCAAAAAGCCATTGTATTGCATAGCATTTCCAGCTTCTAGAGAAACATTGATCCCACTTACAGCCCTATAAAGAAAACCTCTTTTGGTTTCTGCAATGATCTTATATGTATTGACACAGAAAAGGTTCTTTACTCTGAACCATGTCTTTCTGATTACAACAGTATCATGCTAATAACACTGAAAGCGAGCCTCTAAGTGCACTACATAAATAAAGTAACAAATAAAAGCAAATTCAGGGACTGATACAAAGCATAAAGGAACACTGCCTTTTTAATACAGTGCCTCTTGAAACTCTAGGTTAGTTGTCTTACCTCTTGAGGCTCTTGACATTGAGATGCTAACACCAGGAAAGATCTTTGTGCTTGGAAAGCAGCACGTACCATCTCCGCCTGTAAGAAAAGGAGAAATATACATTAAACCTTAGCCTGTAACCTCCAGTACATCTTTTTGGCAGCACATAGTCAAGTGTAACAGCTCAAATCTTTCTTGCTGCTTCTCATCTAAATCACAGCAAAGATGACTGGAAAAGAAATGTATTGCAATACTAGCTTAACTATATATATATATATATATTATGAAATCTAAAGTTAGGTTTCCTATCTTCTTCAGATAGGAAATAAAACGAGTTTATAGGCAGTCTTTGACTTAACATGTATAAGATTAGTCATAGGAGGACTTACCTTTAACACATCTAAGCATTTTATTGGCAATATTTATACTGAGTGCATGATAACAACTTATTAGTGCAGAGACCTGTAACCTGCAAACTGTAGAACTGTAGGCTAGCCTGCAGTGATGTCTAAGAAGAATTAAGATTAGCATATTTGCTGAGGGACTGTGCTGTAATTCATTCCTTGCCTGTATCTCTGTGAAGACCCAAAGGTCAATGACTAAGAGAGATGGTGGTTGAAGCTTTTTGGAAAATCTCCTCCCACACAACTCTAGAATTTGGGTTAAACCTGCATCTGACAGGTTTTTTTTTTTTTTTTTTTTTTTTTTTTTGAACACTAAACATTTTCAGTATATTATGAATGATGTATATTGATTTGAATCCAACCAGTATTTCAATATCACCTCACTCAAATGGATGAGTAGTGACTAGAACAAAGCATTAGCAGCATAGAAGAGAACTATTCATAAGTAGTGGATATTGCTAAATAAAACCAAGCCAAATCAAATGCAGTTAAGTTAATCTAATATGAATGGGTATATTTATAACCACTTTGTGAAAGGGTGGGGAAGTTCATGCTGTTTTTCTTTGGGGTTTCTTCAATCTAAAAAGAAAACAAGGAAATTTTATATACAGGCCTATGTAGATGCAACTTAAAATACATAAAAGTCAGGAAATTCAAAGTTGCAGTAAAGTAAAATAGCCAAATTGTGTTTATCCATCTTAAAATGTGATGGCATGAATAAAACATTATCTGCTAGGATGAAAATCCCTGCAAGGAAGGATGGTAAAAGAGGCCCAACTTGGACAGTATTTAGGTAGAAGGTGGTGTTAGGATCTGACAGGCTGAGATTTGGAAGAGGGCAATCATTTCTATAAATGGATAAAGAAATAAATTATAAGGGAAATTGTATGAGCATAAGAGAAGTAACTTCTCCAGACACAGACATAAATATCATCAATAATAGCAAGGTTTAGGTATTTTTAGACGTTTCAGGAGACTGACTTTTTGGTACAGAAATTTTTAAAACAACATGCATGGTTATTTTAAGCTTAGTTTTTGTGCATGAGGAGGATCTTGCAGAACAGCTGGCCAAAAAATAATATTCTAGGAGGAAGTGATTATGAATGGATTCTGTTCTTTCTACATTGCAAGGTAGACAAAAATAAATCTATAGATTGGTATTTTAGAATGGCAAGCTTTTAGAAAATAGAAAAATAATTGAATGAAGATGACTGGCCTGAGGAACTTAATGAACTGAATGCAGGAAAGAATGGATTTGCATTAATAATGTAAATAATCTATGCATGCTGGGCAGGACGGAAAATTTGTGAGAAATGGCTAGTGTTTGGGTGAATAAATGACTGAAGCAAAATAATAAGTACAGAACCTACAAAAAGTGAGAAGAGGCCTTGATTATCAGGGAAAACTTTGTTTCAGGGATTATAAAATAAAGAATCAAAGGGATGAAGGATAAATGCCTTGTTGAACTAAGTCTAGCACAGAGCAGTAAAACAAAGCCCTAATTTTTTGTTTGTTTAAATCTACTGGAACGATAATGAAATCAAGGGATGAAGTGAGGCCATGGCAGTGACCTTAAGGCTAAGTTGGGCATCCTTATGTTATTCTTGATGTCTAACTTACCTGTTGTTGAATAAATACTTTTCCCCAGTATTCAAGGAACTCGATGTACGTGCGGATAATTAAAGGATAACTAAGGAGAATGATGATGGATCAATGGGAATTGCCCCATTTGAAAGGGAAGTCAAATATATGCAGCTTAGAGTGACAGAATCATAGGGCCCATATTGTCTTTGTTCATTACTGCAGACCTTGTTAGATGGAAGCACAAGTAGAAAAGATTTTTAATACATATCATTTACCAATAGTACCAGGTGACAGAAGTATGCAATGATGGGTTGGGCAAATATATCCAAGAAGGAGGGAAAAATGTACTCCAACTGCTTTCATGGGAAGTAGTTTGACTTCAGCACCATGCACATTTAGAACAGATTCAAAACGAGTGATTAAAAACAGAGATGCAAATTAAAAATGGGAGAAATTGCAATATGTAATTATCTGTAGCTAAAATCATTACTATTGGGGATTGTTTAGAGCTATCAGTTTCTTAGACAAGGGTAATAGTCCAGATCTAGTATATAGAGATATTACATAAAATGCTTATTGTAGATCTTCATAGGAAATCCTTACTTTAGGTGGAAATAATGCAAATTCGTATAAAAACTCTAGGTTAGATATGAAGCTGGAAAAAATTGAGGCAACAGTAGGGTATATTACAGAAGGTGTTATTTGAGAGGAGAGAAGTTGCTAGTCATGTTTCTCAGGGATTAGTTTAAGGAACTATCAATATGTTTATTAGTGTTCTAGGAGCAAGAATTAGGTGTACACTCATAAAATTTGGAGGCAACACAAAGTTGGGAAGTTTAACACTATTGAGAATGGCTTACTCATCATTTGAGAAGAGTAAGGTAACTTTGTTGTCACAGGTAATATGAACAGGACAAAATTTAGCAGTTCTGTCCTCCTCCTCCCCCTGCAATTTAAAACAATGCTAAATTTGGGGTGTAAATGAGGAACCGATTGATTAGAAATGCTGAAGACTGGAAAATGTAGCTAGAAAAGCTGGGGAGGTGGCTTTGTGAAAAGAGTTTATGCATTTCTGCAATGTACATGGCAAAACATTTCCTGGTAGAGCTACAGAAGTGTTAGTACCATTGGAGAGGACACTGTAAAAGACCCTCTGTGGAATTCCGTGCCAAGCATTAGTCATTTGTGTTAAATAAAGATGAGCTTAAAGCAGAATTGATGCAGAGAAACCCTATTTGGACGTTTAAAGTAATGGAGTGGCTATCTTACAAAGATAAATTTTAAAAGTTTCACTTGTGCTTAGTAGCACAGCCGCTGAGGAATCTGTTGTTTCTTTCTCGTATGGCAGGTATTATCAAAGAGAAGGAAGAAAAGGTCTGACCACAAGTCCGTAAACTGTATGACGAAAAATCATAGTCTCTAATTCAAAAAACTTCCAACTACTCAAAGAGTGAAGTTCAGAAGGTTTCTTCCAAATTCCTCAAAGAACCAATGGCATTTTAAGATAGAACTTTGAAAGCTGATAAAACAGAACATAAAACAAGAGCAAAGTGCTCTTAGATAGAGAAAATTAAGCCTGTTTTATGAATTCTTCAGCATATACTGAGCTGGTAGCATAAATGAGATTTGAAAAAAAATGTGTCTCTCATTTTGTTTACACTGCATTAAATCCATGCATTTGGGTTCCCACTGGTAACTCCTAGAGACTTGAGTAGGACGTTTTTCTCCACTCAGACGACAATGTCACAACTGGTTTCTTGTCAGATCTTTACTTCTTTTCTGCCAAAGCACTGGAATTTGATCATAGTTAGAGAAAGACTGTTGGAAGATGTACAGTGATGTTCCTGAAGGACCGTCACTGCCTGAGTATGCCTCATACACATGCCTTGCTCATCTGACTAATGAGAAACTATTGTTGGATGTTGCATCAGGATACACTTCTCATCCAGACACGTATCGCTCTTTTATATTTATCAGACTGTGATCAAGGCCACTTTCTCAAGTTGTCTGGGAGGTGTCTCTAAGAAATCTCTTGCTGTTAATGGCACCCAAGACATTAGTAACACTCTTGAGTTACTCCTCTGGAACGCTAAAATTGTTTCACATTTTTTTATTACCCCCAATTTATTATAGAACATTGGAAACATTCAGTGGTTAGTGGACTACATACTACTGACTGTGGATACTGTATCCCCTAAGTATATCCAGCTTCAAAGGCATTTAGCTGTATAAAAAGCCAAGCACTCACATCTCGCACCTTTGAATTTAAATTTTAATGAAAAGATTGTGCTAACTTATTTTGTGTGCTTTTACAAGCACAATTTTAGAGGACTTCTGCCACGGTTACTCCCTTCTTTCTTCAACAACATTGAAAATGGGTTTCTGAGTTTTACTATATCTGAGCACGCGGTATTTCTTTCCATGCATCCCACTGAAGTATTAGACGAGCTTCTTCTCATTACGAATGCAGTAGCTCATTCTATCGCCATCCCAGTTCTTTCTCTGAGTCTTTAAAGTGTGACACTTCATTGCTACTTCCTTCTATTTAGCAGGCAGCCTGTGTAACTAAGCAGACAGCAGTCTTTTTTTTTTTTTTTTTTTTTTTTAATAGGGAGCTGACTCTTTCATTAGACCCCCATATCCACTGAAGAGTAATGAGTGAAAATGGATTTCACTCATTTTACTCAAATGGATTTTCAGAGGGGATTTTTCTCAACATCTTGTGATACTTAGCCAAGAAATTGCCACATAATAAATCAACTGAAACTCTTTCAGTTATAATGAATGATAGTAATGAGGCCTGAGTGTCAAAAATGCATGGGAATCATGAGTAAATTTATCAGAGTAGACTGGAACACAAACTTGCACACATTTATCTGCAGATAGAAATGGGATATTTAGGAGCAACAAATACTTGATGTCTAAAAACTTTTCATAATCTTTTTGGGCTTCTAAGGATTGTGCATGGATATAGCAATCATCAGACAGATTCTGCAGCTGAGGTAAGCATACCGAAGGAAGCAAATTCCTCAAAACCTTTCCTGCTTTGTTTTAACTGCTTGTGCTAGAGGCTGGAGGAGATGGCTGTGACCGGGCCTGAATGCCAAGGATGTCTAGTATGCCATTCTCCTCCTCAGTTTCCCTATCAGTAAGCTCAGGTGTGCTTGGTAGTTGCCTTAGGTGATTGATACAGTTGGAAGAGAAGAATTTTGACATGTATTCAGTGTCAGCCCAGTTCCACTCCTGTTGAAATCTGAGGACTACTGCAGTGAGTAGTCACCTCTCCATCCCCATCGTAGTAACAGCACAGACAGTTACTTTACAGTTAAGCCTGAATAAGTTAATGGAGGAATCATACGTATCTAGAGATCATCTTTTTAATGGCAACACGTTTAACCTACTCTATCACAGTACGGTGCTAGGTTTTGATATCTCCCAGAAACCACTGCTAAAAAATCACCAGAGGCTGTGAGAGATGTCCAAGGGCCACAATGCTCTGACCCGTTTAAAGCAGTGTGAGGATGGATTCCACCCAAACTTGCACCATTTCAGACTGTGTTGACATAGCTGCACTGAACCAGAAGCTTCAACTGCTACCAGCCTGGTTTGGGAAAGTTCAGTTCTCCAGAGCAGACATGATCTTAGGATCTGCCTCTTTCGCATTTTAAACATTTTATTCAGTCTAAGTTGCCCATCACTCTGGTATCCAAGCACTAATGAATACAAACATTATTTATGTGACAGCAGTTTGGCAAACTACAAGAGGAAGACTGGCACATGCATTCAGATCTCAAGTTACAAGTAAATTCAGTCTTTGGAAAAAAAAATCAAAACTAAATAGAAGTAAGAGAAACAGACCAATGATTTCCTAATTAAATTTAGTCAATAAAATTAACCTATTGACCTGATAATATTAAATTTGACAAAGGTAATTGTATTTAATAACATATTTCCTCAGTCATAGCACTGAAAAGAATAATGTAAATATCAGAATCCGCTGAACTTCTGTTGTTGGAGAATGATACACATCTGCATATATATACCCTCTGACATTCAAAGTGATATTTGTAAATCAGAACACAGATATGTATATGTTTTGGATTTCTGAAATACACTTACTGACTCTATTCTGAAACAAAATATTAAACAGGACATGGGGGAGAAGAATGGGGATTTAGTGGTCCAGAGTTTTAATCATAGTTTCTGCAGAAATAGTTTTGTGTCCTTTGGGTCTAAGAAGAGACACAGTGACTGATGGCAAATGACAACTACAGACAGAGCTTCACTGCTATGAGCAAATACCCCAATCGTTCTGTAAAGGGAACAGGACTGCCAGAGGAAGAGAAACAGTTTGCCTTTACGTTCTGCTTCCAACAGCCTCTTCAAAGTGAAGTGGTGAAGTGGCCGGTGGCTTGAAAGGCAAGAAATGGAAAAAGAACAGAGTTTAGATTAAATATGGGGCTGCCATAGAAACTATCCAGGCCAGCTGAAGAGACAGCATTTATTTTGTACAGCTAATTGGCTGATATAGATTTATTTAAAACTGGGCCAAATGCTGATGAGTCAGTGGCAGTTCTCCAAACAGTGCACTTTATACTGGAAAAGAAAAAGGGAAGAAAGAAAAAAAACCTGTCACCTTTATCTCACTAGTCCACGTAGAAAATAGGGCTGAAATTGTCATAAAAATTGAAGTCAGTGAGAGATTTGCCATTGATTTTGACTGAACCAGCCTCCACCTCAGATATTTTCTATTTTCAGACAGATACTTTTGGCTACCACCAATCAGCTCTCCGGCATTTTTATTTATTTATTTATTTATGGTGCTTTTCAGCCTTCATAGCAATGTCTATATTAGGGAATTTTTGCTAAAATTTCTCAGCATTGCTACTGCTGGTCCAGTACCAATGTAAGGTTAGAGCAGCGCTGGTCTCTCTAGCTGTTTCTGCCTGCCAGTGTGTGAAACGCTGTGTCATGTAACTGTGCACGGCACCAGCCAGCCTTATTTGTTTGTTGTTTCAGAGTAGCATCTGTATCTAGGTTCACTAGTTTGACCTTTCAGTAAGCAGGGCTGTGACATAAAACACTCAGAGCTCTTACAGCTCATATGTCTGGTGAAGCTCACGCCATATTGGTCTTAAAGATCTTTCAGTGCTAATGACCTAAGACAGATGGATGGTTACTGTTTGGGGTAAACTGTTACTCGCTTGTCATTTTATTTCTCTGCATTACACAAACTGTAGAGATGCAGGGGAGTCTCACAGACATCTCAGGGATCTGCATGTCTTGTTGGCATGTGTACAAATGTGCTTTTGCCTGCACCGGCTGCAGGAACCCCAGTTATTTCTCTGATGGACTGTTTTGCCACTGAGGTCTGCTGCTAAGCATTCTCCCTCTCCATTCCCAGCAGTGGCCTTACACTCTGGCTCTTCTCAGGGGAGGTCCAAATACGTGCTGAGGAAGTATCTGGAAAGCTATGATTAACACGCTTTAGGATGGCATTCACATGTCCCCAGTTTAACAAATAAAGGTTCTAGGAACTCCAGATGCTTATCTCTGAACATTAAAAAGGCTACAGCATTTGTTTAGGCATCACTTCATAAATAATCTTTTAGCAGTCTTCACTAGGCACTCTGTCAAGGACCTTACTTCTTGACTGTCTGTGTCTGACAAATACTGAATGTAAAGACTGGAGATTCATCCATTTCTAAGAAATTGCACTATCTTCAGCGAGAGAGCTTGGATAAACAGGCTCATATATTGAAACTGCGTTGTGCATGTTCTGCCTCTCGCACACTTCAGGACAACTTCTGACATTATTACCCACCTCCTTCTGCAAGCAGTCACACAGAGCTCCCTGAAAACACCTCAAAGGCTAAAAATGCCAGAATCTGTCTCCTTGTAACTTCGCTTTCATTTGTATTGCCTTGGAAGAATCCCAGAACCAGACCAAAATGTAGTAATATGGAAGGAAGCTCATATATATGAACTATATAAGGAGTTCTATAATGATATTTAAGGTTTCTTCCCACCTGGAGCATGCTTTTTAGCTTTTCAGAGGTGCTAAATACCGAAAACCCAGATTTACTTAGAGGTGGGGCCTCAGCCTCTCTGAAAGGCAAGGTAGCTATCTACATGCATGTTGATGGGATTGAAAAAGCAACTCTGACCTAAGGTTGTTCTTTGAACAGAACATGTACTGAAACAACAAAAAATAAACATTTCAGCCTGGAAGAACTACTTCAAGATCTTAAACCAATCTTTTTATTATAGCTCTGAGCTCTAGAATAAAACACAGTTAAATGTATGAGCCAAAATAGCAAAGATTGAACTGTTTTGCAGTTCAGACTAATTGTGGAAATACATTGTTCAATTTATGGATGTCAGTAGACTAACAGAAGTGAGCAGTGACAGTGACATGGTTTAGTTTCTCCCAGTGGACTCTTCAGCATTCAGAAATCTTGCTGTATTGATCATGCAATTCAAAGTGTATAAAGAGGCAATACACATCTTCAGCCACATTTTATCCTCATCACTCCTGACAGCACTCCCAGATTATTTAAAACAACATTCAAACTGTGCATTGGTTTCCCTTGTGGCTTAATTCTCATTATTCACTGAACTCCTTTTTACTAGAAACTGACTGAAGAGCCAGATTCTGAGCTCATTGTTTGTTTTTTTGCTGACTATAATGAACAGCCTTCTCAGTTTCCAATCCCAACATTTCTATACACTCAAAACAGTTGCAACCACCAACTAACAAAATAAAAGCAGGTCAGGGATGGGGAAGCAGGATGAGTGAAAAGAGTGTGCATGTGCTTTTCAGAAAGAATGGGAGCAAAAATTAATAAAAGACTCGCTCATAGCCTGTAGCAACAAATGACATCAATCAAGCATGGGAGATAAGTATCATGGTGTGGTACTCAAAACTCAAAAGATGTTTAAAAAAAATAATAAAAAAATAAAAAACCATTGATGGATACATATTTTTCAGCTTGAAATATATGGGCTTAAATAGTGTTACAGCTCCAACATGAAAAATCATAATTCCTCATAAAAGAAATAAGAACCATGAGCATTGGTACCAGTAAAGAGTTTTCAGTCATGAGAAGTTCATCCTGATATTGAAAGCAGGAATGTTGTCTCTCGGCTTTTCTGTCTTAGCTTTCCTGATGGACCGAGATAGTTTCATTTGCCAATGGTTCACTGGAAATTACTGTTGTAAGTAGTCCAGACCTCACTTGTCAGAGGTTGAGTGGCTAAGATGACTGTCACCTGTGCTCTCACAAACCTGGACTGCTTTTGAATCACAGAGAAAGATAAAAGTCTGATTATCTTACCAAGGCTTCTGAAGACTTCCCTGTGAACCTGGGATCTCTGCCAACTCCTCTCACATCTCACATCATCCCTAACTGAGACGCAGTCACACTGTGTTTGTGGCTGTGAGTGCAGCTGGTCCATACCCGTTATTTAGCTAACTAATTTAGTCATGTAATTGTATCACCTCATGATTTTGGGTTAAGCTGGTGCAGTGTTTTTCAACCTGTGGGGCACTTATGCCTCTAGGTCTGTAGACTTCTTGTATGGAATCCATGGAAAACCACTGAGAAAAACAGGTTTCATGTCAGTAGGTTCAAATTTGCTCATAAAGGCCTTCATTGAAAAATTTTTAGAGGCTAACAAAATTAGCATGAGCTAGAGCATATGATCAGTTCTTATTTAGAGACTTAAAATGGTTGAAAATACATTGTATGCCTTGATAAATTGCTCCAGTCATTACACGAATTGGTAAAAGATGCACCTTAAATCTAGTCTGAACACTGGGTATCATTCTGAATCCATATGGGAGGTTAAAGAGCCCTTCACTATCTGTTTTTTTTTTTTTTTTTTTTTGGTTCCCATCGCATCTAAGGCTTCCCAGTCAAATCATCCTGATCCTTTTTTTCTGATTTCTTTTTGAAATCAAAACCTCCTGTTTTACTGGGTAACCGCATACGGACTTAATCCCTGCTTTAGGAGCCAACAGTTTTAGACCCTTATCCAAAAAATGGCCCCTGATCAACTTTGAAACAAACATTTGGATTTAGATAGGAACTATTCCCTGTGCAACGAAGCAAGCCCCGTGAAAACAGGTTATGAAGACTGTTGACAGCCTTGACTGTTTGTGTTTCTGTTTTCTTATGCTTCTGACTGAGGAAATGCCATATGGACTGTTCTCATTATATATTCCCACCACCACTACCCTAAATTTACAGGTGCGTATTTTTTGTGCCAGCAGTACACTACTAAAGGCACAGTACTGGCTAGCATCACACATTTTTCAAAGGGGTCTGTGAGGATTTTGTGTCTTCCTTGCCTTTTTCAATAAGAGGAAAAGCAAGTGGCATTTAGTGCAATGTCAGTATCAAGAAACAAACAGCTTGATCCAGTTTTAATCAAAATTAATGGAAAAACTCCCACTCTTTCAGGGGGTGTTGGTCTAGACTAGCCATGGCCACATTCTTCATGCTTAAGAGCCATTTTTCTTGCCCAGCCAGGTGTCTTAGAGTTAGACAAGCGCAACCAGGACTGCACGCCACTGCACCTGACCCAATAAATCCCGCTTGTTTTAAAGCCAGATCCAACCCTTAGGCCAGGAGTGAAGTCATCCCTTGGAAAAGACCAATCAAAAGTTGTAAAGCACCTAAAAATGAAACTTGTTTTGGATTAACCACTTGCCTACACTGTGCATATTGTATTTCCAGCTTGCTTGTCATAATAAAGCAAACATTCTTTGTTGCTTATGTTATGAAATACCCTGTTGTAGACATGCAAGGTGGGAAATATTACTGAATTATCATTAAAAATCAATTCTAATATTGATACTTTTCCAAGGTTGCTTTTTTATTGCTGATTATTTGTTCTTTTTTCTTTCACTTTGGTGGACGGCAGTACTGTTTTCTATGTTTAGTCTCTTTCAGCTTATTATTTTGTAGACTGTAAAAAATATTTGTCATTATTCATTATTTATTTATTTATTTATTTTCCCAGTCCTATGTTAGCTACTTGGTTTGGTGTTTATTTCATCCACCTACCACAGAAATGCAAAGGCAGCCTGACAGCAAGCTTCTCTTTGGACATGTTGACATCATCCTCTCCTCTGAGCTCTAATTCAACTTTCAACACAATGCCTAAAACCACACAGCCTCTGGGCACAAAAGAACAACATGGAGAGTACACTTGTGCATTCTGTTGCCCTGTAAGCAAATTGCCTTGTTAATGAGGAATCAGCCAAATAATGGGTTTGATAGTCTGTGCTTTGATTAGGTAATATGAAGCGCAAAAGTGTTTTTTTGGTATGTCACAGACAGAACATCCGGTTCAAAGTTCGGGGCTGTGAATGTCATTGACTAATTCTTCAACACCTTTCACAAGCAAAGACAAGATACAGCTATGCCATGTGTAATAACTACTCTTTGGAAAAAATGAGAACGCTGTGATTTTTAAACTTTGCTGATGGGCCAAACTGGAGCTGCATTTTGCAGAGTGCAAATATAAATATAACTTTTAAAAGATACCTCATTAAAGATAACTCCTGCCTTCAGATGTCTGTCTGTGCCTGGAAGGAGTAGAGGAGAATGTCATAGTGTTTGAGTAATAGATAAAAGAAAACCTTTGTGGGTATGTGCATACAAACAACATTTCCATAGCATGAACACTGCTTTCTCTGCTCACAAAGGTAACAGATCAGTGCATGCACACAGAGAACCCCTACACATGGGACAACGTGCTGTAAATTGCTGCTCCCTGATATGTTGTTTGCATGGTCATACAGGTGAATGAGTTGTATCTTAACTCTCTCCCAGTAAGGAACAAGGTAACCAACAGCCTTTGTATTCCTGAGTGCTCCAGTCTATGCTACACAATGTAGTTGGTTGTCTGTCTGAGCTCTGCATTTCAGCAGCTGGAATTTGATGGTAGAGAGGAGGAAAGAGATGTCAATATTTCTCTGGTTTTCCTTTCCAAGCTAAATAGCTTGGATGAGAATAAAGGGAATATAACTGAATCACCCAGTCAATCTGTTCTTTGAACTGCTGGGGTTTGGAGATTAGAGAATTCTTACAAATAAACAATAATAAAAAGGCAAGTATTAGTGCATGTGTTTGACAGGAAGGCTGTAATTCTTCTCTGTTCCATATCACATGAAATACTATAATATGGAAATTTTATGTTATCTTTTTCTTGTAGAACTAGTACATTCTCTTCTTATCATTATGTCTCATCTGGTACATTGTTCGAACTCGAGCCAAAGTGTCCCATCACTTGAGATACCACAAAAACAAAAACAATGCGTAGAAGCTCATCATAAACACATCACAAAAACCTGTTCTTGCTCTTCTGAAATCCTGCTTGCTTTGCTTTGACATGGCAAAGAGCCCATCAAATCTGCCTGCCCAGTGTTCTCACTGGGTCGCAATCTGAAGGTAGACTGACTCAGGCAGCTCTCCATCATCCTCAGCACATTTTATGTAGCGGTGGATGCATCAGGGCAAATAATGATAGGACTTGTATCTTTGTGGTCTAGCAATCAGCTACTGCTATCACATCTGCTGGTTATGAGAGAATTATCTAGGCTGTAGGCCCGCAGTCTATGTTTTACTGCTTTTGAATTCCCTCATTTTGAGAGAAGAATGGTCTAGTGTTGGCACACATGGTCAGTCAGCTTCAGGGCTGTTCTAACCTGTAATAGTTGGTGACAGCCTCTGAGGCACTGGTATGTCAGGCCAAGGACAGCTGGTTGGCGGCAGTCCTGGCCATGCTCACTGCTCACCGACTTCACATGCTCTGTCGTTATGACACAGACAGCATACAGGTCCTTCATAAACTCTGTGCCTCTAGAGGTCTTTGTATGCCACAGAAATACCCATATAATCACCAGATTTTTATCCCACAGTGATAGGACAGAAAAAGGATCTCATCCTAGCCATTAAGGATAATTTGTTTTAAGTAGACTGCTTAAAAAGGCTAGCCATTTTATCTGTCTTTTAAAAAGTGGTTTGTTTCTTTAATGCAGTTGACCTCAGAGCTTCAGCACTGTACTGTAATTTGAATGAGAAATACGTTGATCTCAAGATTGAGTCTAAGCAGAACACTTCTTTGATAAACTAATCTTTGTAAAATCCACTGTGCTGCATGGAGCCAGGAGCTAGCTGTTAGTTTTCCTTTTTTATTTTTGTTCTCTTTCAATAGACTATCTCAGCATGCTGAAAGAATAGGCGTGGGGCGCACAACAGATACTAGTTAGGGCTGTGTTCTTCCTTTCACCAGAAACACAAACCGCACAATCCCTACAGCAATCAGCACGAAACACATCATGTTAAATCCCTTATTTCTGTAGCATAATATAAAGTCTCTCTTTCACTCATATTACCATTCTGGTCAGTCAGGTATGTGAGGTTTTCTAGGCAACAGGTGTTTTCTGAAATAAAATACAACCTTCCCCTCAGCTAATTATGTGGCAGAGACAGCAGCTGCAAGTATAATGCTGAGGACACATGGTCTATAAGACACCCAGAAGAAAAATACTCCTTGTTCCACTTGTTAAGGTAAAGCACAGATGTTGCTGCAGTGATAAGTATGAGCATAAGGCAACCACGGTCTGCTTTGTGTTGTAAATTCAGGATCTAAGATTTCAGAATATTTAATAGGCTGCAATCAGAATCACCAGTTCCTTTATGTAAAGGAAAGTTGTTTATGTATAGTCTTGTAGTCCCAATACATACTCCTTATTATGGTTTGCATTACACTATCATCAACAATATGTTGGGGAATATCCACAGACACGACAGATAAATTATACATATTATTTTATATGGACTCAATTATAAGTGTCAAATAGTGACAAATGTGCAAATTAATATATATACTGGTTTAAAAAATTATAGATACTGTAAATTACAAAGGGTTTAGTCATTTACAATGTTAAATGCAAACTTTTTCATTGCTTAGTGTTGGGGTGCAGTACTAAGGCTACTTCTGTGTATCGGTTTTAGACTGTTGAGAAATCAACTGCAAAATAATGGTGCTTAATGAACTTCATGACCAAAGCTAGGACAGATCCTTTCCAGGGGTCAGTTCTCTGCTATGTTAGCTGTACAGAGATTTTTATTATTTTTTCCCTTATTTATTTTAAGAGAAAAGTATTTATGTGGCAGCTTATAGAATAGCTGTTAATGTAAAAAGACTTTTTACATATAATTTCATTTTACAAATAAAAAGGAAGTCCATCATTTCCTTAAAAATATGGGGATCCTCTAGAACCACCCACTCTCCTTACTCCCTCTAGTTCTTCAGGCCTAACCAGCTCAGAATCTCTACCCTACTCACAAGAACTTTTAACACTGCAAACAAAATACAGTTCAGACAGTTCACAGCTCTTGCTCTGTCAACAAACTGGTTGCTTTGGCTGTCTTGCAAAGTACTTACACTGTCCTTTAAATCCCAGCAGCTTGCAGGACCACATGCTTTTCTGCCTACAGTGCTTTTTACGTGGGGCAGCAGCTGCAAGGAACTGGGAAATTATGAACACACATGGAGATGGGCCTGATTGCAGGGATCCACTAGATAATGTCAAAAGCTTCACACTCTTCCAGACCTATCTCAAACTGACTCTGTGTGTATCTTTTGTAGGTGTTTTTTTTTGGCAAAACCTACATTGGTAAGCTGTGGAGAACTGTGGTAAAAATGAGTCCATATTTGACCTTCTACCACCAAGTTTACAGAAGGCAGGCTTAAAAAATAAAATGAAAAAAAAAAGCTCTGATTACATGGTTACAAAGTAATTTCATCATTTCTTCCTACTGTTTGTTGCTCAATTGCTGACTCTTGTTCCTGTCCTGCAAAGGAACCTTAGCAGCCAAAAGGACAATTCAAATTCCTTGCAACTGAGAATATTGATATATTTTGCATGCTATAATCTTCAACCTTTGGTGCTGTAGAAGAGGAGCAGCCTCTTATGAATCCAAAAGACCTTCCTCACCCAAATGTGCTCATTGTGTTATGGCCATGTTACCAAGAACTAATAAGTCAGAGAACTGCTGTTAAAATTCTCCTCTACTCAGCAACGAAGGCTGGTCACACAGTTTCCAAGACTTGTACATATATAATGTGTGTGGAAAATTTGAGTAATACTCACATGTGTCTTCACATCACCTTCAAGAATCTTGCTGTACCTGAGAAACTCAGCAACACTTCCATTCAGCAGCCTATCAAACGCTTCGACGTAGGGTGCTATGCCTGCAGAAGAAGAGCATTTCATTATAACGGGCTCAAAAAGCACATAATGTATAGAGCTTCTATATTCTTCCTGTGTAGTACATGGAGGAGAAATAGCATAGAATCAGGAAAAATTATTTTAACTTAATTTCTGCTTTACTCACGGATTTGTGAAATCGGTAAAAATTAGTGAAAAATGATGCGTAATATTTTTTTCTAAATAGAAAGACAAAAACAAACAACAAAAACCCCACCTGTTCCTGGTATAACCTGGCTAGGAGCATGAAAGGAATTGTCTTTGTATTCTGTAAGTAAGAAGCCTCTTTTGTATTAAAATAACAGGTGCTATAGTAAATATTTCCCAGCACTTCAAAGGCCTACTGGCCCGACAAGGGTGATTGTCATAACAAAATTGTATTACTGTACATAAAACAAATACCATCCCCTAAAAAAGAATCTGCTCTGTACTGAACAACTATTTTTATACCATCCACCCATTCCTGCAGCTCTCTGTATTGTTTGGCAGTCATTAATAAGTAATTCGATTGCCAGCAAGGTAGAGCCTCAAGAATTGACTGACAGTCAATCGATGCAGTGAGCTGTGGTATAGTAATCTCCTCACTTTGTTGTGTGACCTTACAAAACGGTTGTCGAAGAAAGAAGGCTCAAACAATTTTTCTAGCTTGCACATCCCACCGACTATGTATGTGCTATATATGCTGATGGAGGAATAAAAATGCTGTGTTCTGTACAGTATACAGAGCAGTTTCCTGATCGAGTGGGCAATCAGAAGACTAAGATGAGACTCAGTTTCTTACGTAACTGGCTTTCTAAATGGCTTTATGTGATCATGTTTAAGATGGCAAAAGTAATCTTTCCTTGGATGCTTTCCAGCCCACTCCTTCCTCCTTGACATATCCTCATGTCTATGCCTCAGAACCTGTACCAGGTCCAGCATGAGCAATGCATGTGTGAATTTATGGCATCTGTAGGATCTGAGAGACCAGGGTTAATATTCTTCCCAGCCTCTCTCCCTCCTTAATGAAGCCTGAAGGCTGCTCTGAAGAGGTACCAGGCTTTCTCCAGAGAGTTTGCTTTAACCTTTTGGCACTGTATGACAATTGTGTCCAAATTCATAATCTTGAAAGCCCTCTTTATTTCATAAGAGTCATCTGGCTCCTTGACAGAAAAAAGAAAGGCTTTGGCAATTGGAGTTTGCAACGGCCTGTGTGAAAAAAAATAAATGTAGTTAGACAGCTAGGCGGGATTTCAAGGCTCCTTTTGTTCCCTTGATGTCACTCACCTTCAATTCTGAGGAATTTCTGGGCTTTCTTCCATATTAAGTGTTTGTGTGTAAACCCCTCAAATGACCTAGTGTACAAAAGGTTTTAGTTGTGGAGATGCTTTCCAAAGCCCATTTGCCTTCTTTGTCAAAATCTGTGTGTGTCTCCAAGAGAATCATTGTAACCTTTTCCTTTAGATCAGACTTCTAAACAGCAGTTCACCAAATGGCAATTGTGCTATGCAAAACTAGAAAGCAACTGTGCTATTTTTTTGCTATTCAGTACAGCTAAATCCCAGGAGAATTTACTATAGTGGGCTGTGCAGAGCAATTGAATGATTTGTTTGCAATCTTGTCATTGTAGGAAACAAGTAAAGGTACATTCCTCCCATGCTCCCCACTATTTTGTTGTTTCCAAAAACGTATTAATAAACAAGACAAGCATACTTTTTGTAATGATTCCAGTTATGGAATGGTCTGTCAGTGGGAGGGGGCATGGTAGAAGAAAGCAACATATCTCCATTTCCTCTAGAAACTTGAAAAATGTCACACTCTTTGGCATAGTGTCAGTTTTAAAGTAGGAAAAGAAAGAGAGACCTGTTCTGTAAGACTGATGGCTCTGCAATTGCTGTGGAGACTGAATGAACCTCTGCAGAGACAGTAACGCAGGCATACAGAATTACGTTTGTGGCAGTCTATGTGCATCCATCATTCAAACCGAAGAACTGCTGCAGTCTTTCCTACCTGCTTCAGCAACAGCTAGTTCCCGAGTCCCCAGGTGAGCCAGCTCTGCCTGGAGACGTGGTACAGGCTGGGAAGTGCCCCATGGAGCTGCTCATATCAGTTTCTGCTGCTGTTTCTCCCAGCGGGTGTGTTTTATAATCTCATTCCTACAACATTCATCAGTCGGTTTCTTCTGAGGATCTGCTGGGGATTTAAAGCTCTGCTTCCCCAGGGAGGTGAAGTTCTTCACCTTATTCAGCCCTTAGGCTAGGGCAAGGATACAGTAATTTTCATGAGGGCACCTGACATGGTGAGTTGATCTCTTTTTGTAATAGCAGCCCTGGTTCTGCAGTTCTGAGATCTGGATTAGTACAGAGATTCACCAAAGTGGGTTCATTATAGGATTGCCTATGTTTTTAAGAAAATGTGGGCTTCCCTCTGGTGATTGATTTATTTGTCAACTCACACATGGATCATGTTTCTCCATGAGTTTGCTAAGGTTTACTAGCTGTCTAGATTTTCTCCAGACTGTACACATTTTATTACTGAAGCTTACTCTGACCAGCCAACTCATCTGCTCTGGGAAGCCTGATAGAAGCTGTTCCCCTCCTGCCACAGAAACACACTGCTTTAAGCCAGTTGCTCCACAGCAACTGCCAGCACGTAGGCCTATGGCACATGGAGCTGGGAGAAGGTCCATCACATGTCTTGCTGGGTGCGGGTTGGCATACAGTTGTGATAAAGCAGCTGACATACAGTAGCTTGCTTCTGCCAATAAAGAAGATGCCTGCAACTTTCTGCTTGTTCTGCAGCACTCTGTACAGCAGCTGAGCCCATTCTGGGATGCACTCTGCTCTGGGGAAAGCAGGGAAGGGCTAAGGAATACGGAAAGCGAAGGACATGAAGTTAAGAAAGAGGTATATGCAGGGACTGTGGGTAAACAAACAAACAAACAAACAAAAACACAACATCTCGAGATAGGAATGGGTACCTCTATTCAGTCAACACCAGAACTGCCACATTTATAAGGTTATTAGCCTGTAAATTGCAGGAACAACAAAAAAATTAGGGAGCAAAAAAAATACAATTTGGTGGTATGACGTGAATAAATGAAGACATTTCTTTCATGTATCTCCAATGCAGTGCTTAGGAGATCCACCTGAGAAGGGACAGCTCAAGAGAGATCAAAGTAAGGCCAAGGATGTGTAGCAGCCCTTAGTGAGCAAGTGCTTATGAACAAACCCCTATTTGATTGAGGATGTTAATCAATTAAATGATGCAGGTCTGCACTGTGAAATTCAGAGAGTTGGAAAATAAACCCGGTGTTTATATTGGTGACTTCAGGAATATTCATGCTGTAAATTTTGGGGATGTCTCATTTCTTCTGCTAACTGGGCTCAGGCAGACATTTTCATCTTCTGAGTTATCTACAATATAAATGCTAAAATGGAAAGAGCAATAAAGCTTGAAATATGGACAGTATATTTAAGAGACAAGACAAATCATGCATTTACTAGGCTATATCAATTTATAATCATGCTTAGAAGAAAAACACCAGCTCTTCTTACAGCTGATTTTTAACAACAGAAGGAGACAGTACCTCAAAAAAACAGACTTACTTCCATTGACACCATTAACGGCATCACACTCCATTCCACCAGATCGATGTGAATCTGAAAATAGTGATTCAAGGCGAGTCACTGCCTTCTCCAGTCTCTCCATCAAGCCATGAGTCTCTGCCATTCTGAAAAAAATCATACAGGACAGAAACAGAGTTAGTTCCCTTTGAGGAATATCCATGCTTCATGTTACAGTTCTGCTCATCTGGTAGCTTCATCAGTTTTTATGGCAACGCTCATGGGTTTAAAATATTGTCCTTCTGGCTTATAAACAGTTGCAGGGAAGCGGATGACATAGGGGGACTTGCTTCTGTGACAAGAAGGGATACGACCAGTGTTCAGCCCTTGGTTTTCATTGTAAATATCAGATACAAACCACTGCTGTGTAGCTCTGGGCAGCCTATATTTGGGCAGTTTGTGATGAATATATGCAGATCTTCTAATCAGGTACTGAGATGACTGTAGTATTTATAAATGTATTTGGTAGAAACTTATGCCTACAGTGATTTGCACCAGCCATTTACTGAGGCAAAAATACAGACTTAATTAATACTTGACTAGAAGCCAGACTTTAAACGTATACCTCCTGATTTTTCTAAAGGTACGTGCTGAAATTTGTCTTTGTCTTTTACACTTTGTCCCAAGATATAGCCACTTTATTAAATGACTACACAGGAAGCCACAAAGGTTTTCTGTTTGTTCTTCTGATGTGATTTCCTATCACTTTTTTTTTCCTTATGAAAGTACCTGATATGAATCAGTGTTTCTCAAGCTTTTAAAATCAAGCACTAATTAACCTTTGGGAAGGAAAAAAAAAAAAAAAAAGGCCAGGAAAAGCCAGGGCCTACTTAAGCAGTGCTGCAAAAGTAATTCTTGATGTAAAATGAAATAGAAACGTGGCTAAATTTTGAACAACTCACACATCCTTACATTGCCCCACAATGTGATTATCTGTTTTCTTACATGCGAGGAAGTGTAGGCACTGACATTTTTGAACACTGGCCAACATCTCACGGAACACAGCGCTCTATACACTACAGACTGAGAAACAGTTACATAAGCAAAGAGAAAGCTATGTTTAACCCCCCCGTCATTTCATATAACGAGCTGAATATCCATGTTCCTCACTTAAGGTTGTGTTTTATTCTGTTGAGTGATGTACAGGAAGGGGGCTGGTGGTGACCTTGATGATCGTGATCCCCGTGGGCAGCTCAAGCAGAGCTCCCACATGAAGGGTTGTATCCCCTGCCCAGTGCTAGGGTGGTGTGGAAGTGGGGTCCACATGGGAATCGGCATCCCCAGCCAGGGGAAGCTGGCAGGTAGCGGCTCTGTGGTCTCTGCCCTGTGGTTTCCAGGGACACAGGACATCGATGTGTGGCTTGTAGTGTCAGAAAGGTTAGGTATGCCTGGAATATAAGTGTAAATGCATCAGCTGCTAATGAACAGCCTGTTAAAAGTGATGGTATTTTTGAGATAGCCAAGGGTAATACTGGGTTGCAATAACCTGTGCAATGCTGTGCAGCACTAGTGACCAAAGCTAGCGACGCTGCTTCAGTGTCCCCTTAGCCTGGGGAGAAAATCTAAATGTTATTACTAAAAGTAGGGTAATACAAAAAGAGGGCTTTTGATTTCCAAATCAGTATTAATAATCCTAAAGAATAAAAATCATCCTTCTTATTTTGAAAAATTAAGTGTAAGAGAAGCTATTAGGATTGTGGAAACTCATGCAGAGCTCTCTCAGCGAGTCATGCCCTCTCTCAAATAAGGTGGGACCTTCAGACTTTACCCTATAAATATAAGGGGGGGTGAGTTTGACCTAAGAGCAAAACAGAAAATTTTACAATGAGAAAGTCTCAGGAGAACCATTCTCATGAGAAAGTTTTGTCTGGAGTTTATGCTTTTTTTTTTTTTTCTATTTACATTAAATAAAAAAGCAAACCCCCAAAGGGGGATGACATTAAACAGTGTGCGTATAAACAATGTCCAAAATTCAGAGGGGGGGGTCTCTTCTGCTTATATTGAAAATGTACAATTTATTGAAAAATCAATAAATTCTCAAAAAAAAAAAAAAAATACTTAACTTTTTGTAAGGTTACAAGTATCTTCGCAGGAATGATATGAAGATATCCAGAGAGCTCCTGAAATGTGTAAAACCTTTTCTTAAAACAAAGCACTCTAATCACTCAAAAGTATTACGGACATATTCTTTTCACATTGTACCCTACTATGTACAGGCTTAAAAACACGCCTGTTTTAAAAGTTATGTTTTAAAGCAGTCTACAGTCAGGCTGGTCTAATGAAGCATACTAACAGTCAATTCTTTTCATTAGTATTTTAAAGTATATTTCCAGTATGTTTCCTGTTTGTCTTTACTTGAAGACATGGTCTGGTTGGTAACTATATGAGTCTCCATCTGCCCTAAAAGTTTCATTGATGACTTGTACAAAACTTCTTTGGAAGAGCTGCTCCTTTTTTGCCTCTTTAGCCCGATTTTGCCTGTTGAAGGATCCAACTCTGATTTGACTACATGCACTTGGACTAATCTCACAGACAAACAGCGATGGATCAGACTTGCAATGCTCTACCCAAGAAAGTGCCCTCTGTAAGATGCTAAAAATATGGGTTACGGTGCCAGAAGCTCAAGGGAATGACCTGACTTAATAACCCTGTGGACATTTTTATCCAATACTCTCCAACTGCAAAATAGTCTTTTGTTCACTGTATTCTTCACAGCTTTACTCAGTTCCCATCAGCTGTGAAACTACAGTGTTGTTCTTCTAAAATCAGATATCAACAGCGAGACAATTACAGAATAGTATATTGTTCTAGTCTCTTTAGACAGAAGTCAGAACCATTTATACCAAAACATCAGGGCTGCCAGATTTTCCCTTGTTTTTATGAGAAATGTTACTCTTAAGAACTCCTCTGTTGTTATGTTGACACTGAACCCATCTTTTTTTCTGTCTACTTACAGACTCGATTCATGACTATGTGGTATTTGTATCTGTACACACATACATGTGTGTAGAATACATACAGTTATCCTGTGTAGGAATAAAGCATACTTTTGCCATTATTGTGTACAACACTTCAAGACTAAATTGGCCATACATCCAATAACCTTACATTTACACTTGGCTTTACCATCAGTCAGCTAGGTTTCTTACAAACAAGACTGACATTAATGTTATTGATCTGAAGTGAAGACTCCACTGAGCAATAGCATGACAAATCTCTCAAGCCATTCTCAGCCTAAACATTGACATCTTTGCCTGTACTTAGGGATTCACGTACCTGACTCATATTAGGACAACCTTCAGCATTTTCTTGGCCTGTATTCAGAGTCCCTCTGACTAGTTACCATTCCACACTCCACCGTGCATGGTGAAACCGATACTACAAACCCACAGCTCAAAAGGAGTCAGAACACAAGTGGTACAGCTTGACTCTGGGAAGATACTGTCTGTGTCATGTATCATCAGAGCTTATATTATAAATAAATAATAAGACCAGTCTATTTACAGTGCCAAATAAGATCTTTGCATGTTAATAATAAGTAAAGAGGATGTAAATACATCTGTGGGATGCCGCCACTCCAATAAAGCATATTTTTTACATCAGGACAGATTCGCTATCTTGTTTCCGCCAGGATTTTAGTTAAAGCTTTGATCTTGATGTGGATTATCAAGGTTAATCCTATACCTTTCCCTAGAGTTGATGCAGACTACCCGTAAGGAGTATTTCTTCAATTCCAGTTTGATCCTGGCTCCTTAGTGGAGAAGCACGATGTTCTTCACTGAAAATAAGGTCAACTAAGAGCTAGGAAAGGTGTTAAATCACATCTAATGACAATTACTTAAATGTTGGCATTGCTAGCTGTCTCTTGAACACCAAATATAAGGAGGATCCATAGAAATGCCCAGTTTACTGTTGGTAGTATCTTTTTTGGGGGTGCTAAAGGCATGTGGCAAAACAGCCACATGTCATTTCTTCCCCCCCAAAACTGAAGAGGGGCACAATGAAGATCAAAAAGCAGACTTTTTATAGACAGGCCCTGGGAGAACAGCACTATATTTCTCCCTAGTTTGGCATCTGTTTTAGAGCACCATTTATCAGTTATCAAGGGAGAAAACTAGTCAGTAGACTAAATTGCCTGACACATCCCAAATAGCAGTCAAACTGGAAGCCAAAACACACAGGTACTATGCTTGTTATCATTGCTTGTAACTTACGGCAGAAGACCATATTGCTCTATGTCAAGAAGATACAAGCTGTAATGAGCCCAAAGGGAAAAACAGTCTAGTAGCATAAGGGAAAAAATAAACAAAAGATGATGACTTGTCAGGCATGTAAAAATGACAGGTTTGAACACAGGAATGGTTCCACCCTGTAAAGTACGGCATTCTGACAAACATCATCAAAAGATAGTATGAGATTTTGTGGTTTGTTTTTATTCCTAGTATTCTTTCAATTTAGAAGACAAAGAAGTGATTTTTTTTTTTTTTTTTTTTTTTTTTTTTTTTTTATTAGTCCTTTCAAATCCATTTGGCATGTGAAAAATGAAGCCTGACCTGACTCATTCTCATCATCCGAGATGCTACAGGTTAGATGTTGCTTTTCTTCTCTATTCTGCTTTTCTCTAAAGAAGGGCAGTTGCCTATACAGGCAGCAATTTGGCATTTTTATTGTATCTAACATTCCTACATTGCTTGGAAATACACAATCTTATTATTTAAAGTACAACAGCCTGTACTTGTGCCTTCTCTCACAGTCTTAATACATTGCTACTGAGATATGCAATAAACAAAATATACGAAGCCCCAGACTGCCAGCTGGTACTATCTTGAAGCCAGTTGTGAATATCTTATAGATCCAAAGTGCTGTCTCCTCTGAGTTCTTCTGTACAATATATATCAAGGGAGGGGAAATGCGTACACATTCCTGAACACCCACTCCAATAACAAAAACATCTTACAGCACTTTACTTCTGAAGAAAAAATAAAAATAAAAAAGGCAGTTTGAGGCACAGCTGGCTAGCTTTCCCACACTGTCATTCAAATGTGTGCACCAGCTCCAAGCTGAGTTAAGCACGCACTCTTTTTGCTACCTGGGGCATCAGAGCCGAATTCCTGCTGCACACCATTCTAGTCCAAATGATGAAAACCTACGGGCTTGGCATCTCAGGGGCTGCTTGTTCCCGGGAGGAACTCGGACGCAGCCTCTTATCAGCTGAGTGGCCAGTGAGGTGCTGCTGAAGCTATTTGGGTTAGTACCCTAAATGATTTTGGATGGAGACTGCAGAGCAAGGGAATATGGGTTAGAAGAAAGTGTGTTGGTAGACAGAAACATTACCTTGTATGGCTTGTGTTTTGTTTCCCATTAGCTGTATGGGAGGAATGTAAACAGAGGCTTGTCAAAGTGATGTCAAATTGTATTAAACCAGAATACTTCTCAGAAAAGGCCTGCATGAGGCTAATGATTCAGGGGACAAATTAGAGCTTTTGGTGACCTTTTTTTCTTGTTTTGTCCCTAGATCTGCTACAAGCTCCTTTGGAATGTTCTCAAGTACAGGTTCAATTTCTCTTATTTTTTTTTCCCAGTAAAAGATACACTATTGTGTATTTATTGGTTCTTAGATTTTTGAAAACTTTTGTTTTTTGGTTACAATGGACAAGTGCTATAGCTGGAAAAGCAGACAAAAATGGGTGACGTTTGCCTTTTGTGGTTGGTTGTGCCATTTTGTCCAATAAGTCTTGGCTGGCTCTAGCATACTTATCATAAAACACTTCTGTCTGTAGCTCCATGTGCATGTAAAAACAATTAATATACTAGAAATGAGTCCTCTGTTGCTATGTGCAAAAGTGTGCTACCTACATCACCTTGTCTGTAGACTTCTGTCTTTAGCATTCCCTTTGTGTTTTTAAAGGATTATTTTTTGTTAGCAAAAAAGATTTTTGTGTAGAAGAGGAAAAAGCAGGTTCATGCTGTACCTCTTCCACTTAACTAAGTTTTTCCTTTGGCTTTATGCTACTGGTACCACAAAACATACTTTTCTGCTTATAATCTGGCTCTTCCCCTGCTTCTCTCCCTCCCAGTGATCAAGCTGTTGTCTACAAAAATAAACAGGCAGGAGAGGAATGGAGCATTTTTGTATCCCACTATTTTAAAAATATTACAGAACTGCTTTGTAAAACACTCTCTATTTTGACAAGTACCCCTAAGACTGTTGACGTATTTTAGATTTCTTATCACAACCCATTTTAGTCCCATAATTATGGGTGAGCAATTGCACATGTCAAGCTGTGTGCTTACAAGTCAGTGCAATAAGAGCATGGACCGTGGTTAGGCCTCTGATAATTTAATATGAATTCTTTAAAATATGTCATGTGTTCATGTATGTGTTTAGTACCTCCTGGAATATCAGTTCACTTCTAATTATATGTAAGTTCTGTGAAATGCTCCCATCCCTTGCTGAATAATTCTGGCTGTCTTACCAATTTTGTGATCACAAAGAACAAATTCATTATTTAATGATATACTGAAGCAGTCAAGACTTGACAGTCTGTGTAAGCATGATTGACTTAAAATAACCAAGGCAACCCAGTTTCTAAGTACATTCTCCTATTCTCTTTATGCCCCCTTTTTATGTTACCAGTGCTCATAGTCCTTTGTCTTGTTTTTATTTTCTTCTTTCCCTCCAATGAAGTGTAATTTTTGTGCCTCTCCAATCAACAGATACACAGCGTTCTTAGCCACCTCATTTACTATGTATTAGCACAGTGCTTTTCATGTAATCAAGCATCCTAAAGACCTTACCAGCCATTTAATTACCTGTCACAAGTCCAATTACTGTATGTAAGCAGACTGCCTTGCTGAACAGAGAAAACACTGCGTGCAGGCACTGATTTTATTAAAGTGCTTCAGTTCAGTTCATAATAACTGAACAGTAAGATTCTTTATGCTGTGGTTCAGACCAAATTGAATTTGCACTGCCCAAAAGGGTGAACTCCACAAAGCACAAAACCTTACGTCATGTTGCAGTACTTCTGAGATGTGGCAGGAGAAAAGTCAATGCAGAAAGTTAAAAGTAAACAATGTTTCAAACTCTAAAAACACAAATTATGAAATGTTTTTTTTTGCAGAAAAGATGAGACTGCTGAGTTATTCAGTGCCAGGGTTAGTAACAGTTTTGTCTGCTGGCAGCTTGGCCTTTCAGAACACCACCACATCCTAGTTTGCATGCAGATCCATATTGTTCCAAAGCCCAAACTTCTGACTTTCTGATTATCAGGAATTTTCTTCACCATCAGTGTTGAAGGATAATCCCATCCACCCATGCAGGTATTTCTCATTTAAACCTGCAAGAGTAGGTGTGACAAGTCAACTCTGGAATGCATCTATTACTAGAGCATATCTCAGTTTGAATTCAAAAGTCAGAAGAAACATTCCTCTGGCCGTGCAAAGGAAGTCACTCTGATGGAACCAATCACATGAAATGAAACAACAGCAACAAAGAATACTGCAAACTGAAATGTAAGTGGACATCTGTCAGATGTCGGAATAGTTGGGCTTAATTTCAGCCAGGTTAGCTTCTTGCTCCTACCAGAATGTCCTGCTGCAACTATGATCTCAGGACTCTGTGTCTGATGGTCTCATGGCTCCCTGCTCAGCCTGCAGCCCATGGCCCTTCTTCCAGCAGGGCAGCAGCCCTGAGGGCTGAAGTAAACTTTGTGCCATCTGCCTACTCCCTTTGCTTTGCAACTGATGTGGCTTCGTCTGTGATCTTCACTGATCGCAAAAGCTCAAGGCCTTGGCTCATCTCCCATTCTAAAATTCAGGCCACTGATTCTGCAACACTGCTAGCAACACAATGGGTTGTGCCGTTGCTTCTGATTGAGGTTGAAATGGGCCACCTGCTACTAAAAAAGACCTTTCTATTTCCTGCTATAACCTGGTTACTACGGAGAGGCCCTAAGTATAAGGCCCATGCAACCTTGCTCACTTACAAGAGTCGAGACATTCTGCTATTTATCCCTCCTTTTTAGTGTGAGGTATCCTGAAGCCCAGGAAGATCAAACTGGACCCATCTTAGATGCTTACGTTAGCCTCTTCTGTGCTGGTTGTTTTAGAGGACCCAGCGCTGTTAGCTGAGTTATTCAACTATTTCTGCTCTGTAAACAATGACAGGTTACACATGGAAATGTAAATCATCCTCTGCATTCCTTCCAGAAAGCAATTAATTAACTATTTAAAATAATATAAGATACAGCTTTAATGAACAAGATCTGAGCACGTCTTCCTGGAAAAATAAGACACTATGCAATTAGGGACTTGACCATTTACCTGTTTTCTTACTATACAAAAAAATAATAAAATTTAAGCCTTTGATTCCCAGCATAGTGCTACTGTTGTTTTGGATTTTACAAGCCATTTCGCTACTGTGTTCTTCTCTGAAACACGTGGGTCAGGCACAGCAAGTTTCAATGGGACCTTTTTTGGTAATAAAAATACCCCGAGGTTTGACATAGCATACCTGAACCTACACAGGTGAAATAAAGACAACAGTACTAAGAACATGCACTATGGCTGTAAGTATGCCATAAAGTCTTGCTATCATGGTTACAAAGGTCAGAGAGGTTTAAAAACCAAAACCAAAACCTCATTCCCTCTGAACTAGCTGAATCAGCAGAATCTCTGCCATAGATGCAGATGTGCTCGTGTGTGGTTTTTTCATTTCAATGTACACTGCTTAGTGAAGGTGCTGATATTCTGACATAGCTCTCAGTGACACTCTCCAAGAATATTTGAGCCTTTCAAGTTCAGAGCATTTCTTATTTAGAGAGTCAGTAAACCACATCTGCCAAAATTACTCATTCTTCAAAAACATGAGAGCAACTGGAGCCTTCTGTATGCCTCACGAAAATGACATTGATGACATTTTCCCAATTGCCCTCCCTATTTCAAAAAATGTACTTAATTTTTTTGAGAAGGGAATTAATTTTTTTATATATTTTGAGAGTGCTTAATCAAGCAAAATCTTTTAACCAGTTCATAACAAAACAGCTGTCTGAATAACTGAAGCAATTTATACCTGATCGATTGGAGGCATTTGTTTTTGCCCAATAAGCATGATAATAAAGAGTTTTCTCTTTCATCAAGTCAGATGCTCTAGAAGACAGCAACAGCAACTATTGAGTTTGCTGCTATTGCACACAGTGTTGAAACACATGCAGGACAACAAGGAATATTTTTAAAGATACTTGGTTGTTTGCCATTTTCCTCTCTAATGTTCAAACCTCTCACAATGTTAGAGTCCCTGACAGGCTTCAGAGGGGAACGTGGTAAGACCGTGTGACTTGCTCCAGGTAATGTTGCAAGTCAACATCAAGGCTGGGAGCTGAACACAACTCTTCTGCTTCCAGCCCTCCTTGCTGCACTGTACCTCTTTTTCTAACACCTGCTAATTCCAATTCCCATGAATTTTAATACTGTGGGAATATTAATTCTATAGGTTTTTTGTTTGTTTGTTTGTTTCTAGTTTCGGGTCCCCTTGGTATTTTAAATGGCTAACATAGATTATACACTGAGATTAGAAAATCTAATGATACAGAGATTTTTCAGTATAAGTAATCTTAGTACTCTTGCTAAGACTATATATATCTTGACATACCTCTTTATGGTATATAAGGAATCACTTTTTCCACTGAGGCAAGTGCCATAGGTGACAAAGAATAATGAAAACATGTCATACATTTGCTCTACCATAATAGTAAATAATGCACATCCTTTTTATTTTTATTTAATTGAGAAAACATATTTTATTCATTACTTTTGGAGTTGCGCCTCTCCACCTTCCACATCTCAGCAGCATTCATTTGAGGTGGAAGAAGCAGAGGAATCATCATATTCTGAAGACTAACATTTTTGTTATGACCAAGACCTAAAAAGTCCTATCATTCAATGTAACAGGCTTTGCTACAGAAGGTATATTGCTCTTCTTCTTGTGCAGACTTGCTCGAAATAGAATCTATCAGTGTTATGAAATCCTTGTTTTGAAAATGTATAGAATCAGAAGACAGTTTATAATCATTTGCATAGTAAGCTATTAAAAGGAAATGATAGGATTAAATTTGCATAAAGTTGGGAAAGCTAACTATCAGTAAAGTCTTAAAAGGGCAGCTTTGAGAATACTGTATGGAGTTTCAACTCATTCTATCTAATGCTTTTCCTATTCTAAGTAATTTTTAATGTTACATTTCTGAAGTAGCCCTAGTTTTCTGACTGCAGTTTCACAGAACAATGAAACACAATAGTCCATCAACCATTGCCACATTTGTCAGACTTAGAAAAAAATAATTAAAATCTGAAGTATTGATCCCACCCTGCTCCCCTGCAAAACAGACTCCTTCAAATTATTTCCCAATGGACTGGCCTCTATGTAGGATTTGTTTTTCCCTGAAAATGTTTTCCATCATTCCATCATTTGATAACAACCACACTTAGGTAATGCATATAAAGACTTTTTTTTTTTTTTTTTCCCAGATAGTCTTTGTTTTTAAGATTGTCCCTACTCATTATGAGATCTGAGTTTTACATGCTGAAAATCATCACTGTTGACCCCATAATGCTAAGATACAGATCACTAACAATCCTCAAAGCAAAAGGCAGATTTTACATTTTTAGGTGGGGTCACGACAAGTTCTTCTTGGCTTTGTGCTGGCTGAGTCTCTGGGGGAGTACTCCTTTCAAACGCCAACTTATTGCAAAATGCAGCGTCTCAGCTTCACAATTCTTCACTTCTGTCTTCCTCCTGCTCCCCCACAACGTCCTTCTGTATTTGCAGAATCCCTTATACATATATATATATGAATATAAGCGTATATGTATTATTTCTTCGGATCTTTCTCCCTAAGATGCTGTTTAACCCTGCGCTCTCCTCAGAGCTACGCCTGGGTGCTGCTCAGCGGGCTGAATCCCTCGCCACCTCCGACGCACACCCCCGGCTTTAGGCGTGCAAGGAGCAAGCACTTCGGAGCGCAGCTCGCCAGCTGCCTCAACCAAAATTAGATCACCTCACGCTGACGAGGAGAGTTCAAGACCGGCATCACTTGACACAGCCGGGTCTACACGAACGAGCAGAGGGGCGTTTCAACAACCTGACGGGGGCACCCCTCAGGGAGCCACCCGAGGCTGCCCAAAGACCAAGGGGTCTGGGCACAGCCCCGGGGCGGCACTGCCGTTTGCCTTGGCGTTTTCTCGCCCTGCCGTTACTTCGCGGTGCCTGCTCGGGCCCGAGCCGGAGGCACCGCCGAGGCCTCTCCGAGGGCGCTGCCCCAGCCCCGAGCCCGGCCGCAGCCCCGGGGCGTCCCCTCCTCGCCCCACAAAATGTCCGCCGCCGCCCGGCCCCTCCGCGCCGGGAGCGCACCCACAGCCCCCGGGGGGCCGGGCTGCTCCCCGCATCCCGCCCCTCCCTGCTCTTCAATTACCTGTTTTGATGACCCGTGCAGCCTCTCTCTCTCTCTCTCTTTTTTTTTTTTTTTTTTTTCTCCCGCCATGCAATGACAATCCGTGGCCGGTCACTCGCTCCCCCCTCCCTCGCCTCGTCTCGCCTCGCCTCTCCTCGCGGCTGCTCTCCCTCCTCCTCCTCCTCCTCCTTCTTCTCCTCCTCCTTCTCCTCCTCCTCCTCCTCCTCGTCCTCAGCGGGAGCCGATGTCAGTCAGGCACATCAGCTGCCCGGGCAGGCAGCGAGAGAAATGCCCAGCGGCTTCCGGGAGTGCCAAATAAAGACAGGTCCAGAGCGAGAGACGGTGACAGAGATGGAGAAAGAAAGCAAAAAGTGGGTGGAGTGTGAAAATGGAGGGAGAGGGAAAGGCAGAGGTGTCTCTTGGCGGCAGCGCAGCGCCTGCGAGGAAATGGCAGCGGTGCAGCATCACGGAGGAGCAGGCACAGGCACCCCGGGCAGGGGCACCCCACCTGGGGCACCCCCGCTAGGGGCACCCCGGGCAGGGGCACCCACGGCCCCCGGTGCAGCAGCCCCACTTGCCCACCTGGCACAGCTTGGGCAAGCGGGCAGCCCACGCACCATGCCATGCAGGCCTGGCCAGCACTGGGGAAGGCGAGCGGGGCCAGCATGCGAAGTGCTGTCTGCAGGTGAACCCCTCGTTTGGCAAGCCAGCCGTGCACCAAGACGATCTGCTGCCTTCTCCAAACCTGACTAAATTGGGGCAGCTCAAGTGCTGCAACAGCTGTGCCCACATTGGGGTGGCTGCCGTCTTCAGTACAGACACGAAATCAAGGCTTCTCCATGGCTAGGCTTCATTTGTCAACCTCTGTGGGCTTCATGCTAGTCCCTACCCTGGCCAAATGGAAGCTAGTGGGTTTTGCAATTACGTGGTGCTTATCACCACACAGTCCCAAGGGCCATCTGATCATCCACCTGAAACCTGCTTCACCTCCAAGTACTGCTGAGCTGACTTTCTGCGCAGAAGTCCGGGGAGAAGACCATGAATTCATAGCCTTTAAAGAAACTGTTTGCTCTTGCAATGGAAAAAGGACTCATTAGTCAATAATTTTAAAAAAAGACCACATGCATTTTCCCAAGTCAACCATGTGGCTGTGCAAAAATCGGTGGCAATTTTCTCTGTCAAATAGGTAGTTTATTTTAGAAAAAGGTATGTTTCACTTATGATGACTTGACAACAACACTGTAAAATATGAAATATAAGCATTTGTTCTAAATATGCATCTGTTAAACAGGGAATGAAGAAAATTTTATTTTAACAAGGACGCCATAGCCATAGCAACTCACAGACCTCAGCATATCTATACAGAAATGAGATGAGCAGAGAGCAATAAGCAAAAGCAAGCTGACTGCAAGGATCAATCTAGGATCAAAATTCACTAGTGTGGACAATGTAATGGGCATTAGAAAAGTTGAAATAAAATTGGTGCTGCAGCCTCCTGCACGCAGTAAAAGGAACTACTTCTCCTTGGCATGTATAGAAAGCCAGACAAAATCAAAAGAATAGCACAGTAACTGAAGACCTGATTGCAGAAATGCACAGAACACTGCTTAAAAGAAGCAATAAACAAGCCCAGAGATCTCCTTCTGGAAAGGAAACCCAAAAGGATAAAGAAACACTGGAATCACACTGAATTAATGCTCAAGGTCCGTATTCCATAGTACTCAGAGAAACAAACAAACAAACAAACAAACAAAATCCCAGCACCTGTGTAGTGTCAGTGTCATAAACAGAAAGTTTGGGATGGTAAATGCCATCAGATTTCTGCAGAATACCAATTTAATTTGAGTAAAATGTAATGTCGTTAACTTAAGAAAAGTTTTAGAAGTTCTTACTATAACAGCACAGCAAAGCACTCTACAACAATCTTTCACATCACAGGCACATTAAATGGAGGGGAAAACAACTGGGCAAACTGGCAAACACCCTGCATATCTCAAATAAGTTCCCTGTAGCACATCTTCCCTCCTGACTTCTTCTAGTGCTTTCTTCAAGCATAGGAGCTACACCAAACAATCAAGTTCTTTCGCTCTTTTCACTTCCCCAGGGGAATGCTGACAAATGTCAAAGGCTAAGACTAAGGCAAAGGGAACACAAGAAGTAATAAACTTAGCAAGAAGGGAAAAGTGGGAGCTTCTGTAATTGTAAAATGACTTCATAATACAGAGGAAACCCGGTAGCAAGTAGAGATGTAAGATGAAGATCCTGAAAACATGGTATTAGAGAAGAGAGTCTTTCCCACTTCAGTTTCTCCATAAATAAGGGCAATCTCAAAAAGCAGTTCTATAAAGAACTTTGTAGCATTAACTCTGGCCTAACAACAACCCCCTAAAGAGAAGAAAAAAACAAGATGTGCCAATTTTGCACTTCGCAAAATGCTGTGTAAAAATATTGAGTAGATGACATGCTATTGTTCTAACCCGTCCGGAAAAAAAAAAAAAAGGCTTGGAAAGCAATAAAAAAATGTGTTTTGAAACTGCTTGGTGTTGGCATCAAGTGCAACACTCAGCAAGGAAAGCCTAGAATATCAGATTTCAGTGCAGAGTACTTTTCCTTCAGTCTTACAATGCATTCATATAATGGCTTAGGTTTATATGTAAAAAATAAATTAATGCCAGTATTTGCAACATAAATAGGTAAAGGTTATTATTTGTATACTTCTTTGGTAGGGAAAGGATCACCAACCTCAAGATTGAAATATTCAGTCTTCTAAAAATGTAGACAAAGTGTATTAACCCCAGCAATATATATATGAGATACTAATTTATGCCAAACTCCTCCTGAAATTCTAAGAAGCTCTTATACAAAAAGTGTCTGTACTAAAAGCTCTCTTGCTGGAAGATAGCCAATTGAAATATAGTATGTCATGGCATATAGTGTATGGCATTTAATATAACTTTTTTCGTTTTACTTTTTAACTTTGCTGCTGCAGACAATCTGTGCCAAGGCTGGTATATTTTATTGCCTTTTATAGAAGAATGCATTTCTGAAGTTGCGCGGGGATCCCAATGTGCTTGTCAGAAGCTGCCGTAGAGATAGGCTATCAAAATCTCTATAGAATGACAGAATTGTAACCTACTTAGAAGAAAATAATCTGGTGCATATTTTACTTTATTTGCAGGCAAGTTTTTTTCACAGAAGAAAACTGTCAAAAATGTTAATGCCTACCTTCTCAGTATTTGTTGAAAATTGACTTTGAATGTATATGGTTGTTAAATTTCCCTGTTGCACCTAAATGATTCATAGATTAATTTGGAAGAAAACACAAATATTTTTGTTTATTTCCTTGATTTCATGAGATCTGTGCTGGGTCAATGCAGAAAAATTAATACGAAGTAAAATTGCATAAGCACGTATTGAGGTGAAAAAAATTGGGATATATTCTGGAGATCTTGGTAGTGTGACTTGATAGATCTGCTTAAGTAATACTTGAGTGCATTCAGTAATTGTCAGGATGCCCTTTGCTTACCAAATCTACAGTTTAGTCTTCAGAATTTGAAAAACAGCACACAGTTGATTAACTAAATGGATCAGTGAGAGGTGCTTTGTGGATATCTTGTACAGATCCAGCATCAAGACACACAGGGAAAAAAAAAAAAAAAAGATTCTGCCAAAAAAGTGAAAAAGTGGACTCTCTCCTCTTTCACTAGTGTGAAATAAGGCTGAATATGTCATCATCTCATCTGATTACCTATACAATAAGATTAAGGCAGGTTCAAATTACATTTGGCTGATGAATTGTCACTGTACTGCTTTTGTCTCTTCTTTGTATTCTCTTTTGTACAGTAAGCTCTGGGGGTGTGGACTCATAACTGTACATTAATTAGATGGATGCTTCTCTTTAGGCATGGCAACATAAAAAGTTAAATAAGGAGCACGTGCTTATCATTAAGTATGTGAGTAATAGCATCTCCGTGTAGCAGAGCACTTAGGCATTCCAGCTGTATTTGAGCAGCTTGTAGCATAGGGAAGGAATTACTCACTTGTTTATAATTCAGTAAATGTTTAGGGGCTTTGCTGAATCCAAGGGGAAAATGTCCTGATCTCACAAATACTAATCTTTGTGACTATTTTCTCTAATGGCAATTTGGTGTTTTAATTCATTTGTATGGAGCTGTTCTATTGGGAACGCTACTCAGTGAGTACCATAAGCTTGGGCTCCAGTTCTGCTAAGTATTTACGTTGCCCTATCTATTTATTATCATGAGATACAGGCTTCTGTGGTACTGCTTAAAGTCCTGTTTTAAACACTGCTGAGTTTTGATACAGATTTCAAGTGAAGTTTCATGATTTTAAATACAACCAGAAATTTGTAAGGAATACTTTTCATGAGGGTGATTTAACTGAGAATCAGAGGAAGGAAAGAGCAGGTGTGTGAATGCAGCATTACATCATCTGTAGCTACTCTTTTGTCACGTATGAAAACTATGGAAGGAGCAGTCAAAATGATTGACAAAGTCTTACTCATTGGTCAATGGTAATTTTCCCATTTTAGAATCACTAGCATTTCTGCTTGAGCTTCTTAGTTGTTTCTTTCCATCTAGGCCACATGGGATCCTCTGAAAGACCAGCAGTGTCCTCTGGATATGCATCGGTGCCACTAAACAGAGTGAGGTACTGTGTCAGGCTTTGTAGTTAAATATACGGTTCTGCTTTGGGTTTCAGGACAGCTTCACCATGGTGCTGGCCACTGTGCCAGCCCTAGAAATGAGCTGTGAAGCATCTTGGTAGGATAGTTGCAGCTTGACCTTGTCATTGTCAGTGCTATGTAATCCAACCATCTCTGAGGAAAATGCAAGCGTACCCAGATATTGCTGAAAGTCAAAAACTACCAAAAATGTTTTTTGATCTTCTTCATGCCACAGCTGCTTTGGCTCATCCAAAGTGTCTCAGCATCCTCAGGAGCTCCAGTCCCCTTCAGGGCTTGCAGATTGGGTGAGGCATGAAAATCTGGTGTTTTAATCTGTTTTCTTGCAGCTGCAGTTTCTTCTTACTAGATCTTTCACGTGTCTTACTAGTCTTTCACATTTGTCTCCCACTATGTCTCTTACTTCACCATGCATGAGATAGCACCAATGTTGTGATCAGACATTGTCTAGACTTGCTGCTAGATGCTTGCATCATCAGTGAAATGCATTAGTCCTCTTCATGCACTGTTTTACTAACATTTTAAATTCCCGATCTAGTGTTTAGTAAGAACTATTTCAGCTTATTGCTGAATATTGCTTATAATTTGTTGGTTTATTTTTTCCCTAGTAAATCCAGATTACAAATACTTCTTTTCAGTCCCTAGAGATAGAAAGCATAGGGCCAGCTCTAAACTTTGTCCTGGAATGATTCCCTGAGATCAATGTTCTTGACTAAGAAAGCCCAGGCGGTCTGTATAATAGAAGTATTAAAAAATCCAGACACAGAAAAAAAAAAAAACACACAGATTTTCTGAAGAGGTGGGGATATTTGAGATTCTTTTTGTTGCTGTTTCTGAGTTTGGGGGAATAACCAAGTCATGAATCCAAGGCTTACTGTATAACCCACTGGGCCAGAAACTTAATTTTTATTTGACTTCATTATGTCAAATCACTAGACTCTAGGAAATGCTGCTTTAAGTAAAACAGCAAGTCGTGCAAAATACGTGGTAAAATCACATGAATTGAGAACTTGGTTATAATTTTTACAAACAGGACACTTCATAGGAAATCAAACAGCAACGTGAGCAGGTAACTAGATGTGTATTTTGACAGGTATTATTTAGTGTTGTTCTAAGCACTTTATTAGACTGTGTCCTTATTCAGTTCATAAGAGAGGATGTGTGTGTCAGAGAAGCCCCCTTAGAGACAGAATTAGTTTGTTTTTTATCTCAAATTAACTCTAGTTAATTTGCTGCTGAGTAACATTTGCTACCCCCTTCTACCAACAGTGTACTTAGCTGGTTTTGTCCATCTCCAAGCTCCTTTGCTCTGGGTGTGTGAGAAGTGGGGGAAAGTGAGATAGCCACTCAGTCCCCCCATTAGAACAGTTCACTCTGGTAGAAAATAAAGACCTTTACCTCACTATTTACATCATGCTTGACCTTGTCAATGCTTAGTATGCTTACTAATCCTAATATAGAAGGTAGTGGGGAAGTTCTGAATGTCAGTCTCTGAAATCTGTGATTTGTTCTTTAAAGGTGCTGAGGTGTTTTATGCTTTTCCAATACAGAACTGGAATGCCAGGAGCGATAGCAGTGTGAATTTTCTTCTGCTCCTTCAACCTCTCCCTCAACCACGGACTTGGAAGACTGAGGATATCTCAGTTTTACATCCTCCTGAAAAATGAGACAGCTGGCATGTATCCCTAGGTACAGTACATTACTTATATTAATATACAGTTTTGTCAGCCTAAATTATTATTTTACAAATGATGACTGCCTAGATTAGGCACAAGTTGCTGATCAGGCACAGCAGCAAAGTGCCTAGCAGAGTCATTTACCCTACTTTTCACCTTCTCCATGGCAAATGGAGAGCCAGCTTTTTATTTTGCAGTACTCTCAGAGCTTCTTGAGAACAGCCACCTTTTCTGAAATCTGTCCTTCTCAATGTATGCTTTTCTTATTCAGCTCTTGCAGAATTATTTCTTCTGTTGAATTTAGAAGGGCTTTTCATTTTATAAGGACCTTAGCCTGATATACTTTGTACAATGGCTGGCTCTAAAAGGAAAAAGGAAAAAAGAAAAGGAAAACAACATATATAAGTTTGATGCCTAAAATGGATTAGAAAGAACTGTAAATACTTCACACTGCCGGGGTGAAATCCTGTTCCCCCTCAAGTCAGTGAGTGTTTTGCCAGTGACTAATGGGATCAGTACTTCACTCTACATTTCCAGGTTAATGTTTCACTTGAATAAATGTGGGCCAATGCTTTAGGTACTGGTAACAATCTTTTTGTTTCAAAACCAGATATTTATTTCATTTTTATTTTCTTGTTTTACTGTATTTACTTGGGCTCTGTACATATTTCTAGAAGCTATCATTTTCTTTCAAGAAAAATGTTGTTTGCTCTCCTGAATAATTCATCTTGGAGTTCTCTTTTAATCCCCCATCAAATGTGACATTCTTGTATCTTCATAAAGGAAAAGAAATGAAAACATCACTCTAAAGCTGATTTATGAATTAGACCATGAACATTAAAAATATATAAAGTGTTGGTGCAAATAATAACTTCAGCTTAGATTGTGGTTCAGTTATATCAGTACCTCGGAAAGAATACTGTTGGTTCTATATAAATTTCCACTATTGTAATTTAGGACTGGCCCTGACTTATCACTAAGTATGAAAAAATGAGCATAAGAGAGAAATATGATGAATATTTGATATTTCAATATCAGCTAATATGGCTGACAGTGTACTAAGATTTGAAGGAAAACAGAACTGCTTAGAATACAATATAAATTCAGCAGTAAATAAAATGCCATTTATAGTATCGTGAAACAACCAAATAACAGCCGATAAAAAGATCGTTTTATCCAACATCCCACATATCCTTCTAGGATAAAATGTAAAAATTTTGGATGTAAAAGAAAGAAACCAGAAACACATTCATAAAGAATCTGTGGATCACATGTACTTGTAAGAGCTTCCCTTAGATTTACAGTTATACATGTGTTGTAAGCACCTCCAAGTCACTTCCCAGTATAAGATAAACTCAAGCATTGCAGCTTATATAGTGTTGTTTCTATGCTGTGTGTCTTGTGGTGCTTGTAAAACATTAAAGGGTATTAACCAAAACAGCTATGTATCGCCATGAAGAAAGTATTGCTTAAAAAGTCAAACCAGCTTTAAATGTGCATATTGATCCCGCAGTATATAAAAGGTTGTTGCTCGCATCTGAGCTGACCAGTCCTGAAATGTCATCCTCTTCCAGCCACTAGCTTCATTCCACCTGTAATAATCAGCCAAACCTATCAGCTTGAATGAGTGGTTTGACTGTGGCTTCTGTGACCTCAGTGATAAGCAAAGTTATGAGCAACACTGCAGGACCTCGGGTTGCATTTCATCGGCAGCAAGGAATGAATTGTTGAGAGTTCTCTTGTATAGCACTTAACAAAAGGAAAATAAAATACACTGGAGAAACAATGGAGTGAAATCTTTTAGGGAAACAGAAGAGGGTTCTCATTGGAACCATAGGCTGATCTCCATCATCAGTTCTGGAGAGCAACATATATAATTCCTTCTTCCCGAGTCATCCATCAATATCTATAATGGTTCACCAGTGTTAAGGTGATAACCTTTCAGAAGTTGAAATATTTCTGTAATGTAGCTTTCCCACGAATTCTCACTAGCAGATCTTCCTTACATCTTTTTTGTTTTCAGTGTTATTAAACAAAATTGGTAGAGAACCTGATGCTCCACACAGGGGGTTTGTTCAAGGTTGGTTTGTTGAGTGGTTGTCCTGATTTTTATTGTGATACATGTCCCCAGCCAAAAGGCTGCATATCTTGTGTGGTCATTGACCATTCAGTTAATGAAAGCAGAACAGAAGGGCCTATTATTTGTTTGCTTTCACTAGTTACTTTATTTTTCACTCTCCTGTTGACATTTTGGATATCAGTTCTAGGACATCAATCACTACCTATTTAATTTCTTCATTTTCAGATATGTAAATATTAATTTTGTAAAGAATACAAACAAAACTTAGATTCATGGTTACAATGCATATCTGACTGTTCGCTGAATGCCAAAAAAAAACAAGAGCATGAGAACAATTAGCTTCATGTGTGAGTTAAAGTACGTATCTACATATTCACGTTTCCTAATATTTACCAGGAAGAGGATAACGAATGAAGGCTTGAACAGATGTTCAAGCCTCTTACTCTTACAAGAACGCATCTCACTATAGACACTGAGTATAAGATTGCCAGTGCCAATGCAGTTTTATCTGTCCTGGGGCTGTTTTTAGAGATTGGAAGTTTATACAGGAACCTTTCTGAGCAAAACACCTGCAGACTTTAGTCCTTTATTCTTTTTTATTTATTTATTTATTTTTATTTTTTGTAAGGGAGAGCTCCAGGTTTAAAGATCTGTTTGTTCCAGGATGATTGAAGTCAACACAAGTTTAGCCATTGATTTGGAAGAGCAGGTGGCAGTCCTTATGGGCCTACTCCTGTTCCAGCTGAAGTCAGCCGAGCTGCTACCCTTATTTGATAGGAGATAACTGTAATTCAGCAAATAATTAGCAAAAATGTCAGCAAGAGCCTCCTAAAGCTTTTGTGCAGCTGAATCAGCTCACCTCTGAAGAAAGCTTGTCTCCTTCCGATATTGGGGCTATTGAGTGGTGCAGCTGCTGTGTGGGTGGGTGGGTGTCTTGCCCTGCCACCTCATTCACTGCCTGTGGATTTCACCTCCCACGCTCCACCTGCACAGGGCATGATTACTCAGTTTCTGTATGGCAGCAGAAAGTTCTGCCTGGTGTTAATACTTGGTTGAAAAGCAATCATGTTCCCTCTTTTTTAAAAATACATTTTTGGATGCTAGGGGTGCACTTCTGTCTCCCCTTATACAGTATTCATGGACTTCAGACTAGCTGGAGAGGTGTGATTACGTGCAGAATGATAAGAACAAGTGAAGTAGAATTGTATTACAACAGGTTAGTCATGTATATGACATGTATATGATGCTTCACATATGAGTGATCTAGTTTGATAAGGATTCCAGTACTAGTAGTCATAATGGTTTCATTTCTGTCGTTCTACACATTGAATTGCAGTGTGTCATTAAAATATCTCTTAGAAATATCTCTTTTTCTCTTTTTTCCTTTGCTAATGCTTTTTTAGGTTGGACATCTATTTAAAGCAAATAATCAGTTTAGTTTTTCTTTAACTTCCCTTTATTTACATGATATACACATAATAAAATATTTATATAGTATATGTCATATATGATATATATTATATATAAATATCTGTCACTGAATCACAGAATTGGTCATACTGGAAGGGACCTCTGGAGATCATCTAGCCCAACCCCCCTACTTTTTCTTAGCTTCTTAATTTCAGCAAGGGAGTCCTTTCATGCAGTTCCTTCTACCTTATTCAAATCTTTTTTTTTTTCTTTTTTTTTCCTGATGTAACCTAAAAACATGAAACCAGGAAGCTATATCTAAACATATATAAAATTGGTAAAATAAAAGCACATTCTACAAAATTTAACGTAATTTCATCTGAAAGAATCATCAGAAAGTTCAACAGTGTAGCAACTATAGTTCCTTTGAAATTAATAATAATAATATGATTTATATCATCTACAGCTCTGTATCTGACTTATTCTGTGATTCTTTAAAATCATTACTCTGAGTTTTTCCTCTTTTAAAACTGGTTTGACCATTCCGTATGTGAGCCACACCCTGAAAAACCGAAAGACTTTGCACACATAATTTAAGATTTAACCTAGTATCAGGGTTAAACCTGTTTCAGTCTGTCATTCCATTGCTTAAAGTGCGGTGGAACTCAAGGGTTTCTATTTGCTTGTTTAGCAAATCAATTTATTATAATCTGTCATGGCTTAGAACTTGCTTCCCGCAGTTGGAGGTGTATAGCGTGCTTTTATTCCACTAAAAATACTTGTTAAAAAAATCACAGACTTTATTTTATTTATTTTTTTTTTATTTTCAAGTGCATTGAATGTGGCAAAGAGAGCTGCTTGGTAGCTCTAAGGCACACTCTCTTGGTTATGCTCAGAGCAGACAACAGACAGGCAGACCTCTTCCCATAAACCCCAAAACGTGCAGCCTTTCACCCAAGTGCAGCTGCTTTTATGTGCTCTTGCTGAGGTTTTCAGCAATGCTCACAGTTGCTGACCACCAGGAACTGGAGTGATACCACTCCTGATTGCGCCTAGACTACTGAAAATGTTTTGTGGGAGCTAAAGAAATGACTTATTTATTCATTTTGCTTTAGGCTGTCATGATGCTATACTCTGAAACACCCCTAGCTTTAGAGCTGCAGAATCCCCGGGAAGTTCAGGAACCTGACTCTGTGGTGACCTTTTCTGAAAAAAAGGTCAGCATGCCACATACAGACTTGCCAAGTCGACTGCTTTTCCCTGTAGACTAGTGCTTTGTGGTCTTATCTGCAGATCTGTTAGGAAACTTGGCCAGGGTACTTTTTGTTGTTTCAGGCACAAATTGTTTGTTGAATGGAGCTTCAGACTAAATAAGAGTGATTTCAATACAATGGAAGTAAATGTAGAATTGAACTGCTTACAATTCATCCTGTGGCTCCCTCTATATTGTCTCAAAATTTTTACGGTTGTAATGCAGATTTCCGAAATTAATTCATAGGACTTGATTCTGTAAAATCTCACTTTCCCATTTATTTTTTTATTTTTTTATTTTTTTTTTCTCTCTAAGTTGAAAGGGGAGTGGGACTTATTTGGTACCTTGGTACATTTTGGTACATCTTCTAACTGTTTGAATTAGCTTAGGATCAAAAAACAACCTCATTACTGCCACCTCATTATTGCTACATAATTGTTTCCTGTGCCAAAGATTTTTTGAGCATGGTTTTTACTTCCTTTATGTCAGGGGGACATTTTTTTTTTTGGTACAAAATCTGGACAGGCCACCACTAGGTATTTTAAATACAATCACAGATTGTTTTGTCAGCTGGGGATGGCTTTGGGTGGCAGTTTTGCTTTGACAGTGGCTTGGGGCTTTTTGATTTTAACTAAAAAATAAATTTGGGACAGAACAAACGTGTTCTTCCCATCCTCTTCAAACTTCTGTTTGTGAGATAAATTATCATTAATTTTGAAAACACTGCAGAATTTGAAGATAGTATGGTATTAAACTTCTCTGGTATTGTATTTTTCCCTACTTTCCTTTATCTCTAGATGAGGTTGTTTACTGTTTAGGGCAAGAATTATGTCTTTGGGTAGTATTAATCAGCTCATATATTTTTGGAGACCGTCATATAAGTATTTCTGTTAATATTTTAGAAGTAGACTGTTATCTGTAACAATTATTTTTACCTATTAAATGTTTCAGGTCAGATTCTCAGTTCTTGTAGGTCGCCAGACCTGTACAGAAAGCTTCAGAGATCTGCTGATTTATAGCTGCTACATGTCTGTCACAGCATTCATGCAATTGTTTGAATTATTTGAAACATAATCTCCAACTAGAAATGTGCATGCTGTTAATGATTTAAAACTTTATTTATGTGACTGTAGCAAAAATATATGCCAATCAACAGCGGCTTCTGTATTGTATATTGTCAGGTCATTGTCCAGTCATGCCCACAAAGCCTCCCCAGTAGACACACAATTCAGATGCTGGGCACAGATGTGCCGTTGGGAAGCAGGGGCTCTGAGGCTCTGCTGGTAGGCATCAGTGAGCCATGGACTGATCTGAGTGCAAGATGTTATTCTATTAATTTTTTATTAACCACATAGGAAGCCTCCGTCAAGATACTTACAGCAAAGTCTGAATGTGTCGAATTCCTGCGTGAGTCACAGACCAAATGCTGTGGATCAAAAGCTCAGTTGTTGAACTTTGCATTGGGCTTTATAAGAATAACTTGCACTTGAGAGCCTCAGTCATACCTGTCATGCTGTGGGCTCTGCATTCAGATAGCTTTGCAGTGTTACAGCTCAGCACAAATGAATGTATTTAGAATGCGTTACGTGCTTTATGATATAACTTCCTATCAAACCTGCATATCAGCAACTATACAGGTAGTGAGTAAAGCTCACATCAGTGGTGAAAAAGCAGCGGAATACATGCCAGTTGTTTTATGATACAGCCGGCTCAACTGTCTCAAATCAAGTTTTATGATACAACTGGCTCTTCACTTGTTTTATGATATTTTTCCCATTGAGTTCCATCTGTTTCAGAAGGGTGATGGATCTGAATTTGTGGGCCTCCTGTCCTTTGGTATTATCAAAAGGACATAGTGAGGTATTTTGAGTCTGGCAGCACTACTGGCTATTTTGGCTGGTGGTGTGTGGGATAAAATGGGATTGCCCGTTACCAGCTCCATGCGTGTGTTGTAGCAGCAAACATTTGGTCGTCTCTGTGGGCTGTACCTACTGACAGGACATTTGGGGTGCTGTCCGAAAAAGAGGAAGGAGACTAGTAATGGTGCATAGCCTAATGCTTGTATTTACACACAAGTGCTGCATTTGAATAATGGAGGGAATGTTGGACATCATGATCCTTGATTCTCAGGCTGTAAAATTCTGGTACAGGAAGAACTGAGACTTTCTAACAATCATTTTGTTTATATGCAACAACTTTTAAAACATTTTCCACAACTTTTTAAATAACCCACCCTTGCTATGACTATTGACTTATAAAAAGCCTGCTGCCTTATTTTGTCTGCATAAAAGTCATTTAATAGACATTCGGTATTGGTCCACTGTCTTAACTAGGTAAAAATGACCATTAAAACTGCAATAATTCCAGCTCATCACTCAAGTATTTTGAAAGAACTTATATAATCTGCACTTCTCTTAAAACATGAACTAGTGTTTTTCTAGCTTTTTTTTTTTTTTTTTTTTTTTTTTTTTAAAGAGCACCCACCACACAATGTCATTGGACAAACGCAGTGAAAGCTACAAAAAGATAAATATATCCCACTGATGCTAAACTTATTTGAAAGTCCCTTCCTCTACAGAGTCCTCTGAGGTGTTTGGGTTTGCGGCTCTGTGGTACCACACCTGTGTTTGTTCCGTGCTGAGTGCATCTTTTACATTCCATGCGTTGTCTGGCTTTTAATCTACATGCACATGCATGCACATTTATTCACACTACAGTGAGCAAAAGTCGTCATAGAGTGTAAAGGTATACTACTGTGCAACACCTTCATGGAGAGGGTGTTCTGGCATTGCAATGGGCTGCCCAGGGAAAGGTGGAGTCCCCATTCCTGGAGGTATTTGAGAGGTGTGTAGACATGGCACTAAAGGTCATGGTTTAATGATAGGAATTGGTAGGTCAGGTTGATGATTGGACTTGGTGATTTCGAAGGTCTTTTCCAACCTGGATGAGTCTGTGATTCTATAACACAGTAGAAATGTTGTAGGTAAGTCTATGTAGAAAAGGCTTTTAGACAGCTGTGTTCACTGAAGGGTGTACAAGTAAAAACAAGCAACTTTGTCTCAACACTAAAATAATTTGTTGATTAAAAGTAGCTATGCAGTATGCAAAAAACACTTGTGTTTTATGCATAAAATGAACGTGTTACATACATGTTTGGTATTCCATAGTGTATGTGAGATAAAATTCAATATGCAATTACGTGAAATTGGTTACTATATTTGGTTAATTCCTTCCATTCTCTCATACCTTAGTGTTCAGTGATAGAGATTCAAGTCTGTGACATCTGTTCTTCACTTACAGTGCATGACTTTTAGAGTTACAAATGTTCATTTGCAAAAGCAACATGGAAATATGTACCACATGTAATATAAACATTGTACAGCATCTACACAGTGTCAGCTCAGTTAACTAGATGCTGACACTAAATTTATTGGAAGATGAGTGTTGAAAATTAATCTAAACAAAAATAATAGTCCTTCCCTGCAAGCCCTTAGAAGACCTTGTGCACTTCATTCACCCTCCTAAATGAACATTTAAATGGATTAAAATGGACTACATACTTATGCAATTTTGCTGTGAGGATTTTTTTTTTTTTTTCAGAGAAAACATCATTGCAAACAAGGAGGAATGTGGTGAAGATATTCCTTCCATTTTTCATCTCTGCTTAGACAATTTTTCCTTCTTTAATGAACTATTTACCTGAGATGCCACTTTTTACAGTAGACATATTTTGATAATTTCAATTACAATTTTTCACAAAATAAATCCATCTCGATCCTTCTGAAATGGAAACTAGTTAAAATATATCTTGAACATTTTCCTCCAGTGGTTTCAAATGGTCTATTTAAATGCAGGCTATTCTTACTAATATTCCTTACTGACAATCTCTGATATCATAATCTAAATTTATATCTTTCAGGCTGCTAGAGATTGTTCTGTGAATTAGCAACAGAATACCATTACTGCGGATAAAATACATTTGTAATTCATTGTGTTGCTGTATTGCTTTTATGATAGTCTCTATGAACTTTCTTCAGGACTTAGGTCAATTTTAATCAGAGTTGCAAAATTTGGCAATCCCTGTCTTATATTTCTATTCAAAAACAAACAAAAAATGGTGGAAAACATTTTACATATAATAAAACAAAGCTAGAATCACAGAATATCCTGAGTTGGAAGGGACCCACAAGGATCATGACGTCCAACTCCTGCTTCCCCAAAGGACCACCCCAAAATCAGACCATGTATCTGAGAGTGTTGTCCAAACACTTCCTGAACTCCAGCAGGCTCGCTGCTGTGACCACTGCCCTGGGGATCCTGTCCCAGTGCCCGACCACCCTCTGGGTGCAGAGCCTTTCCCTAACCCCCAGCCTGACCCTCCCCTGTTCCAGCTCCATGCCATTCCCTCGGGTCCCGTCGCTGTCCTCAGAGCTCAGCGCCTGAGGGAGCTGCAGGCCGCCATGAGGCTTCCCCTCAGCCTGCTCTGCTCCAGGCTGAACAAGCCAAGGGACCTCAGCTGCTCCTCATGCGTCTTTGCCCTCAAGACCCTTCACCGTCTTTGTAGTCCTCCTTTGGATGCTCTCTGATAGTTTTTTATTTCTCTTATGGTGTGGCACCTGAAACTTCACACAGTACGTGAGGTGAGCCCTCACCAGCGTGGAGCAGGAACAAGATGAAGAATCCCCAGAAGCGAGCTTTATCTTACCTGAGCTAGTCCCCCTTGCCTCCTTTTACAAGCAGCCAGAAGAAGCTCCTTTCAACAGTAACTCAGAGGATCTACGTGTCTCTTGGCCAGGGAGCAAGATAATTTTCCTAGAATAAAGTTAGGCCTGTGGAAATGACTTTGCATTTTCTCTGTTAGACACAATTCCTGCATTGTACCAGACTACAGCATTCAGCACCCATAAAATACCATATAGAACTGTAGTGTTTCCCATCGTCAGACAGTGCTTGTCTGATGACTGCAGGAATGTGACAATAAGAGGGGGATTTTTTGTTTGTTGGCTTGTTTTATTTTTGTTTTATAGAGGGAAAGTATTTGATCCCATTCTTGCCATTTAACTTGATGCAACCCTAGATATAGAAAGTGATTCTGTATTTTGCATACTGAATATATAATCCCATTCCCATTTCTCACTATCAAAGATATCGGGTGATCTCATGTGGAAAGTAGAGAGTGCTGTCTCACGTCACCATACTTGGTTTCTTTGGAACTAGGCAACCCCTGCTAAGTCTAATCCATACAACAACATTTCTTATTAATAGGGTTCTTTTTTAGAGTATTGATAGTGCTTGGCAAGTATGGAGAGATGCATGTGCTAGATGACTGCCTAGTTAATTGTGGAATTTGATTCTCCTTTATTTCATGAGCCGACTTGCAGATTTTTTCAAGAGCATTAGAGAGGCTTTTTGGAAGCACCAGAAACCAAACTGGGGAGGAACTTGGGTAACAATCATGTGTGTTCTGAAGAGCCCAAAGCTGTTCGGACTTCATCCACACTCATGCTTGTTGGAAAATGTTTGTTAATGCATTTTATTAAAATCATCTAATCTTAAGGCAAGACCACAAGAACTGATCCAGAGTTCTCTGAAGGTATCTGAAGAACTTCAAGTTATTTCCCTGTACAGTGTAGATGGCCACTGTGGCAAGGGAACAGTTTTTAGGCAGTGTTAAAGTGTCTGTGACTCTCTTTAAAACCTTTCTTCCAGCCTCTCTTCTACTTTTTCCTGCCAATTTTATGCTCGCTTCTATCCTGACCACTGTAATGACCAAATCAGTTCTTAAAGTGCAAGCTCCTCTTGATGTTTTTCAAAGCCTCAACACACAGTTCCTTTTTCATTCTAACAATTCAGAGCAAGCAGATCCAGGAGTCCTTTTTTTCCTCTCCCTGTGCCAGGAGTTCAAGGGAGGAAAAGAAAAGAGGATGAGGTGAGGAGCCATCCTCCACAGTGGCAGAGGAGGGTTTCTTCCTTAGGCAGTTTCAAACAGGTGCTCCTTTCTGCAGGCTGTTTATAAATGAGATTTTTCTGAGTTTGTGACCTATTTACCTATTTCAAAGTAGGTGCTGAATGCTGACACATTTTGTCTTTTCTCAGCTGTGGACAGTAGGCACTTGTTGCTGAGAAAGTGCTTCACCCAGTCCACTCCAGTGGGTAAATCAGCTTCTATCTGCTGGATTTTATAAAAAGGGTCTTTTTTTTTTTTTTTTAACTATCCTTCCCTGAACCTTCAAGTATGTTTATTCAAATGACATTGTTGAAGGGGAGCTTGTAGAAGACCCTGTTAAGATTCTATGACATTTAAGCACCTCCCCTGGTCAGATTTTCATTTGACTTTTGCCAAAGTTAGGAAGGAAGTCTAATAGCTTTGAATTTAATTTTGAGTAAATTTAATTAGATGGCAACTAGATTTTCGTATAGCTATACAGGTTTGGTATAAACTTCTGCAAAGCCGAGATAAAATGAAAGTGTTACCCACTGCTTAAAGGAGAAAACAGTGCATGAGAATAACCACAAGTGTGTGTCTAAACAGTCTTTTACAGTGTCTACAGTTTATTTCTTGACCATGAAAGTCAAAGGATTCACATGTACTGAAGTATGTTTCTTAAACATACATAAAGCCTTTTCTGCATCAGTTCCAGAGACTGCAGTCTACAAAAACAATGTAACGATCAGGACACTGTTGAGCAAGTGATTCTAAACTGTAAGCTGAAATTTCTTCTAAATTTCAGAACCATTGTACACACTGTAGGAGCTTGGGCATTATTTAGAGGACAGAGAGCATGACACGTGAGATCTGTGAAAGAGCAACAGGTGAGATTCAATAATCTGACCATTGATCGTTGTACTTTTGCCACCTTGAGGATTTAGCAGCATGCCCTCCTCCTGTTCCCTTCCTAGCATTCACCAATAGCCAAAAGAAATGAACAGTTTTGTGCAAATCTTGAGAGGATTCAGATGAGATTCCTATTAGGGCAAAAAGAGGCTTTGGAAATCTGCTGTCAACTCACTGGCCCCCAGAAACACTCCAAAGTGACGTATTCTAGGGGAGAGAGAGAATGAAAAATATCTAGAGCACCAAATGTGGCAGCTGGAAATGATTTAAAAAAATACATGAGTAGGCCAGTAATGTGAGGGGTAAGAGAGGCAGCTGGGAGATTTAAAAGGGAAGGCCTGAGAGCAGCTGAAAGATGCCAGCAGTCTGTTAAAGAGAATGTCGGAGAGCTAAGTGGCTGTGTGTGTGAAGAGAAAGCATGCCACAATGATAAGAAAAACAGCTGGAGAAAAACAAAATCTCAAAGCCTCTGAAACAGGAATGGATATGCAAATTCTGTTAATGCTATTGAAAGAATAAATGAATGTTGTTTGTTGTTTTTTTTTTTTTTTATTATTTTTTTTTTGTCTGCTGCCGTACTTTCCTTGTTTTCTCAAATGAACCTTTCCTCTAGAATCCCCAGGAGTCCTTTGCTGCTGCCTCCTCCCATTGATCTTTGGGTTTTTCATTGTTTCCTCCACAGAAAATAGGTCACTGAAAACTACAGTTTACTTGTTACTAGTCTCTTAAACTACTATTTTAGCAGTTTATCTTTTCACTCCCCGACCTTATCAAGACTTTCCCTGCCTATTATTCAGAATGTGGAATCTCTTCAGAGGGATACCATTCTCTGTGAAGAAAATGTGCTGGTAGCAGTTGATTTGAATAGTTCAAAATCTCATTCTGGGTAGGACCTCTTAGATTTAGATGGCTTTGTATTCCAGAGAGCTAGCTGGAGGAGGCACATTTGGCAGGCTTGAATGGTGTGACAAACAGTCTCTAGAATTTGGCAGGGTCTAAAACAGGCTTGTAATAAGAACTTGGTGACTTTGGAAAATAAGCTATAAAAATGCACAATGGGGCAGATTTTCAAGGCTTTATGCATTACAATTGCACATGTATTTTATTATACACACAGCTTATAATTTAATTCCATACATAAATAATAAAGCACCTGGTCACATACGTGAATTCAATTTGGGTGTGTGTATCAGTGATGTAAAGGCATAAGCCAATGTCTGTATAGAGTAGCATGTTCTTTACCTTTGAAATTGTGGCTCTGCTGTTTCTCAGCTGTGAAAGCAAGAAACAGTATGTGTATATTTTTTTTCTCCTAGATCACAAGGAGCAAAGATTTTATGTGAAATGAAGAGTACTGGAGAAGATCTTAATACATTCTGTCCCATCAAAAATTGAAATACAGCAACATGAAAAGAGCAAACATGCTGTCTAGCCTCTCTGAAGCTGTTTGCTAATGTCCTCCAATGTACTAGAAAATGTTAGAGAGCGTAGTCTCAGCTTGAAGCCTGAGAGGGGGAAAATCGCAGGCAGAGTGAAGGATGGAAAGAAAGTGAAAGAGGGAACAGAGGTAGTCAGTAATTATTTTTCAACAACAGCAACAAAACCCTAATCAGGCAGCAAATTTTTGATGGCTTCCATGCTGCCTGACCTATGCTGCTATGTCCAGACCAACAGAAAAAAGAGCAGCAGCAGCAGTTTTGGAGGGCATGAAAGTAGAGTCACAGAATAAGAAGATAGTAGAGCAAATTGAAAGAGGTAGAGGGTATAAAATGCATAAAATAAGTTAGAACGATCATTTTATGGAAGACGTCTGAATGATTACCATTTATTATTGGTGAAATATAACTCATAATACAGCATATACTGAATATTTTAAATAAGGAAAATAATAGGTTCATGTCAGATCTCTTACAATCCAATCTGATAAAGTACCAGATGAGACACAGAGAAATAGAACTTTTGGCAGGGAGAGTTATGTATGTCTGGCATAAGGAAATGTACTTGGAACGAGAACAAATATTCACGGTGCAGAATAATTGTTTTTAAATAAAGTTTTTACATGAACTTTTCAGATACCTGAAAGCCTTTGACTGTGTATTTTAAAAGAGAATCTTTTGTTTTGGAAATCCTTGACACTACATTTCCCTAATGGGAGCAATTAACAAAAGCATAAACTTATGAGAAATTTTACATATATTCTAATGTTTCACTTTTTATGATTAAGTAAAATTTTCTCTTGCAATAAGAATTTTCAGCTTCCGTGTGTGATGAACTCCTCATTTTCACCACAGTTAGTAGGAAACTGGGCAATTTATTATTTCACATTCTGGTGTAAATATCGATGGCCTCTATTTTTTTAAGAAATGAGTTTATGAGAAATGAGTGCAGGTGCACTTATCTGAAAAGACTTGAGATAGTGTATTTGAGAAATGATGGAGGAGGCACTGTCTGTTTTTTTCAGTGCATCGCCTTTGATAGTTGAAATAACTCTGCCTTTTACATGTCCTGCTTTCCAGCCTGTAGGTTAAGAAGATCTTTGTCAGTAGCTTTGCACCACCTTGTGACATTGGAGAATTTACCCTCAAGGAGGCTACCTAGGTTTATGTCACCATGATGCTTGAGAGAGAGGGGGGATTTCAGTTTTAGAAAGAAAAACAATTCAGTCAGTTATACTTTTAATTGAAGTGGGACAATGATGGAGCGACTGAATTTGCAGAACCTCCTACAGCAGCAGGATGAACCTGTAAATCTGGACAAGCTGGCATGAAGTCTACAAACCAGAGATGCACCTAGGTGCCTGAATTTAAATGGATTGCAATCCTCCAGTTCCATAGTTGGCATGGTTCCCCCACACTCAGTTACCTTTGAGGGATCTTACTCCTTATTGTTTCTCAGAAGATCCCTAGGTGGGGTGCTTCCTACCACTTCCCAGGAATGAGAACACCGTGAGAAATTTCAGTGCACATTTTTTCTTGGGGAATAAGCTGAGCATCACTTTGCCATTTCTTTTTCCCCTCCACACCAAGTTGTTATCAGAAGGGGACCCAAAGCTCATCACAAACATTAACATGTACCTACCTATCCCATCCTTCTTGCATGTCACATTGAACAGCAGAATTATCCTACCGCTATACACAAGCAAGAGTTGGAGTGCAATGCCATAGGACAGATTTTGGAGCAAGTCAGGGCCTAGTAGAGCGAAGTACTGATTGTAGGGTTTAGCTGCAACTTGCTCTGCTCAGCAAAGACTTTGTGAATAGCTCTCTGGAGTTGCCAAATATTCTTGCAAAGATGAGTGATCTTCTAAATAGCAGAGTCTGTGAACAATGAAGAAAAACAGTTATTTTTTTTGAGATCGTTGCTAATATAAGAATTAAGAGCAAGTTAGTATCATTAAATCTTTTACCAGGGCGACTGGCAGAACTTGAGCCTTTGCAGGTAACCCTGCCTAGATATAATAACATCCCACTAAAGAACAATTTGTTCTCATGTTGGCACGTTTGTCTTTGGGAGCCACCAAATGGGGAATAGCTATCCTCATTCTCAGGCAGTAAAGACATGGAAAATCTGCTTTCAGTTTTAAAACTGAACAATTGTACCATCCTCATAAGCACATTAAATACCACAGTAAATGTCAGGAATCCATGTAAATCTTTTCAAATTTGCAAGCAATAGCACTTTCACTGCCACTGAGCAGCCTGTACTCCTGACCCCTTTAACGCAAACCTCTCAGGCCTCCAGCAGTTCTCTCAGGGTGATTCACGCAGATCTTCTGCTCGCAGTCTGGGCCTTGGCTGCAGTCCCTGGTATCGAGCTCAGCTCCATTGTGCCCAGAGCTCGCTATTCTGTCCTCTCTGCAGCAGCGTCTGTGGTAATTAGTAGCCAGGCAGTCCTCCTGAAACAAAATACCGTTAATACCGTGCAGCTGCATTTCAAATAAAGCCTATCTTACATGCTGTAGAAGACACAGTGCCTGCTTCTCCCTAATACTGCCATTCCCTGAGTTTAGGAAAGCTAGATTCCTCGAGGCTCCTCCGCAGACACTGTCTCTCTGCCAGCCTGTATTCTTAGCAAACTGCTGGCAAGCGCCACTACCATCATCGGAATCAGACCAAGGCGCTGCATACGGTCTGCATTATACAGAAGACATGATTCAAGGTCTCTGAAGCCAGCTTGGTTCTTTGAAGTTCCAGTGGGTACCAAGATTCTCTTCCCGAGAAAGGTACTACGGGGCTGCTCTGTTTGCCCTTTGCCTAGCTTCTATTAAGCTAAACCACTGCATGCACACAAGAAAGCCTTTCAACTGCCAGGTGCCCTTCTCAGGCCCTCAGCTGAGCTACAGCAGCTTCATGAGGGCGAGCTCCCTTCTGACAGAAGCCCTCTGAAGGCTGAAGGACACACTTCTGCTTTCACACTCCGCCATTGCTCTCGGAGCTTTACTTTAGATTCTGATTTCTTCTGGCAAGATCCCAGGTGCTGTTAGACAGGAAAATTGCTGTTCTTGATAAGGTCAGAGGAAAACCAGTTTCAGGATACAGTAGTGTAAGTGGAACTGGTGACATTTGCAGAAAAATAAAGCCTAGAGATCTTTGTGCTCTCTCTTACATTAAAAACATTATGAATTATGATGGCATTTTGGTTAGTGAAAGGATGCTCTTTACAGAATATGTGAAAAGAGTATATATATGTACTTGATAAAAGAGTTCACTGATGGAAAAATGCCAATATTGATGCAAACCAGGAAAGAATCACACAGAACCACAGAATCACAGAATTGTTGGGTTGCAAGGGACCTCAAAAGATCATCGGGTCCAACCCCCCTGCCAAAGCAGGTTCCTTAGAGTAGGCTGCCCAGGTAGGTGTCCAGATAGGCCTTGAATATCTCCAGAGAAGGAGACTCAGCAACCACCTGGGCAGCCTGTCCCAGTGCTCCGTCACCCTCACCGTGAAGTTCTTTCGCATGTTGGTGCGGAACTTCCTGTGAAAGAAAAATGCTTAAACTTGCATGTTGTAATTACCTAGTATTTGGTTTATGAAGACCACATTTTCTGTAAATAGTGTTCATAACAGACATTCATGCCAAGGAACATGCACTGCGTCATAACCATGCATTGAAAAACAGATTGTGGATGTCCCACAATAAGCTCTGATGTGTTACTTACCATCTTCCAAAAGTAGGAAGAAAGCATACTGGACAGAGAGAGGACCCATTTTTGAGGTCCTTTATAATTAGCATGAAAGAGAAATTATAATTGAGACTGACCATCATTTTAAAAGGTTTTGAACACACCTTCAAGAAAAGCTTGTGTATCAACTTGGTTATTTTTATTTTTATTTTTTTTTCCCTTGCCAGTGTTTATTTATTTGCATAAAATATTGTAAAAAATTGCCTGATTATTGTAAGTATTTCTAACAGAGTTCCATTCTTGTGCAAACAAGCTTCGCCTCTAGACTTTCTTTACTTCTATCTTCATTCAGAAATATTGCTAGTGATCAAATTAGGAGATGAATTCCAGTGGTTTGAGCAAATAGCCAGGGAATCCCAATTTTTGGCAACAGTATGTCATCCACAGCCTTGAGCAAGTAATCAGGCCTCCCTTTGAAGCAGCTGGAAAATATACTGATGCAGTATTCTTTTGGAAACTATTCAATTGTAATGGTTCGTGTCAGCAAAAAATCAGAACATTCAACTCTGTTAATTTCTAAATGCAGGGATATTTTGATTTTAAACAATTTATAATTTTAAAAACTTTTTTTTTTTTTAAATGAACAAAATGCAAAATATTTAAAGATTTATTATTATTATTATTATTATTTTTCTGGGAGGGAATTTTGTTTAAGCTTTAGCTTATTTTTGTCATTACTAAAACTCAGGACCAAAACCAAACCAAAACAAAACAATATAAGTTTTTGGTAAAATCCCTTATCTGCATTGCTGGGTAAAAACATTCCATGTTCTTCAAATGTGTCATAAAGATTGATTTGTGCCCTTTGCAAATGCAGTGGCAAAGCTTTTTTTTAACAAATGAATGGCAAGCAGTGAAATCACTGAGCTTTCCTTATCACACAGAATCAATAGTCTAGGTTGGAAGAGACCTCCAAGATCGCCGAGTCCAACCTCTGACCTAACGCTAACAAATCTTCCACTAAACCATATCCCTAAGCTCTACATCTAAACGTCTTTTAAAGACCTCCAGGGATGGTGACTCCACCACTTCCCTGGGCAGCCTATTCCAGTGACTAACAACTCGTTCAGTAAAGAAGTTCTTCCTAATATCCAACCTAAACCTCTCCTGGCACAACTTTAGCCCATTTCCCCTCGTCCTGTCACCAGGCATGTGGGAGAACAGACCAACCCCCACCTCGCTACAGCCTCCTTTCAGGTACCTGTAGAGTGCGATAAGGTCGCCCCTGAGCCTCCTCTTCTCCAGGCTAAATAGTCCCAGCTCCCTTATGATCTACCTTTGTCAGTTTGGGCATTTTGTCATCTTTTGCTCTGGTCTCAAATGAAGTAAGTGGATTCAGAAGAAGGTGAATTGTGGATAGGAAGGGTTCTTTTGTAAAGATCTTTTTTCCAGATTTCATGACGTTCAAATAAATCTGAGGTAGAAGGCTGTAGGCTTTTCCTAATGTGACTGAAATGATTCATCCACTCTTAAGCAGGGGATGAGCAGGCACCTGCAAGAGCCCCTGCCCTGTACAGAAGAAGTGCAGAGCTCTTGACACACAACAGCCACATCTGCAGAGAGGAGAATAAGCAGGCACACCTATGGAGCCTGATCTAAAGATTTAAAATGAGTGTACTGAGCTAAAGAGCGTGTCTGTCTCAGAGAGCTCTCACCAATTAATTTGGATTTCTGTATCTATTGACTTTCAGGTGCTTGGTGATGAAGCAGACTTTGGGGGGTTCCTCCCTAATCCAAGAGAGATTAAGTCAGAAATAACAATACTGTAAACTAGCCCAAATTCATGGCTTATCACAGCAGAATTGGCACATGGAACTGAGAAAAGTTTCAGAGCTAGTTTTCTTCACGTTGAGAAAAGCTGATAATTGTCCTATGTGCATATCTGCATGTTTGGATGCAGTCATAGTTGGAGCCTTTCCTTACTCTTTGACACTATGTCAGGCTTATTTGTTCTCACAATTTTTGACTGGGCTTTGGAGGGAAAAAAACAAGCAAACACAGCAAACCCCCAGGGCCCAATCATTGGTCATAGTAAGCATAATGTAGATGCACTCATAACTGTACTATTTTCAAAGCTGTTAAAAACCCTTAGTTGCTGCTACTCTAAGATATTTTCTTGGCTTTACTAAATGCAGTATATAACAATATAACAAATATGTGCCTTGGGATTCTTATGCCTAGTAATATGGTGGTGTGAAAGTAATAAACTAGTTTAAAAGAGAATTTCCTTATTGTTTTCAAAATGTTGTTGGAACAGTTGTATGTAAGCTTCTAGCATGCATTTTTTATAGACTTGCTAGTCAACAGGGTGTAATATATACTCTTGCTAATAGTAAATGTAGTGTCATGCTGAGCTTTTTTTTTTCTTCTTCTCCTTTTCTTACATTATTCCCTTCTTCCTGCTGTATCACAGAACTGTATATTTGGTGAAAGTTACAAAATTCCATCATAATCTTCAGTTTACCCCTAATTTTTTTCATTAAAAAAAATTCCTATGGGCCTGAGCTTCTTACAGTTAGACTTTGCCCAGAGCCTGTTTTATTGCTAGTTTGAGGAAGTATTCACCTAAAGGTTTGAAATTCAAACACATAGGAAAAAAAAAAAATGAAGTTACATACTTTGCAATTGGAATACAATGCTTAGATGTTTATGTATAATAATAAAAACAAACAAACAAACAAACAAAACAGAAAATAAATAGAAATTGAACCAAAAACAATTTAAATCAAGTGTGCAAGCAGTTTGAAACTTAAATGTAGGTGCAGAATAGAATGCTTTTTCTTGCAAAGTTTTAAGCAGAAGTAGGGAATTGCTTAGTTTAAGAGGCTCAGCATCTGAATAGCAAGACTAAGGGATGCTTTGAATGGTTTCATCATGTTTTAATCCTAGTATTTTCATTTCACTTGTTTGAAAAAAATCCTAAAAAATTAGGTGCAATGAACTCTAGTAATGCCAAAGTGTGTTCATTAGTTATTAGGTAAATGTAGACATTCAGAAAAATTGCAATTCTAGCAGCTTCAGCTTATCAATGCAACCTTTCAAGGCATGACACCTCTTTGATCTACACATTCCTGAACAAAGGTGTTCCTAATTTCAGCTTATCTCCTCCCTCTGCAAGAAGCTTGGCACCAGTCACTTTTCCATGTAAAAGGTGTTTTGAAGTTTTTGGAAACACAACTGAAAATTGTGTTGTGTGCAACTTATTGTTACTTACATATATGCCATCTCTCAAGTAAAATGCTAACATTTTTGCTGAGTATTCACACATTTCAAAATTAAGTACTGCTGTTTCTCAGTTATTTTATATTTGTCTTGGTCTATGAATTATTTGCATTTCGTGTGTGGGGTGTTATTGAGATATAATTTATACACAGAAGTCTGTTCAGCTACACATTTAGCAAGAATAAGGCAGTGTTCATGTTGCATGTCTAAAGCTAGGTTTGCTAGTGGAACTTGCACATTTGAATTTCCACTCAGGTTATTTAAATTGTCAAGTTACAGAGCCAGCATGCAATTGACCTTTATAAGCTGAATCATAAACTTTGTTCTTGTTGTGGCTTATCTCAGTGCAGCCCCGCTCCAGGGCAGAGAGCATTCCCCATCACACCACACCCTGGGTTGTCTGTCACCTCCAGGTGGAGGCAGGGGAAGGTCCCAGGACACTGGCAGGTGTGTATCCCTGTAGGACAGATGTCTTCTTTTTCCTATATCAAATAATAGGTTATCATGCCACACATTTTCCTGAGACATCTGTGCCCTCCAACTTCCAGTCAGAGGGATATTTGCTTTTAATTCCTACTTGATACCATGTCCTGTAGACAGACCTTCTCTGGGGAAGATCAGGAAGGGGAAATGGCAGAAGAGAGTATAAAATAGCATTTAATAAGGGTTTTCTGCTCACCTCCCAGATGAGCTGCAGCCAAGGGTACTAAGAGAGCTGGCTCCCGTCCCTGTGAGGCTGCTTACTATCATCCTTGAAAGGATATGGAGATTGGGAGAGGTTTTCCATTATGGGAGAAAGGCAAATGAAGCACCCCTCTCCAGAGAGGGCAAGAAGGATGATGCAGGGCACTGCAGACAACCAGTATGGGACAGTCGTGGTGCAAACATCTTAGAAGTCATTTCTGAGCACATGAAAGAGACAGTGGTGTCTGGGAAGAGCCAGCACAGATTTTCATGTGTAAATCATACCAGACGAACCTGATTACTTCCTGTGATGAATTGACTTCATCTGTGGATGATGGGAAAGCGGAGGTCGTTGTCTACCTTGAGTTTAGCAAGACTTTTAGTGCAATATTGCACAGAGTCCTCACACCCACTTCTGGGTGTTGCAGCCTAGATGGGCAAAATCCTGACCGGGGTGTTGTTCAAATGGGTTCACACTTGGTCTAGAAGCTGGTTACAAAAATTCCTCAGGGGTCTGTCCTCTCTGATATCTTTATCAGTTTCCTGGAAGTAAGAGACGGGATGCAGCACTATCAGGCTGTGGACTGATGTTACTAAATGGATGGAGGGTGTAAGTTGTTGTGCTCAAGACCAGGCCTGCCGCTCAGAGGGATTCACACTTGCAAGAGGACAGGGCCAACAGGACCCTCATGAAATTCTTGGGGACAAATGCAACATCCTCCATCGTGGAGGGACTGGACCCCTGTGTAGGCCAGGGCACGACTGGCTTGGCAACAGCTCTGCTGAAACACAGGGGAGGCCTCGGGGTGGGCTGAACCCTGTGCAAACCCTGCCACCAGTGAAAGGACCTTGGACTGTATCAAGAGAAGCACAGGCGTTAGATCAAGGGAATTGATAATTCCCTTTCACTCAGCACTCACTAGACCACATCTGGTAGAATGAATCCAGTCTTGAGTCTCCCAGTGCATGAAAGCAGTTGATGAACCTGAATTAATCCATCGGAGGGCCTACAAGATGACTAGGGGCTGAAGCATGAGACTTAGAGGGAGAGGCTCAGGCAACGGGGTTTGTTCAGCCTACAGAAGAGAGCAGCAACTTTCGGGTTCCTAAAGAGGAGGTTACTGAGAAGATAGGGCTGGGCTCTCTGCCAAAGAATGAGCAACGAAGATCATAAATGAACACGGGAGGCTTGGGCTAGATATAAGGAAAAAAAAATGATACCATGTGGACAAATAGGCAGTGTAACAGATCACCCAGAGGGGTTGTGCTGCTGGCCTGGAGGATTTTAAGATCCAACTGGACAAAGGTATAAGCAACCTGGGCTGGATTAGATGACCTCCCAAAGTCCCCTGCACTCTCAATTACTTTATGATGACTCTTAGGGTGGGGATCTTCTCCGTCTTCTCTGTAGAATTTCCTCAATTTAGTACAGTTTACATCTATCTCTGCATTTAAAGTCATTGCATAAGTTTCCTCCACACATCAGGAAAGTTACATAAAAGGTTGGCCCCCTAATTTCAGCTGGACAAGATCTAACACAACTTGAGCAAAAAACTTCAAGAGACAGGATGCGACATTTTTTTTATTGTTTTTAATACGAGTGAATAGATTAAAAGATCTGAAAATGTTTTAAAGCAATATACATACTGAATAAATAATATGCACAGGAGAGTCATGTCTACATTATAACACTGGCTAGTATTCAGAATACTTAAAATAAATCCAGTGACATTGGATAAAGTCCATAAAAATGCTATCCTGTCTTCCCTTGTATGAAATTGTTCAAGTATAAAAAAATCCAATACAGTGTAAAATACTAAATTCCATTTCGGTCAAGAATAAAAATTGCAAGTATTGTAGTTTCACAGGACAATGTAAAGCAGCATTTCCTAGCAAAGGTAAAAATAGTCGGTCTACATACAGATGAGTGAGAAAACTGCACTAATGTATTTGAGAGGTCTACATGGACATCTATTAGAGGGAAAAAGAATGAACTAGCAATATTTTATGTAAAAACCTAAAAAAGTGTTAATTTAAGAGTACCCTCATACAGTGCACTTACTGAATTTAAATAAATCCAAGTCAAAATCCTTAGTTAATTAGGTTAATATTTAATATGCTACATCTAACCCTACTAAATAATTTATGCGATGAGATGAATACATAATTTTACAGTGTCACATCTAAAGTTGCTTTCTTTAGAGCGCAGCATAGTAAAACTTTCAAAATAAATATTTCTTTTTAAATAGCATAACAATTAAGGCACAGTATAAATCACATACCATTAACCCTTCAAGAACTGCAGTCTTGGTAACAAAAGTTGCCTTATGTACTGTAGGTTCACTAATAAATATTTTAAATATAATCCTGAAATAGATATTAAAATTGTACAAATGGTTTCAGAAAAGAAAATTCCCTTAAAACAGTTCTTAAAGGTTTCAATTCATTAAGCTTCATCCTGCCTTTATTCACAAGTTACGAACAGATGCAATAAATAGAAAGAGAAGGCTGTTGTAGTAAAGGGCTGATCCTATTTTAGAATCAGAATAGCTGACACCAGCAGTTAAAGTTTCCCAAAAGTGAAACAGGATGGGGCGAGGGATTAGGATGTGACAAGCTCATCACATGAGCACGAGTGATGTGTTCTGTCCAGAACTGTCTGTGTTATTGATTGTCTCTACAGCTGTTGCACCCCTTACTTCCACATCACTTGCTCCATAGTTCCACTCATCCAGAGGACAGATAAGAAAATAACTTTGGTGCCTGTCCGCCATCTTACTAGCAGGCCATCTTCCTCGGATTGTTCGATGCCCATTAGTGAAACACTGGGAAGATGCTATCTCACGAAGACAGCTTCTGAAAGCTACAAAGGACGATCAGTGCTTTAAGCTTGTTTCCTCTTAAAATGGATAAAGGTTACATATTGCTGACTCAGTTTTTTCCCCTGGTTCAAACTTTTCAAATACCATATTCTCACTTATAAAAGGCAGTTTTGCTTCCCTGATACTGTAAAAAATACACCTTTGCTTTTTGGTTCTCGTTTCTTTGTTTGTTTTAAAATGCGAAGTCCCATTGCTACTCTGCCACTCTTTCATGACAGTACAGTATTTTTTTTCCATTTTCTTCGGGATTGATACATGAAACTAGACATGCCACGCTACCCCTCCCCTCTAACAACATGATTTGGATGCATACTGTATGAAGACAGTGGAACAAAATTCTTTAGTTTCGCAATAGCATCGCTTTCCTTAAAGCTCCTTAGTTAACATCAATTGTCTCTGAACAACTACTTATACTGGAAGGCCAAAAAGAGGAAGAGAAAGAGCGAGCTTCCTTCATTAGTCCATCTGCTATTGCATACGGTCTGCCTGCAGCTGTTGGGGTTGGTACTGGCCAAAAGCCGCAGCGGCCGCAGCGGCCGTCCCCGGTGCTGCTGCGGTGATGGGCTGCTGCACCGCGTAGCCGTAGCCCCCCGCCGCCACGTAGCCAGCGGCAGCAGCTGGCGAGGCGGCGTATGGGTACTGCTCATAGGCGGCCGCGGCGGCCGAGTACTGGGCGTACGCAGCTCCGGTGTAGTCGATGTAGGGCGTAGTGGAAGCAGCGGCTGCTGCGGGCTGCACGTGGGGAATTACCACTCCGGGCTGCACAAAAGCCTGTGGATAGACATAGTGAGCTGGGATCCTGTTGAAAGATGGGAGAGGGAGTCAGAGGTGGTAGGCGAGTCAGTGCCTAAGCATCACATCCATACTCCGAACTAAAACAAACTCAATTTAGTTGTTGTTATGTGCATAGGGTTGCCACAATAACGAGGCTGAACGGACCAATTATCAGATCACTGGCCCAAAGAGGTGCGTTGCTCCAAAGCACAGCATTCTAGCTGACTTAAAACAGGATTGTTTAATGTCGCTTGAGGATAATACGTGTAATGCTATTAAAACCTTTAGAAGGACCAGGATTGCTGATGTCACTTTTAAGGCAACTCTAAAGGAGTAAGCTTGATTGCAGCATTTGTTTTTCAAAACACCTACAAGCAGTTTTTATTTTGCTGCTCCTCACTGAACTACTTGACTCTTAGTGAAATTATTTCCTGTGAGTACTCTCATTATTAGTAACTGAGCAGTTTGACAGTGTCACTGTAATGAGTTTGACAATAGCCAATAAGGCAACAAAACGGTTTAACCCTGATTTTATGTAAAGTTTTCTCGGGGGGGGGGGGGGGGGGGGGGCAGGAAAGTCAAGTGTATTGTGGCAACCCTACTTAAGTTGCTATGCAGACTCAGCACACATTAATTTCTCTGCAACCTCAGTCACCCTTATTAAAAATAAGAAAAAAAAACAACAACACAGGCGACAAAGGAGTTTAAATAAAGTTCACAAGTGTGGTAAACACAGCAAGAATCACACTTTCCAAACGAACTATAGTGCAGCTCACTCCGTCACAAGAGGCCATTGAGGGGAAGCTACATAGATGCTATTAAAATCCATAACAGTGACTCCTAAGTACATGTGCATCACACTTCTATAAAGTTCATAAGGACACAAGGGTCAAACCTGTTTGATTATCAGGCCACTGATGTCCTGTTTTGTGCCAGCTTGTTTATTTCTATGCAAGACATACAGCATAGAGTTTTTTGGGAGGTGGGCATAGGATTAAGTCTAAATAGATCTGGTGCTTAACAAAAGCAAAAAAAAAAACAAAAACAAAAACACAGATTTATGGCTTAAGCAATAACCATTCTGAACAGATCAGTACACACACTTTCCCGTCTTCTCCAAGTCACGAAACTTGCTTCCTTGGCTTGTTTACTTAGCCCTTCAGTTTTGAAAACTGGTCATATCATTGTTTTAGCACACAAGCATACATATAAATTCATCTCATAGTTGTGTTTTATCATATAATACAATTTTTAGAAATAACATATCTAACATCATTTTCATTTAACATTCATAGTCCTGCCTCACATCTGAATTTCCACAGGGAAGTCCTTCATGTATGGAACTCAGTTCTAGAGAGTCAATCTTTATAAATCCATGAAAAACTGCTTGTGCAAATTTACTACTATTTGATACTGAAATTTACCTTTACACAGAACTCGAAAGACTGCACGAACCTTCTACTGCACTGTAAGCACAGATGCAAATTGCAACGGTACAATCTGTCCTCTAAATGCAAGTTTTAATTGAAAGGTTTTCATTTGTTTAATTTTTAAAATAACTTCAAGAACTATTTAAATGGTCAACAAGGAAACATTTCTATCAGAAGGGACACTGTCAGCTACATTCACAGCAAACTACAGTTTAAAATATGTGATAACCAGACTTTGGAACAGCCCAGTTTTCTTTTCAAGAGAAAAAGAGCTCGGTGGAGTGGATAAGAGTACTAGCAGAGAGGAGTTTGCAGTTGCCGTGTTTCAGAACATGACACCACAACATGAACACCACAATCATAAAAACCCAACATGTCAACGGAATTCATGTCCTACTGTGTGAAGGGAGAAATGAAAAAAATGAGAGTGACAAATAGGGGGTGGGGAGGGAAAGAAAGCATAAAACAAAACAGTAAGTTGGGTTTTTAAAACTCACCTCATTTATGAAGTGATTAGCCAGAAGTGCATTTGAAGCATGCTTAAGCTGGCTCTGTGCATTTAAATATACATCATTACCTGAGCTCTCCATCCGAAATGGATGAGCAAAAACAAGCATTTCGTACTGGTCACCAGCCAATCACAATCCTAACAGATATAACACCATGTTTCTTAAGTATTAAGTAAAGAGGAACAAAAACAAATTTGAAGTCAGTGAGAGCCTTTTCTGCGTCATGTAAGAGTCCATTTAACATCGCATCACAGTACTTGTTACATACGGCACTGATGAGACAGAATAATGCTAACAGAAGGGATACAATAAGTGAGCTTGTCTAGGTGCTTGTGCTGTCTTGATCTGATGTTACTAAGATTTTCTTAGGACATTAGGACACTCGACCGTATCCTTGAACAAGACGGAAAGATACATGTGCTCCCACTTAAACTCTTGTGACTTGTTTTATTAAGCCAAGAAAATAACAGGTGGTGAAGTTATGAAACATTATCTGTTTGCCACGTCTTACCCTACAATAAACATAAACCCTGTGCAGGCTGCTCACCACCATGCCATTTCACACATGGTGATTGACAGCGTAAGCTGCAGTGGGGCTATTTTTGATCATCTGTCATGCTGCAACTGTTTTGAGTCGAGTAAAACGGCTTTATATGGCCAAAGTAAATTTCTACCTTCTGCAGAGGCCAGCACATGTAGACCTCAGCCATTCAGAACCTCGCTGCTTTTAATGCTCTGCCAGGTCAAAAGTTGAAAAAGCAATTTCCGATTAGGCTGGATATCCTTAGACTCATTAATTTTAAATAAAAGCTGCTGCTTTGTTTTTGAAAGTAAGTGTGTGAGAATTGTACGTGGCTTAAGCATTTTTTCCTGGCAGTAGTTTTTATTTTGGAACATATATTTGTTGTTTTAAGCTTTTGCGCTAAAGTCAAAGGAAAGCCACATTTAACTTTAGCAGTAACTGTAGCTTTGGGATATTCAAAATGAAATGGCATACACTCCTGCAAGGTGCCTGAGGACTTTCGTTGTTTTAACAGGTTTGTGTTTTACTATGACCTCTGAATACAATCCTGTAAGTGATCATAAAGTGACAGCTAATTGTTTCAAAGGAAAGAAAGGATTTTCTAGACTAATGCAGAGCTGTGTCATACAGAAATTCATCAGTAGTAACGCATAAATGACTCTCAACATTACATTCCTGATAAAGTAGTTATTTAACTTGGGAAGAAATGTCTTGCTCTGGACCATCATCAGGTTTTGTAGGCACAGTTAGAGAGCAGATTTTAGTCAATGAACAGCTTTCCTGAGAGCAGGAACAGTGCAGGGTACAGAAGCATCAAGAGATACAAGACCCTTGGCATGCTTCCTTTTAAGCTTGTGTCTGGTAACAGTAAGAGGACATTCAGCATTCTGCGGGTTAACTTTTGACTGTAGTGGCTTCATTCCCTAGCTCCAGATTATCCTTAGTCTAATATTATACAGATCTTCTGATCAAAAACTCAAGAGAAGGCATTTCCTTCTCTCTTAAGAAAGGCAGAATTGCCTAATTCTGAGAAGGCAGGTAGTATCAGCTAACCATGTGATAATAAATTTATTAACTTGGGACTTAACTAGGGTCTGAACTAAAAACTAAGAGAATGTTCTCGTTTTGAGTGAGATACAAGTTTTAGACAATAAACAAAGGGAAAAAAATTCTCCAACAGGACAAGTCATCACCTGCACCAGTGCCTCTGCATAACCCTCTATTTTTCCATCAATGTTAAAGTAAAAATTACAAAAGCAAAATGAGAAAAAACTATTTTAGGAGGCAAAGGCATCCTCCCCCTCCATAAATTCCTATTGAATTCAGAGATAGTATTTTAATAAACAATCCTGAAAACAGAGCTCTATAGATAACCAGTCCTGAGATCAAACAGCTTCCTAGGAAACACACCAACAGTAAGATAGATGCTGAATTTAAAGAGCAGGGTGAAATGTTAATTGGTGGACAAGTTGGTCTCTGCAGTACTGAATAAAGAAGAATTCCCAGAATTTAAATGCTTCATGCATTGAAGCTAATCTAGTTTCTGACTCCCTCCACCACAATGATGTTGTACTTAATTCAGAATATTGTCCTTACTGTATCTTCTCAGTAAAGTAATGTAACATAATCCGATTATCTTCAGTTTCTTGCTTGGTAGGAGGGGAGCCATAACAAAACACTGCTGACCATGCCAGAGCATAGCTGCACCTCACTACTTTGCACTCCGGTAGGAAAAAATAAAAATAAAATGTTTGGAGCTTTTATGTTTGGATTAGCAGAGTGTTGGTAGTGATTCATCCCTACAACCTGATTAACACAGTGTATTAGTGAAGTGTACTTTTTCAAAGTGCAACTGCACAGGAAGAAGAAAGGCTTTAAGGTGACCATGTATTTCAGTCGAATCCATGCAACATCCTCTACCAGTGAACTCTTAGAGGAAACAGATGCAAGTAAGCACTGAAACAACCCAACTTCATTCTCAAGGAAAAAAGAGAATGAAGGTGTTCATTCATCCTAACGAATGCTGTTCTTCCTAATCCAAACTGTATTCTTTAGAAAAGACACAGGTTACTGGAACTTTTGAGGGGGAAGCAAGGTTAATCATCTCCTTTGCTTGCACATAGCAAAAGAATGGCAAAAAAAAAAAAAAAAAAAAAAAAAAAAAAAAACAAGAATTAAAAATGACCATTTTGATATACACACAACCCTGGGTCTAACATTCCTTTTCTTCAGATTTATATACATTGCATTAGAAATAAAACCTTATTCAGCATGCTGGAAGAATTTCCCTGACCTGAACAAGATTTAAGTGATCTACTGTCGGCTCAGGGTAAATAAAGCACGAAGGAGCCCTACATTTGCACAGCCCTTGAAGCAAGGGAGTGCACGGGGTCTCCTTTTTTTGCTGTGCTCTGAAAATAGTCTCTCCATGGCTGATCCCTGGGCAGTCCACTGGGTCCTCTGAGCACCAGTGCTTGAGCAGCTCTGCAGACAGCGCACTCCACCTCCTGCCTACCTTAGTGCAGGCATCATAAACTGATCGCTGCATATACACTGTCGGCTCCTCACGCTTCAAAGAAGTCAAACAAAATACAGCAGAGGAAAATAATAGGAAGATGAAGAAGAGAAAAAAAAAAAAAAAAAAGACAAAGTTTTCCACAACCTCTCCGAGTGTCTCAGAAGAACATTCTCTTTTAAGAGTGCATAAAGTGTCCAGGAAAACTTTTTCCTGCAGTTTTGAGGACAGGAACTTTATCTATAGATGAACTGAGAAGCTCTTTTTGCTTAGTAACAGCTAGGTGCACTATTCTAGCTTTCCTAGTCAAATGAATAAAATACATCTGTGACGCATCTTCCCTACTTTATTGTTAGCTTACTCATTAATTAGCAAAATGCATTATTTTGCCATGTGCTTCTCAGCCAGTGTGCATTAGTGAAGTGACACTGTATGGAAAGTTTAAAGCAGACCTCACCTCCTAATTATATGCCTATAAGAAGCAAGAGTTAGAGATACTTAGGAATAGTATACTCGAGAAATGTGCTATTTATTAAAGTCAGAGTGAAGAAAAAAAATCTCCAATTAGAAAGCCCAAATGGACGCACATTGTTAATAAGGAGCTCCACACCCCTCCCAAGAACAAAACCCCCAAAATTATGAACATGCAAGCAGTATGTTGATTTACTTAAAAATCAAGAAGTCACACGATTTAGCACTCACTACAAAATAAGGTTAAAAAAGTCACAAGCTACAGCTTGAAAGCAAGGAAACAAAAAAGGCCCTTTGCTCCCCATGGCAAAGTCACTCCTCAACAACAAAAACAAAATTAAAAAGACCCCCCCAAAAAACTTTCACTACAGCTCTTTCAAGTAAATAAAAGCACACAGTTTAGCTATCAACACCACTTCATTACTGTAATAAATAAATTAAAAAAAGCACACGGAGGTCTATTGACTATATGAAAAAAACATACATGCATCGTTAATCACCATTTTAGCTTGTTTGTGTTTGAGTCTACTGGTTACAGAGTTTAATTCCAAACAGAACTATTCCACCTCTTATCATCATATCCTTCTGATCAGTTATCTTAACTGTAAACGATCCCTGTCAGATTAGAAAGAGATAAATAACATTGAGTCAAGCTGAAAAACGAGAAACGGGGCACAGCAATCTTGCATAAAGTCATACCTCCTTGTTTTATCATAGGGTCATACTGGACTGGACTGCTTAGGTGGAAGGGACACGTCCCACACAACTTGACTCGGCTACAGCATTCAGAACATTACCAACAAGGTGAGCACATCTACGGGCATATGTTTGCAAGTCTGAGAGCTTCAGTATTGCTGGTGAGTTTATAAGGCTGCTACTGCAAGAGGCCTTCAAGAATCATACTTTTTCTTTCTGGCTTTTTGTTTGTTTTTTTACAAAAAGATTTTTCCTCCCCTGTTTGAGGTCCCATTGAACAGACTTACCCAAAAGGCCTCTGTATGAGAGCTGGATGAAGCTGCTGAACACCAAAGGCAAAACCTACCAACAAAAACACATCACATTCTCTGTATGAGTGTTCTTCTGCTATTTGTTTATGCTGTACATGCACACACATACAAACAGAGTAACAGCCTTCACCAACAACCTCCAGTGACGATGCCTGTGAGGCTGTAGAATCACAGATTAGAAAGCAAAATGTATCAACCCATACACACAAACACACACGTGCACACAGAAATTAAAACAGGGGTGTGCACTTTCATAGAGATGTTCAGAATGACTTTGGCTAAACAAGGAGCACAGAGTTTTCATTAACTTCTTACTTTGTGCTCCATCCTGGTCCTTAATGCCAGCCCCCAAAGGATGATACAGTATTTGTGTACTTTTGACAGAATCAAATTTGAGCCCTCTCTGCACATGAGGACTGAGCACGGGGGTCAACTCCTAACTTCATTTCTCTTCTTCAAATGCTGCCCAAGCATAATGAACCCCCCCATTCCTTTGTGGGCACTAAATTACTCACGAGAGTGTTCCTCAGGCTAAGCACGCAGGAATTCAGAGCAGCTTCCTTCAGAGCAGCAGCGTGCACACACTATGCGTTCCCAGCTCTCTTGGTGTGAAGTTTGGGAAGTGGACAGGACATCACACTGGCTCAGATGTGGGCTTAGGAAGAGCCATTTCATTTTAAACTCTGCCTAATAGCTCCCATCTGCCTTGGGACTTTGCTTTAAGTTACTGTTTGTATTAATAAGACCGCACACATTGGAAGCGATTCATCCCTGGGCTGATCTTTCCCTGCAGCGATACTGTAAATGGTCAGCGCCACCGCATTCCCCGCAGTGGGAATAACCACTGAAGGGTCCGAGCTGTGGAAATCTTCCTGGAGAACTTCAGATATGTCAGCCCTGATTGCTTTTGGCGTTTAAACAGGGCTTGTGTAGGAAATAGCCAGAAAGTGCCTACACGCTGCCTTCAAAAACCGAAACCAAAGCACACCCGAAGGACATGCGGGACGGCGCAACCTTTTAAATGCTTCGCTCCCTGCAGAAACCTCGGGTGCACACAGACAAGCCGTGGGGGGCCACATCCTCACCTGGCTGCATTATCCTCGGCTTGGCACCCAGGTACGCCAGGTTAACGTTGGCTTTCCTGCCGTCGATGATGGGGTTGGGGTCCTTGCAGGCTCTCTCTGCGGCGGCTCTGTCAGCCATGGTGACCTGGGGAGGGGCGGGTGGGTGGGTTATGGTCATGGCGGGTGGTAGTTGGGTAGCCCCAGACCCTCGGCAGCCCCTGGCCACCCTTAGGGGAGTGGAGTGAGGGGCTGAGCGGTGGAGGGCACGGGCTGGGCCCTGCTGGCGGCAGCCCGCCAGGCAGATAACCCCCGGAGCGGCCGTATCGGGGAGCAGCAGGCGCCCTGGCAGGGCAGCCAGGAGCCAGAAGATTCCCCAGGCTTCATGCCTCAGCGGGGAGGGAAAACGAAAGAAAAGAAAGAAAAGGAAAAAGAAGAAGAGAGAGAAAGAGAGAGAGAGAGAGAAAGAGGGAAAGCGAGAGAGAAAGAGAGAGAAAGAAAGAGAGAGAGAGAGAGAAAGAGAGAGAGAGAGAAAGAGAGAAAGAGAGAGAGAAAGAGAGAGAGAAAGAGAGAGAGAAAGAGAGAGAGAAAGAGAGAGAGAAAGAAAGAAAGAACGAAAGAGAGAAAGAACGAAAGAGAGAAAGAACGAAAGAGAGAAAGAGAGAGAGAGAAAGAAAGAAAGAAAGAACAGAAAAGGAGTGAAAAAAGGTTAAACTAACAGAGGAGGGGAAGCACAGCCCCCCGCCGCCGTGGCCCGCTGCCCCCCGCAGCCCGGGACTTACAAAGCCGTATCCCCGGGACTTGCCGGTCTGCCGGTCGGTGATGACCACCGCCTCCTCGATGTCGCCGAACACCTCGAAGTACTTGCGCAGGCTGGAGTCGGTGGTGTGGTAGGGCAGCCCCCCGACGAAGATCTTGGTGTAAGTGGTGTCCTTCTGCGTCGTGTGCATCTTCCGCCCGGCCCCGCGGGGCGCCGCGCTCCGCACCCACGGGTGGCCGCCGGGCCGAGCCCCTGCTGCCCGCGGAGCCCCTCTCCTCCGCTCCCCCTGCTCCCGGCTCGTCGGCCCCCTGTCTCCCGGCCCTCCCGGCTCCCCCCGGCACCCGGCTACGGGGCCAGTCCCTCTCGCGGCTTCCTCCTCCCTCCGGAGCGCAGCCCCGCAGCCTCCGGGGCTCTCGGGGTCGGCGGCGGGAGGAAGAGGAGGAGGAGGAGGAGGAGGAGAGGCACCGGCAGCCGGCAGGAGCAGCGGCTGGCAGGGCAGAGCAGCGCACAGCACGGCAGCACGGCAGCGCGGGGCCTCCCCCCCCTAAAAGCCACCGGGTCGGGCACTCTCGGTTCCTCCTCCTCCTCCTCCTCCTCCTCCTCCTCCTCCTCCTCCTCGCAGGGGCGGGGACGGCGGCAGGCCGGCCCCCCCGGGGCTGGCACACAGCTGGCGGCAACAGCTGGATGCCCCCCGCACGCCGGGACCCCCGGCGAGGGGCTGCTCCGGGAAGAGGGGGCCCAAGGGGGGCTGCGAGACCCCCGAGCACGGCTTGGCTTCGCCCCGGGCTCGGGTGGATGAAGGGAGCCCCGGAGGGTCACGGCTGCGAGCATCGCGGGGTTGCACCCCAAGCTGCAGGCGGGGCTGAGACCCCAGCCCCTCGGCCCTGTGCCCCCAGGGGGGCAAAGCTTGGGTGCTGGGGTGGTGGTGGTTGCTGCTTGGTGCTCCCGGCACAGGGCGAGAGAAATTGGTGAAGCTGCTTCACTCGTCATTCCCTCCTCTGGCTGCCCCTGCCCTGTGCAGCCGCTGGGGAGGACACCGAGGAACAAAAGAGAGGAGGCCTGTGTGACATGGAGGACTGTGGGAGCTGGGGGGGAGGGAGGCTCACAGGGAGGCAGGAAGGATGGGAGGAAGGTTAAAGATTGGAGAAAACAGATGTGCACATGTGTATAGGCTTCTGGACCATTCCCCTGTGGTCACGGAGTCTTGGTAAGTGGTGGTGTCTCTTTTTCCTTTTTCTCCTAGTGCTTTTGGCTGTTGGACTTTCTCCTGCGGAGTCCCTTGTAAAAAAGAGCAATGCACCAGCTTGCAGAAGGGACTTTGACAATACCTTTCAGCCCCTCCAGCACCAAACCTTAACCATAATGACAACACTTACCCCTAGACTCAGGCCCTGCTTATCCCATTTCTAACCTTGGCCCCGTATGGTTTTTTTGTTTGTTTGTTTTTTTTTTTTTTTTTTTTTTTTTAGCAGTCTTTGTCCTAGTTCTAATGTCCTGTACAGTACCTAGGCCATGCTGTCACTAAAACTAGCTGCAGGCCCTACCTGAGCCTTAAGATTGTTCAGATTAAATCAGTTGGGTTGGTATGTTAGCACTAACTGAGGCCCAAAGAGAATCTCATCAATGTGTATAAATATCTAATGGGAGGATACAATGAAGACGGAGCAAGGCTCTTTTCAGTGGTGCCCAGTGACAGGACAAGAGGCCAGGGGCACTAAATGGAGCAGAGGAGGTGCTGTGCGGGTGACGGAGTGCTGGCACAGGTTGCCCAGAGAGGCTGTGGGGTCTCTCTTCTTGGAGATCATCAAAAGATGCCTGGACATAGTCCTGGGCCACCTGCTCTGGGTGGCCCTGCTTGAGCAGAGGGCTTGGACCAGATGACCTCCAGAGGTCCCTTCCAACCCTAACCATTCTGTGGTCCGGACGTGAATGTTGCTTTTCTGTTCCTGCAATGCCAAGCCCTTAACCTTGGCCTGAATCCAGTTAGGCCAGCTAACTCTGCCCAAAAACATCTCCCAGCATAGTTCTCATACTGGTCTGGAACATTGTGTTAAACCCGACACTCTAGCCACTTCTGCTCTGAGGGCTAATTGTAACCTTAAACTCTGTCCCAGTGACCTGAACTTAAATATAGTAGCCCAACTAAAGGTGTCCGTACTCCCCAGAGCACTACAGCACACACCACTTAGGAGTACAATTAACTTCTCAGCCCCTTGTGGGCCTGAGGGATGAACTTTGCCTAAAACCAAGCACAGCCCGTCACATTCCCTGTTCCTTTCTGTGCCCAGCACTTCTGCTTCTCTTGTGGTGTCTGCAGGAAAGGTGAATAAACTTTGTTTTGCAGTCATTACACAAACTCCTGCATTAAGTCCGGAAAAGCAACTCTTGGCTATCCCAGAGCTGCATTGCAGCTGTATTGAGGAATTTGCCTCTTTCATCCCAAACACATCTTTATTCTCTTGCCCAACAATCCTCTCTTGCCATAGCTTGATCTCTTATGGCTAATTACATCAGCTGTTTTCCAAATATCATCAGCCTTCTGCAGTCACCTAGTGCTAGCAGAGCTTCAGCACAAAGTTTCCTTCTAGCACCAAACACATCATCATATCTTGTCCAACAGAGTGGCTTTCAGAAATCAATTCTCAGTTTAACTTGCCCCTGGAATCCAGTAACAATTACAGTTTGTTTACCATAATTTATTAATGACTTCATACTGTCAATAGTAAGATGCTCATACGAGACCTGCAGACTTTATGGGTTCCGGGGATAAACAGAACATTTGAACTGCCTTGGTATCTTTAATCTTGGATCCCACATTGGCAGCTAAGTCCTCTTCCCATCCCCCTTGTCCAAGTTCCCTCCCAAACCCACGGCTGCCTGCTGTAAAATTTGGTAACCTATGCCTACCTCTAGTGTAGTCTTTCAAGAAATTCTTCCTTGCCCACAGTTTTAAATGTGATGCATCTACCCAGGCTGGTGGTAGTCCTCTTTCCAGTCTTCTAGTGCATAGATCCTGCAGTAATAGATGGAGCTGATCAGTCCCACCAATTCCAAACTGTATCCACAGCCCAACAAAAAAATTGAGCCTAAGTGGAAGCTTGGTGATTTTGACTGACCCAACCTAAAACAGTCTGTCTTCCAGGATGCAGAAGCAAAACTTAACTTTCTGTATCTATATCCCAGTAAAGGGTGTACTTCTTACATTTAGCTAGGGTTCATCAGGCAGACCTTATACTAGCCTGAGTCCTTATGTTGCAAATCAAAACACAGCCGCAGTTACATCATTAACTGGAGGTCCAGGAAACATGTTTTAATGAAAAAAAAACACAGCCGATTTCCCTCAGATGTCACCAATCTTCTTACGATTTTGGCAGCTTTACAGATTCCTGTAATGAACAAGCCTTCTCTGGTCCTTCTCTCCTAAGACACAGATGTGATTCCAACCAACCAACCAACCAACCACAACCTTCAAAAAAGAAAGGTAGTCCCCACAGCAATAGACCTGTCTTGCACTACAACTCTACTGCTGCAGACCTACAGATTCCACAAGAACAAAAAATCTATCTTCAGCCTGTTGTGTCCCACACCTGTTTTAATCATGACTTTATAATTTAGTCAAGCAAAGCTTTCTTGATTTTATTTCCCAACCAGTACTGTCTGCTTTCTCTACTCCATCATCTTTCCTACTCCATCTATCTTTTCTAATAGCTGAATCTCTTCTTTCATCCTGATCGTAGGCTAGATTCTAGAATGACAATTCTGTAACCTCATTTCTCTCACACCTTAATCCCAATCTTCAATGTAGCCACAGTTTAATTTAAAAGAGGTATCGTCTCCAATTTTACTAGTACCATCCTCCTTCTTTGATATTCCCTAAAGGATCAAGATGCTCATAGTTATCCATCCAGTTCTCCCTCAAACCTTAGCTTGCCCCTAAAATGAACACTAACTGTAGCCTTAACACGAGAATTATCACTGCTGTGATACAAAGCAGTTTTTTTCCTGACCCTATCAGGCTAACACATTATCTTTTCTAAAACCAGGAGAGGTGTTAACCCTGGCCATTAACAGATCAAAATGTATCCTATTAAGCTCTACTACAGCCATTCTACTACTGTATTAGCATCCTCAATTTAGGATGACAATTCCAGTAAAATTCAGAAATAAATACAATACTCCATATCTTTCTTTCCTCTAACTGTATCACTAACACAAACACAAGAGGAGAACCCCAACGATCAAGGGGAAACCCCTCAAAACTCAGTTCTACCCTTTCAGCCCTGTCTGCATCAAAGCTCTTCCTACTTTGGTGGTCCTCACAGAATGTCATGTGCAATTTCCAACCTCAGGATACCTCACGAATTCTAACCCAAATCCCAGAGAGGTGATCCCTGCCATTCTGCAGCTAACTCGAGTCCATTTAGTATTGTCAACTTTTATTTTTTATTTTTTATTTATTTTTTATTTTTACATACCCTGTGAAAAACAAACACAGACCTCCAGCTCTCAGCTGGATGATCCTTATTATCCTGTGACCAAAAGAGGGCTGATTTGGCACTACAGCACCAGCCTGTATCTTATTCTTTCCAACTCTTTCTCAGTCTTAATTATCACTTTGACTCTACTCTTACCAAAGGGAGGAGATGTTTACTGTCTGGACATGAATACAGGACCGTTTGAACACTTTGGTGCCCAGGAATAAATTGTATGCTGCTCTCCTAAACCGTACCCTAATCCCAAATATTAGGCTAGCCTTAACACAAGGGAGGTGACCACAAAGACCCCAGAAGGGTAGTTCTTTCATATTATACCCACCTCAGGTATGTTCTGGCCTGATTAGGGCTTGTGGTTTGTGCTATGGGTCAGAGTTCAGCACAGTGAAGCCTGAAGGGCGAGGTTCATCTGTGGAGCCTGGAGGTGCCACAGGAAACTGATGAAGCCAGATGAATCCTGAGATGAGGATGTATGACTAAGTTTGCTGTCAGACTGTTGGGTTTGGAGATTTAAAGGCATGGACTCTTGAGCTTTTACTGCCCTGCACCGAGTTCTGTGGGCAAGTACACCACAGTGATTATCTCAGGTGCTTGTGATAATTGTTTTGTGTTTTGGAAGGGGTCACTGGGATGAATCACTGCTAGAGATCAGGTTGTGGCTTCGGAATACAGGTGTGGAAGAAAGATACTTATTCCTATGTCCTCCAGAAGTTGCAGTAGTGATGCCACTGGTGGAAGCGTGGCAATTCAGGCAAGAAGTGACAACATGTGGAAAGAGAAGTGTATATGGAGAGCATTCCTGGGAGAGATGACAAACTGGGGTTCCTAAGCCCATAAGGAGATTTGGAAACTGAGCCTGTGTCAACCATGCTCCAGTAAGCACCACAAAGAGTAGACTACTGTAAAACCTGAAAGAAGTATCGGTCCAGTAGGTGGCTACTTTGCTAGTTTCAGGCTCTCAGTTTTGAATCGAAGAAAAATGCAGGCACTTCAGTCCTGCCTCATTCTTTGATGTAACAGTGAATCTCTACCAGGTATGAAGTTAATTGTTGTTGAATGCTACTGTGGCTGATGATTGCCTTCTACATAATTTAAATGGCTGTTATAAATATATCTGAAGCTATATGTTAAAAGGTGGTCTAATGGTTCTTTTGGAACCTAGTAACATGACTTCGTTGGAGGAAGCCCCAAAAGCTATCAGTTACAATTAATTGTTTTTACTCAGAGATTTTTGTATTCTTACTGCCAAGGCAAGATAGAGTAGAAAACTTGCCAGCTTACCAAATGTTGCTACTCACTGGTATCCACGTAACTGTATCATCGGGCTTTTTATTTATTTATGAACACCATATGCCTGTCATGTCAGAAACCAGTGGACGTCATGTGTTGATTCATTAGGTTTCTGAAAACAACAAAGACCCCTGATTATATTGCACACCATTCATCCTTGCTGGTGCTTTATTTCGGTGAATAATAAAGGCCTTCAGAACATTCCGTACACCATCATGTAAACGCAGTTGGAATTTCTCTGTATATTTACATATACATTTATACACACATTTGATTTGCTAATGCTATTATTAGAATGCTTAGGGGCTAAAATTCCATGGTTTTTAGTTAGGGCTGAAAAGAGAAGTAATTATTTTTCTGTTAAACTAGTAAGACAATCAGCTTGGTCAGTGAGACTTACGTTTCTGCTGAAGTTTCATAATGCCATAGCTCTGTGAAAGCATTCAGCTAATAACATCAGACACAGCTTTGTCTTCTGATCCACCAGCTACATCCCGTTACAGCGAGGAGCAGAATGCTCTAACCAGTGCTCTGCTCAGTGCACACATTGCTTGGGCAATAGTTGGAATGGATCTGGGAAGGCATACTCTACAGTAAATAGTAGGTAGTGGACTCTCATGTTCTTGAACAGATCACAGCATGAGAAACTGAGAAACCTTATCATCCTCATCATCTTGTCATTATTGCTGATGTACACTCTTTATCTATGATTAGTTCTTGAATTGTCAATTTCTGCTAAAAAATTCTTAACTGGGAAAGCTCCTACCACTGCTTTTCTGACAGTGTGTCCCTGTTCTAACAGATTTCATCACAGGATTTTTTTTTTTATTTTTATTTTTTCCCCAAATATATTAATCTTACTGTTTTCCGAAGTCCCTTTTGCTGTGGTATCTGGGCACTAATCAGCATGATGACTACTGTAACCTCACTATTCCCAATTAAATTACCAAATGTAGGTCACCAAGGGTAGTTTCAATCTGATGTGGACATTCTTCCTTTAAAAGGGCAGTGGAGGAGCTAACACAAAATTTCAGTGATTCAGCAAACAAAATTCAAAGCTTGTGAAACTGTGGATGAAAGACATATTGCCTGTATATAGGGAAGTAATAGGTATGTCAGATGAAGCAGGGGTGAATGATAGCTGTACACAGAAGGTTGAATGCATCCATAAAGGGTACTGTGAGGACATGCTCTTGGTAGGGGAACATGTGGAAAGGATAGTAGAAAAAAGAATGGAAAGGGCTTATGAATACCAAATGATGAATGCCATACTGAATAGCACTTCCCAGTGCTAGAGCAGGTCAGAAGGTAGAATGAGGCTAGTGCCTGGCATGAACTGAATTTGTCCCATGATGGTGTAATGGAGGGAGTGCTGACACCCAAGGCTGAACCTGCAAAATCTCAAAGCACCCACACTTGCCACATGTGAAGTCAGGAGAACAACAATTCGTAATGGTAACAACAAGCAAGGCAATTGTACAGGGGAAGGAATAAATGTGGATTTGCAGACTAGCTGAATCTTAGAAGTTGGAGTGTTAAAGACCAGACTCATGTGTCCTGGTCACAGGCAACTAAGGGACAGACATGTAACAAATGTGCAAAATCCCATTGATGTTGATTTGCATGGCATTAAAGCTGGATGACTCCAGGAGAAGCACAGCCCTCTCTATCCAACTCCTGCACATCTTTAAAGTGTTTTATACCCACCCCCATCTTGACACTTGATGGAAGAACCAGTGGTCAGAGTGGCCTGCTAAGCCATATATTGTAGCCTGGACTGACAGACCCACATAAATCATTGCTTGCTTGTATTTTGTATGTAAAACAAAAAGTCCTTGTCCAAAGAATATCACTGTGAAAAAAAAAAATAAATCTCATCCAGTCTAAATTGGTGGAGCTCTGCTAAAGGCAATGACTCTAAGCCCAGTTACATCAGGCTGCATCTGGATTTCAGTCAAGATAAGCAGGAGAAAAAAAAAAAAAAAAAAAAAAGCAGAAATACTGGGATTCTGGTGAAAGACTAAAGCCACTAAACCCTAAGCAGTTATTATTACATGGGATTATACTGACAGTTGACAAGCAGTATGCAAGACATTAGCCTCATTAGTGCTCATCTGTTAGTGGGCTGGTAGAAAGAAAGAAGGAAAGAAAGGAAGGAAGGAAGGAAGAAAAGAAAGAAAGAAAGAAAGAAAGAAAGAAAGAAAGAAAGAAAAAGAAAGAAAGAAGGAAGGAAGGAAGGAAGGAAGGAAGGAAGGAAGGAAGGAAAAAAAGAAAAAAAGAAAGAAAAAAGGATAGGTGGAGAGAAATGCAGAGATAAGCTCATTCAAACACACTTCAGGTCCCTCTAGTTTTTAGCCATGTTGGAGGAGTGCTGCTGGGGAAAGTCCTTAGTGAGCAACTAATTACCTGTCACACGAACATCCCAGTACTGCAGCTCTGGATCCAGGAACTGGCTTCTGTGTGGCCTCATATACTCTCAGTCCTCCAGAGGAGTGACTTGCACATTCTTGTCAGGGAGCTGAAAGGCTCTGATTTACAGCCTGGAGATACCACATCCTCATTTGCCAAGTTCAAGCCAACACTTCTTTTTAAAAGGATTTAGTTCCTCTTGCACTGCTTGTCCTGGGAAAACTGAGTTTGCATGCAACCTAGCTTTCATCGAACCACTAAGGCAATTAAACAGGGTCCAAAAAGTGCCCTTACCTACTCTACGTGAGGAGTAAACAGGAGATTTTGGTGTTCCGCAGTCCTTGCCCAGCGAAATGACTGATAATCACAGTGCGAGCAGAGAAAGGGAGGATGAATCGCTCCACAGAATTGCCCTTCCCTTCTCCTTGAAGGTGTCTGGGGCAAGAAAGAGGAAGAGAGGATGGAGTAAATTTGTGCTCTGGCTTCTTCACCCAGTCTTTAACTGTCAAAGTAGAGGAGTCCCTCATAACACTACCTTGGACACTCAGACTAGTGCTTGGCAAGGGCTAGAAGAGAGAGTTTAGGAGAGCACATGAACTTTACCGACGGGTCATCCTATTTACACACTGTCCTTTCTCAGGACGTTGCTAGCCTCACCCATACTGCTCTGGTGAGGTGTGTTGCAGGAGTATGTAGCTTGTTTACTAGCTCAGCCATGTTTTCCAATCCAAAGGTATCAAATGTTGCTGTCAAGTATTTTTAGTCTGAGCTTCTCACCATCCAGTTTGCTTTATGTACTTTCTTCCACTAAAAGTAGTGCTAAGACAACAATAGCTTTTAGGTGACTCTACTTTTGGATTAATATGATTTTAAAAAAAAGCAGCAACAGTTGATGGTATTTTGGTGATTCCATTCCGGGAGGATCTTACAGCAGTGGTACAGTTGTTCTCCACCATGACACAGCATTCCTCTTCTTCAAGGGCTGTCAGAGCAGGATATCTTTTCTAGTTCAGAAAGAGTTTAAGAGTTTGTTGTTGTTGTTGTTGTTTTTTCTGGCTGGGATTTTTTTTGTTATCATCATCATCATCATTATTTTTTAATTCTTATTGGTAGGTAGAATCAGCTAGGCTAGGATTTGGCAAGAACACTGGAGTGGAACAACCTCTGTGCTGAGAACATCGTGGAGGCTTTCTTCATTCTCCCACGAAAGGTCAGGATCTTTCCAATACTCTGTACGCTGTGCCAGGACGGTGACACCTGCAGGTCTCCTGCCTGTCTTCCTGCCACATCTGAGCAGTGACTCAGAAGGGAGGAGCTCTGCCTGCACTGAATCACTATTGCTTTCTATTATTTGTGCTACAAATTTGAAAGTCAGATTTTGTGAAGAATTCTGTTTGACCTGTAAGAAAGATCCTAGCCCTGAGGGCTACAGCTTCAAAATATGCAGTAAGTTTTTGCTTTTTTTTTTTTTTTTTTTTTTAACGGTTCCGGTGGAAATTTGAGCATGTTAACACTTCATTGATGTAGCATCTACATACTCATTGCTGCAACCCAGAAAGATAATGTGGGGATTTCAAGCATTCCTGTAGCCTTTATTACCCTCAGTTGGAAAAGGCATGACTTTTGTCTTTAAAAAGAAGAAGGAAAAAACCCTTCGGACTTTGTCATGAGAATAAAAATTGTACTGTTTGGCTGGCTTGTGGTGTTAGTTCCCTAGTCTTAATTTTCACAGGTCATCTAAGGTGTGAGGTTATTAAGTAGGACACAGAAAACGTGTCATGCTCTAATGCCTCCATTTTCCCCTCTGGAAAGGACCTTTGCTAAGATGCTGCAGCTGTGAGTGTGTTAACAGTGCTGCAGAAAAGCTATCACATTGCCCTTTGGTTAGCCATGTGTAAGGATCAAGTTGGATTTAATTCCACCGAATAATTTTCACAGCTTTGAAAAACGGACCCTGTCAACATGAAACAATTTAAATTTCCTGTTAATTGCTTAAAAGGCTCAGGTACAGAGCTTGGGTTTTCTAAGACACAAAATGTAGACTCACACTCTTTTGTTCTAAGACATCTAGTCTACCCAGTTAGCATTGGTCAAGGTCTAATTCACACTGTTTACCAATTCAGTACGTCTTCAAATCACAGTCTGAGTAAGAATTTTTCTGCGATTTGATTATTTTACCAAGATCTGCTAAGGAGTTTAGTGAGGTCAAGTACTCAAGAATCAGTCTGCTATCTGACCTATCTCACACAGTCATTTCCTTGGGGAACTGCAGGTATGTTGTGTTGCAGGGTCTCTCTAGGGAATTTAGGAAAAGGTATGAATGCAGGAGTGTATCTGGGACCTCAGTGAGGTCTGTGCAAAACCGACTTGCTGCTGGTTTGTACATATTCTGCCACAGTTCAAAGCACAATAGTAATTTGGGGGCCCAGACACCAATATCATTAAATTAGTATTATGAGAGTAGGTTGGATTCCTGCACATTGAAAAACGGGATTTTGCTGCTCTGGCTCTCTAGCTACTGTCACGCGCAGACAGTCATACATTTCATATTATTAGTTGTATTAAATGAAATAATGAGATAACAAAAACTTCATATTAAAGCATATATGTTTTTTACATCCCTGGGAAAACACATGGTCATTTCAGCCTATCAGCTATTTCTGTGGTATTTATTTTTCTCTGTTCATCTTTGAAACCCAGTAAGGAAATAAAATACCAACATAAATAAATGAAGAAGAAGGTTTCTCAACACTAATAAGCTAGACAAAAGAAACAGAACACTAGATAATGTTTACTTATTCATGATATCTTCATGAATGCCATACTTCGGAGGGAAGGGGAGATTTTTGTTCATGTTCGTCTCTCAAGCATGTTAATCATGTTTTATTAAAATGGGGGTGGAGGAAGCTAGCTTGAAAAAGCTAGAGAAGCTAAATGCAACCCAGATTAGAAGTTCACGTGAAATACTGGAGAGTAAGAGGAATTGTTTAAAGTTGGTATTATACGCAAGGGGATAGGAAAATATTTTCCTATTCTTATTTAAGGAGAGGAAATGTTGTTGAAAGGATGCATGGGTGTGTGGTGGGAGTAGAGATTCTGTTCTTGGGGGCACTTGGTTCAGTTCCCTCTTCTGTAAAAATGTCCTGTGTCAGCTTTAGTGGGTTTGTCTGTGCTGTCAGCCTGTGTAATACGTATCTTCAACATGTGAGAAGGCCCCTAGAAAATAACTGAATTCCTTATAGTGAGTTAAGTACATGTGTAAGTGTTTTTGCAATTTCAGAGTATCTCTGTGGTTCAGATCCATACCATCTGCCTCTTGCTGTGTCTCTTTTGCATTAGCACGTAGCACTGGGAGCCCTTGCTTGGGGTTTCTCGGTGCCACTGTGACCCTGGAAGTGTCAGGAAAACATTCCCGAAAGTGAAAGCTAGGCACCATGCAACAGTTTTCTTGCCTGACTAATTCAAATTTGAGAGAAAAGCAGGAAAAGAGAGACACGGGGAAAAGCAATCCCCTGCACCAGCAAGGGATCAGCTGAAATGTCAGATCAGCCCCAGTCAGATGAAACTTCTCAGAGCCCCATCTCTGCAGCACGCTGCATAGCTTCTCTTAGCACAGACGTCCTAGGGAGTCAGGGTGTGTTTGGCTGTCTTAAAGGCTATGTGTAGCAAAAACACGCGGCACCTCATAGGAATAGATTCAAGGATACAGCCACTAGAGCTGTTAGTACGGTCCAGCTAATGTCAGTGCAAGTTACCTGATCGCAGCTCTTAAAACGATGGCAGTTTCCATGCTGTTAGGCAAATGAGGCTTAGAAGAATTAACATATCTATGTGGTCAATACCACAATATGGAGCAATAGATGTGTGTTTTTCATGGAATGGTTTTGTTGATTTCTTGTGTCCCCAGGATTCCTTTGCATTTATTTACATTTTCATTTTCCTTACTCCTTTTTAAACAACATGTGCATTATAAAGCATAATGTCAGATAACCTTACATTGTAGCTGTCACCCCATTAACAGACAGCCACGCTGGGGCTGGTAGCACCTCTCAGTTCCCTGTCCTACTAAGCTATCCGACCTTAAAAGACTTCAGATTTTTATGAACCTCTTACTGGCACATGCAAGAAGCTCCTTCTTCAATATAGGACAGGTCCGGCAGCATTTAATTTTACTAGAAATACTTGCTTTTTAAAGCCTGTAAAATAATCTGTTGCCAAGAGCCTAGCTGTGAGCTCGGAAACCAGCCGGGGCTGATGTGCTGCTCCTGCTGCCGTGGGGCCGATGTGGGTGAGAGGTCACAAGTTTCCTTTGCTCTCTCCGCTGTCCCCAGAAGGTGACTTGGGTCAGGAGGGGCTTGAAAGCCGAAGATCAGAGGGAGGGTAGTCCTGGCAGCTCCAGCATTTTGTTACTGATTTTCTAAACACCTTATTTCAATAGCTCTTTTGCTAGCCTAAGTTTCTTCCAATAGATTAAAAAATAATACAAACCACCACCAAAACCCACACACACACAAAAACCAAACCCCAAAGCTCAACAATGAATGCAGTGAGTTTGCAAATCAGAGACTAACCACGCGTTTCCTCTCCTCCGGCATCTCCGTCTGGCTCTGCTGCAGTTTTGGTCACGTGAAAGGTGTGCCTTCAGGTTTACAAACCTAACGCACCTCTTGCCTGAACAGGTTCCTCTCTGATTCTCCAAGATATCACATAGTAATTATAATAAGCAGATAAATAAATGTGCTTGGAGTGGGATCTCAGTCTAAAACCACATATTTGAATAGACACCAGAAACTGTGGAAAGGCATTTAAAGGTGAATATTAACCATTTCGTTGCCCATGTAAGACTGGCAATGTCAGGCACAGGGGGTTCTGAAGGCTGATTTCATGCAGACCCCTCTCTTCCAACTGATTGATGCCAGTGCCTAAAAAAGGCATCGGTTTCCGCTGAAGCTTCTCCCACAGCTGCGGCAATCATAAGCACGTGTACTTTTTCACCGCCTACCCCAGCCCCAATGCGGATTCTTGTCTAACAAGACAGTGATCTAACTTTCCTAACAGTCAGGGCATGGCAAGGATCTGTTTTTCCCTACCAGCAACCTGTTTTCATGAAATTTGTACGACCTTAACTGTGGGAACTGACCTGCTTTGCTGCATTTGGTTGACACTGACCAATGGATTTACCTAGTGATTAAAGGGAGGGAAAGAAGTATCTGGACAGACAGACACTCTGACCACATAGCTCTGAGGCTGCTATTTAAAAGAACGGGAAATGAAAAGCAGAGGGAAATCATGGACCTGTCCTGGATGTGCCATATCGTTTGGCAATGAGAAAGACTGGTGTTTGTTTGAAACCATTTTTAAAATGTTGGTTTATCTACTCAAGAAAAAAAAGTGAAGAAGTGAAAATAAAGGAGGCTCACACAACCTTGTGGTATCATCAAACTCCACCAAAGAGCAGACGAGCTCAGGAAACCCTCCAAGATATCCACAGCCCACCAAAGACTCTCAATACCCACAGTGTGGCATTAACAAAACTCCAAGGAGGTTGTGGACGCTTTTGGCAAGTTCAGTGACTACGCACAGACATGACTTGGATATTTCTACCGTGTACCGCACGTAGGGTCTCATTTTTGTGATTGACATGGCCAGGAGTGTACTTTGCAGATGGGGCCTGGCAAAGTGTCAGCACCTTTTTATTTTCTATTTTTGCCTAGTGTGGACACAGCGGTCAACCAAGACTGCCTGTTGAAAATAAGAGGGTGTTTCATGCCATCATTTTTTCTAGTCATGCTCTCAGAGGTGAAGGGGTCACTTGAGTAACAAAATGCAGAGTCAGAGCCCATGGATTCTCGCAGTGTAGCAGAGACTGTCACCACACCAGCAGGAGATAGGAAGGGGCAAGAAGATGGGAAAATCACAGATCCCAGTTTCAAATTCCTAATAATTTTAAAACTAGCATGAAATACTACTGGAAAGGAATCTTTGTCTAAAATACTCAGACATCACATTTATTTTCTTAAGTAGGAACACGCTCAATACAAAACAAATGAAAAAAGCCCAACAACTTTTGCCATTGTTAGGAATGTGGGGAGGCCATTGCTGATTAGCAGCAAAACTACATCCAGGAAATATTAGTTGCCATAGCGACCATACTAAGTTGATTCCTTTTTCTTCTGTACAGAGTTGATTTAATTAATTCAGATATTTATAAATAGCTTCCCGTGGGGCCAAAACTAATGGCTGCAAAGTGAAGTTGTGAAGACTTGGGATGTGCAGCTCTGTGCAGACAGATGGAGACCCTGCTTCAGCAAAGCAGTCAGTGTGAGCACGCAGCTTTTAGTGTCATTCTGCATTCAACAGAGTTGTGTGTGCGCTTAGACTCACACATGTGCTGAAATAGTTTGCTGCATTTGACAGCAGATCGTGAGCATTTCTGCGTTAAACAGCGTTTTGTTCTGATCTCATTTTCACAGACTCCAATGGAAGTAAGTTATTAAGTTGTTAAAGCATTAGTCATATTTAGGAGTGGCCAGTTGCTTATTTTGCAGTTGCAGTGAGCATTACAGAAAATGTGGGCATGTACACCTTTCATGGTTTCATGTTCCTTCCAGTAACCCCCAGCCTCTGTAAGTTGTTCTCTGCAGTCCTTTCTTCCTTTTTATTTTTTTATTTTTTGTCAACGCTAGAGCTAGTGGAATTGTTGAAGCATATGCAGTTTATAATGTCCTAAAGCAGTTTTTTATTTTTTTTTCCTGGAAGTATGCAAATTAAGCACGCAGGATGTATAATTTACAGCATTGCAGTTCCCTTCTGCAAGAAATTCTCTTGAAAGCTTCACCATAGAAAGGTGCAAAAGGTCTTTCAGCTACACAGCATCATTTGCAGAGAATATGAGTTCCACACCCATTGGCTCTGTGTTGTCCCAGGTTTTAGTTCTGCCTTGTAAACACAATCACACTGTCAGGTTGGGAGAGGGAGTCTAGAGGAAAAGGTTAAGGCATTTACCATTCCTGCTGCTCTTCTGTGGTTTCATCCCCTCCAGTAGAGCATGGCCTATGCAAATGGTTCTCTACACATTTGGCACATCAGGGAGCATTAGCCTGTTGTCCAGTGTCAAGGTAGCAAGGGAGAGCTGAAACTGGAGGAACAGAAACAGAAAAGTCCAGAAGCATCTCAAAAATGACAATGACTCAAATGGCCATCTGCAAAGACTAACCAGAAAACTGGTTGTTTCTATAACACCTTTAGCATCATCATCCATACTCCTCTCACCTTTTTTCATACCATACTTTTTAGCACACATTCAACACCTTTTCTGGCCTTCTGGCCTTCTTCACTTTTTTTTTTTTTTTTTTTTAATATAACAGTCAGAATCCAGGTGGTACCTCTACAAGAAAAAGACAATGCGTCTTATTTATTTATTTGTTTGTTTGTTCATTTGTTTTAATAATTTTTACACACCTCAGCTTCTCTGAGGTGCAGTTTTCCCTTTCTCCACCCAGAAATTACGTGGTCTTTGCCATTTTCTTAGGCACTGGGTGCCACAGATGCACACAGAAAGGGGGGACGAGGGACCTGATCTGCAGAGTTCACCCTGTCACCTGCACTGGGAATCCACAGGTAACACATCCTCAGAATGTTTCTGCAAACTTCCTGTGGCAAAATCTATGCCATTTGGGCCCCTTATTTCTTTTCCCCAAGGCAACACCTGGTGAGGGAAGCTGCTGGTGCAGACCATCCCCCTGAAGCTCTGCTGCCAGGGGAGTAGGCCCAGTCAGCTAAGAGACTCAGGCCTCTTCCCGTAGCATTTATTTTGGAATATCCATCAGCTCTGGAGGCCTGGTATCCACTTTCCTTACTTTTCTGTGTCTGTGGGCAACTTCTCTTCGTTTTCACGTGCCCAAGTGTTGCATGCTGCATGGAGGAGCTTTTCAGGGAGCAGCAGCAGACTCCCCAGCACTAGAGTGAAGGCTGGGCAAGGAGGGGCACCGGGTCTGTCTCTGTCCTGTTCCTCATCCTGTCCCAGGGGAACAAGCACAACAGTGTCTCTCCCAGCAGGAACCTTTCAGGATGGTCATTTGATAATTTTGAGCTTTTCTGTTCTGTAGTCCTCACTGTAGTTTCATCTGAGCGCAGTTGCGTTGAACTTAGTGGGAGATTGTTCAAATAAATAAGAAGTGTCTCAGTTTTTAACCCAGTAAGTTCGTGTCTTAAGAGCGGCGATGTCACAACAATGAGCTGCTTCTGTTGTCGGTGCTGCATTTTTCAGGGGTTTGGAACTTTTACACCCCAAAATAATGCAAGAGGCGTGGAAAGGAAGTCCTCCTCTCCACATCTCATCACACCTCTGGGTGAGGAGGGCCTTTTTGTGTCAGAAGCCAAACCAGGCAAAATCAGATGAAGGAGGCAGGAACAGGCTTTCCTCTGCCTTGGCAAAGCCAGAAAAGGACATGTTGGAGAACCCCTCAGAGGAGGGCCCAGACAATCCCAGAAGGATTAAGCAGTGATATACTGTACAGAGTAACCAGAGCCGAACCTGGAAGCATGCAGCCCCATGAAGCATGGCTCCAGCGCTCTGTGTGCTGTTGTCCATCAGCTCCAGCATGACCCCGTGCACGCTGTTATGACAGCTGTTGGAAACTGTTATGTCAGTGTACCCTTTCGGTCTCTTCAGGAATAGAAGATGCTGTGCTCTTTGGGATTTTTTAATGCCCTGCTTAGTCTGGATCACAAGCTAGTGAGACATTGATAATTTTAACCACATACTGCACAGGCCTATTTGTTTATATTGCTGGGACATGCTCTCGGATTTTGGCAAAGGCTCCCAGAGGAAGCCTACGCTGAAAGTGACTGGAATAACTTTTCCTTCTTTACACCTTTATCTTTCCTTCTTTTGAAGAGCATTACTGCATTATCACTGTTTTCTTTCAAACGAAAATTTCTCTGTTGGAACTCATAGTTGGAACTATGTTATTTCTTTCCAGTCCATTTGTAAAGAATTTTTGTAATTTCATAACAAATGCATTAAAAGCTGTTTCAGCTCCCAAACCTGCACAAATCTACAGCAATGCCAATTTTACGATTGCATTCCGTGCTTTTCTACCCCTGCTGCTGTTTGATTTTCAGAGAGAAAGGGAGAAGCTAAATATTTATACAAGGGAAACTGAATTTACATGATAAATAAACAGAAAAAGCAAAGAAATAATCCCCCCTCTGCTCTTTAAGTTTCAGTAACACTGCGTCTATGCTGTTTCAAAAAGAAGTGTGCCTCCTACCCTCATCCCAGCTTCAGCAGACTTCCCTTTAACTGTTCCTACTCCTTTTAAGTCGTTGCATAAAAGAAAAAACTCCCATTGTGTTTCAGAAATTCAATACGATATGGAAGCCAGATAGGCTGTGTTTTTTTCTTTTTTCTTTTTTTTTTTTTTTCTTTTTTTTTTTTTTTTTAAAGAAAATAAATAATTAATAAAAAAAGAAAGAGAGAGAGATGTCTCCTGGTCAACTTTAGTATGGCACGGAAATTTGATTATCACTTGTTGACAGGCATGCAGGTCATGTCAAGTGTTTCTGACGTGTCTATTTTAAGTTAAACTAGAATTTGTATTTTGATTAAGAGAGAGTAAAAATACTTGGACAATAGATAAGTCTTTGCCTGTGAATGAAAATTGGAATATGCAAGCTATGGTCAGACAGGCTTCCACTAGCGATGTGAGGCTTTGGTTGAGTAACTGCCCACGTCATAATTTTGTTTAAAAAAAAAAAAGAAACGGAAGAACTCATGCCATCCTCCCTCCTGTTACTTTGAAAGAGAGAAACATGATCACAGCAACACAGGAGAATTAATGTGAAATTACTTGTGAAAGATAACTGGAGATTTTCTTCTTGCGCAATTTTAATCCAGCGGCAAAGTACCCACCTCCTTCTACGTAATCTTCTGTTTTCTATTCCACAAGCCTGCGTTTCTGAGTCATCATACCATGGCTTAAGCTTCAACTGTTAACTACACCACAGGACCTGGCCCCTTCAGCTTGCAGCAGGAACTAATTCAACCGGAGTCAACAGCTGAGACCTAGAACGGAGCTGGTGCGTGGTCAAGAGCAGCTCTCAGCTGAGCTTTCATCATGCTTTCAGGCCTTCGGCAGCAGCAGCAGCAGGGCACAGCCCTCTGTGAGCCCCCTGCAGCTGGCTGAAGCAAGCTGCCGTGTTCCACATCCCTGGGTCTGAAACCAGGGGTTTCGTCTCTGCGTAGGGTCTGTAAAGTTAGGAGCGAAGTATAGAGCCTAGTTAGAAGCCATTTTTCCATGTCAATATTTGGGGTCAAGGGATCACCAGAAGCGGAGTCCTAGTCTGAAATGGGGTCATGACCAGAAAACATCTGAAAATGGCTAACAAGGTCTGAGAGTCATCCTTGGTAGAAGAAATGTTAAGTGTTGCTTTCCAAGCAATTGACATGTGAAGTCTGGAGGCACGGACTGCGTTGGTCAGTATTCAGCTCGCTCCTTTTGGAAGCAGGCTGGTTGCTGGAAGAAAAAAAATCGTCTGAAGATCTGAATGTTTCTGAAGAGGGGGATGCTGAGACTTTGCTGGATTCAGTGCCTGTTTAGTCTGTATCCAGCTCTGAGCTGAAAGGCAACACTTGTGATAATACATTTTCTTCACCGCGGAGACAAATGCACCTCCTGAGGGAAAAACAGTTGCTTTGACATTTCAGGCTGGGAAACCTGTCCTTGACACATGCACAGGCCCTGATACATGGTGTCTTGGCATGGCGTACTCACGGCTGTCTGGGAGGCTGGCACCGTCCCTGCTCAAAGGCAGGGGCATGCCAGCAGTGCAGTGGAGCAGGTCCCCAGCGGAGATGTTTGCACTGGGAAGGCAGCAGAGCCCTGCGAATGCTCTCTCTGTCATAGGAGATGTGTTCTCTGCGTTAGCCGGGGTGCTGCGCGCTTGCTTACACACGGTAACGTATTTATGTTAGGAAAAGCCCCAGTGGGGCAGGGAAAGAAGAAACCAAGCTAATGTTATGTGGCTGCCAGCAGTCACAAACTGCACCGTGGCAGGAAGCTGAGTCAACTGTTTTCAGACTTCTTCTAGGAGCTGCAGTCTTGATTTGTAGAGCTGCCAAAGACCTGCAGCTCTCCTGCTTTCAGCTGGATGGGGGAGTAGCCATTCTGGAAACGCATCCACGGGATTTAAAATCAAGGCCCTGGCTAGTAACAGCACCGCATAACTGAATATCAGTGCCCAAACGACTAGGGAGCAAGAAGTGCAGAAAAAGTGACTGGCCAGAGAGCTTACTGTGCTGGAACATCAATCATTAATATGAGTGACAATGTGAAACACAAAAAAGGCAACATTCCTGTTTTACAATCTTACTATGGTGGTTCTGCATCCATAGTCACCATTTCATAACACTGCCCGGCCAAGACCACGTTAAAACTTGATCCCAAGAAATGCACTCTTGGCTCGGCGAAGGCGATGAGGCTCTGATAGTTACAGGGAGTTCAATACAGCCAGCTTTACTGCCTGTTTGTGCATCTTCACCCTTAGTAATTCTCCGTCAGCAAGATAAGTAATTCACTAGCTGATCACAGAGCTGAGAGGTTATAGGCCCATAAAACCAGAGGACAGTAAGACATGATCTGTACGTGTGACAGATGAACAATCGTGTCCAAACACAAGCTATGCCATTAGTATTACTTACTTTTAAAGCGCTATTCTCCCTGCATTGTTCTCTCTCCTTAACAATTAGTCATTCAGGCTCTTGAGAACTTTAGTACAATAATCTGTACAAGCTCATCAAGCAGATCTCACACAATCACAGTGTTACATACAAGATTTATAAGACAGGACTGGTTGGATGTGAATGTGGGAGTAATGGTCCATAGGCAAATGTGACATAAAAAGAAGTCAGCCAGGGAAGCAGCCTCCTGAACTCAGAAAGCCTAGCTGTAGTGGCAGATGCTGTCATTTCAAAATGGCTTTCATCTTTTGAGGGGAAATGGAGTCATTTTGTCACAGGAGAAGTAACTGCATAACATCCATGGTGTTTACATGCTAGTCAGTGAAAGACAGCCCCTGGTTTTGAAATCATGTAGCTATATGCATTTTCCATTTGAATGTGGTGTTAAGGGAGCCTGTGCTCCTCTGCTCCCTCCCCCTTCTTTCCCTTCTCCTTTTCAGCAGAGAGAGACCTCACCGACAAAGAGAAAATAGATTGAAAGCTCTTGCATGCAGACTCTTTCAAGCAAAGCTTGAGAGAGACTTTGGCACATAATGTCTCTGACATTATGTTTACTGCCCTTAGAAAGCAATAACCAAATACATTCTGCTGGCAGTTAGCAAGTGCAGTGATTTCAACACAGATGAGAGAAGAGAGGACAAAGAAAGAATATGCTTAGAGCATCCTTTTCACAACGAACCTATGGGCCAGCTGGAGTGTTTACAAAGCTCTAAGGCCAGCCAGCAGGGAGTTGCAATAATCTAATTTTAATTATGTGACAAAAGCATGAAGAATCATTTCAAGGGCTAACAGAGGAAAATGGTTGCAGCCTGCCAATATTCCTTAGATGGTAAAAGAAGACAAGTTAGCCCACAGAATTTAGTTGTTTCTCAGAAGACTAAATGGATCTATCAAAACTCCCAGCCTGTTGTTAGAGAGCAAGCTGGTTGCCAGAAAACGACTTTAGATGTTAAAGAAAGTTCCCAAGAGTCATGTAGGCAGAACAGCAATACCTGTGCTCCTCTTCTGAAATAAAAAATATGCTCCAGTGGTGAGAAAACAAAGTCCCATAATCATATTAAACTAGCTAATATGAAATGCAGAGTGTACTTGTTGCTAGGTACAAACTGGCGGAGCTTCAGCCTGCGTTCTCCAGCATCACGGCCTTCTGGCAGGATCACAATAGTACAACAGCTGGTTTGCTTTCCCTAAGCAAAGCAGAGTTAAAAAAAGAAAAAAAGAAGAAAAGAGGAGCAAAGCTCAAATCCTTCTGCTTTGCACACGTCGCCGCCCTTTGGGAGAACAGGACTGTTGTCTCCTGACAATTAGAGGACAGAGCTGACAGCAATCAGCCAAATCATTTTGACTCCATTGAGTAGATGGCCATAGTGAAAAAATATGGAAATAAGTTACATTTCGTGTTACCAGAAAATGAATCCATGGGTTGTTTTAGTATATTCTTATTTCAGGATGCATTGAATCTGAACTTTTAATACAAGATCATAATGACTCTGTTGTTCAGCAGAGTTTTATTCTGTCCTGCGGCTCTCTTTCACCTGCTGTTGCACGGGGATTTTGTACTTCGGTTTTATTATTGCTTGAGGAGGAGTGGACAAAATTTCACACTTTTTTGCAGTGGCATTATTGGAAATACTGCATTTTCAACCAATTCACATTTGACAATTATACAGTCATTGGGGCTTCATGGAAACTTTTGTATAAAGGCATAGATTGTTTCAAAGCCTGGTGATGTGCTTGAGCTATCCCTCTTGCCACAGCATCACTTTGATGACAGCACTACAAAGGATGCCAGAAAGTGCAAGCAGCCTGGTTTTGCTTCTATTCTTTGTTATTCCACCAAGTGAAATAACACATTGCTAAATAAGTGCATGGCTTTCAAGTTCAAGAAATGTTGAACTTGTTCTTCATGTAGAAAAGCTTTAGTTAAAGTACCTTACCATAATTCAGGGCATCGCCATGTGAAATGGGAGCACACTACAACAATGTGTGTGTTAAGCAAACACAGAATGTGGTGTGCGTCGTCACTGCGTTAGCATAATCCTCCTTCCATCTGGGTCTGCAATTTTGCAGAGAAGTGATATCATGGAAAATGGATTTGTTTCCTGTATAGCCAATGGAAAAGTGGGTGAAAGTGGTTTGGTATTTATTGTGCATGTCCACAATATTTTTGCAGTTCTTTCCATAAAATCAGCTAGGTCTTTCTGTAGCGAGACTTTGATGAAAGCCTCTATACAAATACAAATGATTATTAATGTATTCTACGAATTGTTATTAAAATAGTAACAAAATTTAAACTTTCCTCTGCTAGCATCCTATGCTCCTCTGTTCTTTAGAACGCTCTCAGCGATTACCATTACTAAATTCAACCTCAGAGTAATTATTCTCAAAAATGCTACCAGTGTTCATTACCACCTGCGAGTTACTTTTCCCCATTATGTGACAGTGATGTTGCCATTTTTGATTAACATTGATGTTCAGATTTGTTTAACTTGAGGTCTTTTTCTGTGAATCTAGCCACTTCTGCATGGGATTTCCTTCCAACGCCAAGTGCTTTTGGCGCTCAGGTTAATAGTGCTTTTTGGCACGTGTCTGGAGTAGGATTTAAGGTGTGATGTTAGCATTCCTTTGCATATTTTCAAACCTCCCCTGGCTAGGTTTTAGCATGGATACATTGCATATACTACGAAAATATGTCTGCTGTCACATGTTAGCATATACTGCCATCACACTTCAGATCAGAGCCAGCTTATGGGTACAGACAGAGAAGTCTGTCTCAGCTAGTCTGTCCTCCTCAGTGCCTGTCTGTGGTACCTGTGCTGGATGAGGTGAGAATGAGATATCTGATCACTGTATGCTGCCTGGGCATCACTGCTGCTGCCGCTGTTAGCTGTGACCACAAGGGTCAGGGCAAGAAAGGGAACAAGGTGAATGAGGCAGTAATTGTTGTTAGGGCTGGGAATGGTTCTTCCTTGCAGCAGAAATCACTGACACATCTCTCGAGAGATGCTGCTGGGGATACGGAGAGATGTAGCATGATGCTACATTGAGTCTTAAAATATAAAATAAATTGTTTCTGCAGTCAGACAACAGCCATTAGCCTGCTGATGCTTAAATTTAGTTAACGAACAGCTTTACATGCATAAATGAAACATTTTTTCAAGTCCTCCTAACCAAGCTGTAATTCTTTCCTGCCTCTTGGGAGCATGCACTAGGCATAAACTCAGACTGATGGATTCTAAATTCATTGGAAGAATTTAGGAGCACATTAGAAAAGGGAAGGGTGAGGAAAAAAAATTAAGAGAAGAATTTGGGGTTGCCATCAGCTTTTTGATAATATAAATGTTTGTATATATGTTTATACCCACCTGCTGACATGAGTAATTCTTCAAATATCTCTCAAATAATCATTTTATATTCTGTTATTATTTCCTTTGTAATCTGGCAAGGGACATCTGCAGTCTCTGGAAAACTAAAACCATTTGCCATGAATTTGGCAAACTAGGGTGCTACCAATTTTGATAAATAGTCTACAGGGGAAAAAGCGAGAAAGTGTAAGACCTGATAAGTGTAATTTATAAACAAGCCAGTTTAACTTTTCAGTTTTAAAGTGACCTTCTTTCATTTTTACAGGGAGATTTAAAATCTAGGGTCTTGAAGCCAAACTGAATAATTCCTTATCCAACCTACATGATCTTTTTTTCATTTATTTGATGCAGACCCTGAAGTGAAAAGTCCATTATTCAGTCAGCTCCAAAGGGTGTTAGCTTGAGAAGCCAGAACAGGGAACAGAGGTGGGAGAGCAGGGCACAGTGGAAGCAGTGATAAGCTCAGTATTAGCTGTTGGTTGACATTACAAAGATTGTTTTTGTCAAGAGAAGAGGTGGAAATATCCTCTGTCCTTTTCTATTTTTTTTTTGTTGTTCTTTAAAGAAAGTCAAATTTCACAGTGGCATTCCCAAATGATTAAAAGCTATATACATCAGGCCTTGCTCTCCCTCCAAGTTACCTCAAGAATCATGAGGCTGTTATCGAACAATATACTTTTTCCCCTCCAACAAGGTAACTTTTTCTCTTCTTTTGTTTATGTTGACTGAAGCTTCAGCAATCTAATGACACTGGAATTATAGACTTTTAGTATATCTTGGTTAACACCGTTAGGCAAAGAAGTAGGTACAAACATCTAAGAATATATCTAAGAATGCCGCCTCCAGTTATTTATCAGCATTAATTGCACTGAATCCTAAACGTCTTGTAACACAGCCTAATAGTTTCAGATGGGAGCCCTACAGAAGCCATGCCTGCATCTTCACAAAATACTGATCTGGAGTTAGCTTGACAGCTCAAATTCCAAGTGGGCTATCTGGTAACTTCCTGGGTTGAATATAAGCAATGAAAGAGTCCAGAAGTTTGCCCGCTGCTCCATCTAGTGCTTGTATCTTATAGGATCATGAAGTATCTTATTCTTCTGAACTCTAATATCCTAGGAGAAGCATGGATACGGCAAGGAGCAGCTTAACTTCTAGGGAGCACTTCTTTTCCACTGGCTTCCTCACTCATGAGGGTTATCTGTTAGAAAGCCTTCTCTTTTACCAGCCTCTCTTCTGCCAGCCAACCTGCTGCAGCGTTCCCAAAGGCAGGCTGAACTGCCTTTGCAAAGGGGTGATCCTTCAGGAACATTTAGGGAAAAGGAATATGTAAAGCATGAGACATATTGATTGCTAGGGTCGTGGTGATAAAAGCATGGTATATATGTCAATAATTTTGGATCCAGTTTAAGGAATTTTGTACTTAATATTACTATTTTTAAACTAAAATAGCTTATTTATACCCAGTAAGTGTCAAATCATGGAGTAATTCAGTCTCTTGGCAGTGTACACAAAGGGACATAATATAGAGAATAGAAGATAGAATATCACAGTGATCAGAAATGTGGGGAAAACATAGTTCCACACAGTGTCCACTCTCGTAGTTTAAAGAGTGGCAAGGAAGGTTTCTGAATATGAACTGAATTGTCAGAAATTACGTTGTCAGAACAGTCTCTGGTAGTTCTCACATTGGCCGACTATCACTTCCCAGGCAGCTCCCAATCACAATTCAGAAGATATTCTGGGTCAAGGACCCCTCCCATGTACAGATGCACACGTGTTTTGGTGAAGAGAGAATTTAATAAGACAGTTGCTGGTGTTCCTTTCCATTTGGCCCAGGCATGTTTGTTTTCCCAAAGCGTAGATGAAGGCACAGCATAATGCTGTGTTACTGAGAATTTTGATCCCTTGCAGTCCTAGCCTGAGAGCTTTGGCTCTGTAACTCCTACTGTAATAGTTCTTCTTTCTAGCTCTAGGCATCCAGGCAGTGTAACAGAAAGGTGATGGCTCTCACAGCCATGCTGGAGTACAACGTCAGAAGGAAATTTTTTAGTGTCATTTATATGACTTTCTACATTTTGAAATTCTGCAGCTGGATCTATACATTTGATTTTTAAGTATGACTCTAGTCTAAGATAGTGATGTAATTGTTAATAATCATCAACTTCTATATCACTAGCTGGCCTTACTATCTTCCAAAATATAAATAGGATCAAAACAAAGCAAGCAGTCATATCTGCATACTGTAGTAGCCAGGCACTACATGTTGCCACAACACACTAAATACTCTCACCTGGAACGGAGAAATTTTCCTCTATGCTGTCTTCGTAAAACTCTTTCTGAATTTATTTGTTTATCTTCCTCGTTTTCTTTCTCTCACTTTCCGCTCCTCCAAAACAAAAGCATTTCTTGCCCTAAAACTGCCAGAGAGGAAGAATGGATCTAGCACCTGCCAGAGATGTCAAGTATTGAGAATAAGAAATGGCCTGTTAAAGACAAAACCCTGAAGAAACAAGAGAAAACAAAGTAGAGTGGGAAAGTGCTTGTAGAGAGGAAGCCCATTCTGCTGCTTGTATATCCGTCAGGTCTTTATTTCAGAACAAATCACTCCACAAAATAAAATCCCAGGCAGAAGCGTTAATGGGGTAGCCGTGAGTGAGGGCACTTGTGGGTCACGCAGCCGGGTAGAACATTTGTACCCTGCTCTGTCCTCACCCTCCCTGAGATAGCCTCTATCAACTTGTTTGGAAACACATCTCCGGAGCTAGCTGCTTCATGGCAACAGGGAGGCTGGGACCGGAGCTTATGTACGCTATCTCGGCAGGAGAGCTCCATTAATATCCCTGACAAGATCTCTTTATCCTGTGCCTTCCTAATCTGCAAGACAACAGGGAAAGAGAGGGAATTCTCTGAGCTAAACCGAGTCCCTGCTGCGTGTGATTGTTACCGTTTTTACTTTGTAAAAGTTGCGTCTTTGTTTTATCAAATGCTTTGATTTTTTTTCAAAAGGAGAAGGAGGGAAATATTTTTGTTATTTCTATTCTGGGAGGGGTTGCGCAGCAGAGACTTCTATGTCCTAAAGCATTCCAGTATCCAGCCCTCCCTCCTCATGAATCCTTCCATCTCCCCGTGCCTTCTGCCCCCAGACTTCCCCTTGTGCATTAAGACCTAGGAGTCTTCTACCAGTTGGGATTTCTTCAGTAGCTGCTTATGAAGTCTCTAACGTCTCTTCTCAGTAGTTGCTGGGCCAGCGCTGGTAAGAGAAATGATGGTTTCTCTTCACGAGCTGCCTGAAATTAGAACTCACTGGCTCCTCAAAGGGAAACAGCACTTCTGACAGCACTTGAAAAGCAGCCAAGTTGTTGTGAAATGTCAAATAAACGTAGAAAAAAGAAGAGAGGTTGAAGGGCCCTGATTCAGATTTTTCATTTAGATCCCTCTGTACCCTTAGTACTACACTCAGTAATTAAATGCAATGTTCTGTATATATAGGAGGTCAGGTGACATTATTTAATGGCCCTTCCTGGCATTAAGATGTCTGAATTCATGCCAAAGCATCGCTTTTTGTAGCACAATTTTACCCCCACCATGTAATAATTTGGCTTGGTCTTAGGTACATTTAAAGAGGCAGACAGCTAGAGCAAAGCCTGTATAAAACTTTAAGGACTGACTTTGGTTTCATCCTTCCAGGTGGCATTAGAAGTGTGCATGGAGCAGATCAGGAAACAGAGCAGCCTCACAAAAGACAGCTTCTGAGCGCTGCTGTGACATGCTGGCTGAGCACTACAGGCTGTTTAGAAAACAGAGGCTTATGCAAGATGCTATGGTTTGGATGTTGAGTTCAAACACTGCAAAATCAGAGGCATCTCAGTTCCTGCCGGCTCCTCCTGTCTACTCAACACGAGGGGTTTATTTCCGAATGCCCCTCTTGGTCCAGGTGTGTATTTCCTTTCTCCCTGGAGTCGTAGGGTGTAGTGGCCAGCTGTGCCTTCCCTTTTGTGAGAAAGCTGTTTGCCCCAGACGTTCGCACATCACCTTGAGATGGGAGAATTTCGGTGGTTCAGCAGAAAGGATCAGTATTTTAAACATAACATTCTCCTCCAGCATATAGAGAATTGCAGTGCAGCAGGGACAAGGTAAAGACTTGTGACTCTGTATGCTGGAGGGAAAGAGAACTGGGTCAGAGAGAAGAACAGCGCCCGAGGAACAGATGAGGAAGGCAAGAGAAAGGTACAAAATCCTGTGCTAGGGGAAAAGAAATGTAGCCATGAAGGGAGCAGCTCTGACCACATCAAAAAAGGAACTACAGCAGCACTCTTACCTGCCCAGGAATGAACTCGCCAAACACAGGTGTCAGTCTCCAAAGGACCTGACTGTGCATTCACATGAACACAAACACGTTATTTCCTTTCCCTCAGACAGACGCAAACCCCTGTCAGAGCAAAACCTGGCTGTTAGGGAGATGGCTAGTGTGGCGAAGAGAAAAGGCTAACAGATAATATAATTATATTTTATAATAATTTTATTTCCCTTCAATTTCTCTTCGTGACATTCTCATTCTTCCTTGTGACTGTGTAAAGGAAGCCACATCTTTCTTTTAGCTAAGTATCTTAGGAAACTGTGACTGAAAGGGCCGTTCGTTTCAATATTGTGCATGCGGTGCGTTTTCCCTTCCTATTCAGAAACTCTTGGGGAAAAACAAACAAACAAACAAGCAAACAAAAAAACCGGACAAATACATAAATAAACACCGGACCTCTCCGCTGTCGATGCCGAGGCACCCGCTTATCCCCCTTGCTCGGGGGCAGGCAGCCGTGGCGCGGGGCAGGGTGACACCTGCTGGGGACGGAGGAGGGCGGTGAAATGGCGGCGCCTCAGCCAGAAGGGGCGAGAGCCCGGCCCTCATGGCGGCCTGCGGCTGCCTCAGACGCTGAGCTCTGCTCTCTGGGGACAGCGACAGGACCCGAGGAGCTGGGACAGGGGAGGGTCAGGCTGGGGGTTAGGGAAAGGTTCTGCACCCAGAGGGTGGTCGGGCACTGGGACAGGCTGCCCAGTTACTGAGCCGGCTGCAGTTGAAGAGGCGTTTGGACAATTCTGTCAGACATATGGCTTGATTTTTAGGTAGTCCTGTGTGGAGCCAGGAGTTGGACTCGATGAAGCCTGTGGGTTCCATCCAACTCAGGATATTCAGTGATTCTCTGATACGAAGGGCCAAATTTTAGTCCTTGCTGAGGCAGTGCATGGAGCCACCGACCTGCACACGTGGCTTGGTTGGTCCACAAGAGCTGAGACTTGGCAAAAGCGACCAACCTGTCCACATGGCAGGCTGTGCTTCCTCTGCCAGCCAGCATGCCAGCTGGCTGCCTTTCCTGCTGGAAGTCCAGTACAACCATGGGTAAAATGCCTGGTGCAGGGGGAGGCTTGGGCAGCAGGTGTATTGCACTGGGTGGGCACGCTCATCCATTTTGGCTCCCTTTTCTTGCCCCCCTGTAGTTACTCCCATGTCATGTTGGTCTCATGACACCAAAGCCTTTCCCTGCATGCATTAGATGCAGGTAGCTCATCCCTGTGACATGTGGATCAGCTGCAGCTACCTCAGGGAGACCTGGAGCAGCAGAGGAGCTGCTGGGCTGTGCAGGGCTTAGCATAAGCTCCCTGCGGAGCCCTGCACTCAGACGAGTTTGAGTACGTGTTGTGGCTTCCTACTTGGGCCATTTCTTCATCATAATAGCTGGAGGCTCCAAACGCCTCCCCATGCATATTGCCTGAGACAAGGGATCATAACCTCTCACAGAGACATCTGAGGGGTGTAGAGCAGAGATGTAGAGGTCCCTGAATGCCAAGGACAGGAATCATGCAGTTGCTCAGGCAGTTCAATCTTAGTTTCACAAAATGTCTTGCCCTCTGGAGAAGCTCAAGAGAAAAGTTCATCCTAGAAAAGACTCAGGATGTTACTCGTGCTGGTCTAGCAGGGTGAGCCAGACAACACAACCACCCCTTGACAAAACATATACCAGGCTGCCTACCGCTGCCTTCTCTCTCTGTGTCACAAGGCCTTCTAGGACTTTGTGCTGCAGGGAGCTAAATCCTCACCTGGGAAATAGTGGAAGAAATGTCATTGGCATTCCTAGTTTGTCCTTCTGAAGCTGTGGGAAGGCTTTGGGTGACCATTAGTAATTCAGTAACTTAGTCTTTACATTCACTACAAAAGGAGGTAAATTAGCTTGGTAGAACAGTCTGTATGGGTAATATATGCACATAGGCAAGTTTTTATTCCAAGCCTGGCGAGGTAGCCTTAGCTTAAAGTACCCGAGACCAAAATCAGCAAACAGCCTGGGTTAACTGTATGGTAAGAACATATCCTTAGATCTCTTACTTCTCCCATCTATCAGATTGTTAGATAATTTCAAGTCATGTGTGAGCAAAGTTCTGTTTTCTAAATACTTCTCACTTCTTCCTCTGTATTTTTACTGTTCTTTCCAGGCAGTACAGGATAATTTTCAGCTCCATTTTTATGTTAGTGTAACTTTTTTTTTTTTTTTTTTTTTTTTTTTTTTTTTTT
>CM021766.1:52992305-53080619 GCA_011076525.1 Nettapus auritus | reverse complement strand
TTTTTTTTTTTTTTTTTTTTTTTTTTTTTCATAAAAACAACCAGCTTGGCCAGACCCGGAGCTAGACTGAAGTACTAGTCCCTCTCTGATGAGTTTCCTCACTCAGCTTCTTAGGTGGGATCCCAGCTGGTTAAGAGCTGAGCTCTTGCTCCTCCCCATAGTGATTTGGCACAAGTCAAATAAGAGAAAAGGAAGCAGAAAAGCCTCTTTCTTCTTGAGAAAGAAGAAAGTTCTCATGGGAGAACTACCATGAGACTAAAAATTAAGGGCTACCTTTTCCTGTTTTACAGTACCTGGGCTGTGATTTAAGAGAAGAGTGGTCCTGTACTTGCAGCTGAACTTCATGGCTTGGAACGTGGAAAGGAAGATGTGGTATCTGTAGCTGGCGGTAAAGAAATAAAAAAAAAAAACAGCTTCAGAGCAGAGGTGAGTGTGGTATGGGGTTGATGAGGGAGGGAAGTGGGTACAGCCTGCGGCACAAATGGAAGTGGCGACTGGGCATATTCAGAGTCAAACCAGAAGGGGGTGGTAGGGGTGGTAACAGGCAGAACACAAATGCCACCATGGTTTTACTTCCACCTTTTGGAAGAGCTGGCTACAGTAAATGTTGTGTGCATGTTGGAGGTAGGGCATGGGACATTCAAAAGACTGACCAACTGTGTTGCTCTGTTATGAAAACAGGCATCTCCTTCCTATACGTAGTGATAACTCATGTGTACATTATATATTTCAACCAATTAATTGTTTTCTCTGTTGTATTTCCAGTACTTGTTCTGTCGTTTCCTTGTAAGCACAGACATTCCTGTGGCTTGTTGTTGCCTTGCTATCTGAAGCAGTCACCTCTCTGCAAGTTCCCTGCACAGTCCAACCATGCTCTTCTACCCCAAATCCTTGCTGCTGTTCAGTTTCTTTTTCCTTTTTTTTTTTTTTTCCTTTTTACCATACGTGTCTGCTTTTCTGCCTTTCTGAGTGATTACAATACATTTCCAACCTCCAGTTCTCTGCTGCTTAGGAAAAAGGGATCTTTCTATGCGGCCATCCAAGAAGTGAGCTAAACTTAATAAGGTAAATTTAATAGAAACATGGTAATGTGTATGTGCTCGAACTTTGAGACTTAAAGAGCAAACAGGCTGGTCACTAATTTATCTCTTCCTCACTTTTCTTCTTTTTTTTTTTTTTTTTTTTTTTTCTTTAAACTAGTGTGTAAGAACTTAAAATTACATTCAATTTCCCCAGGTGAAATAGGTGGTAGGGCTCAGCTGTCCCCTCGAGATAAAGTGTCTACTTATGCTCCAGGAAAAGACAGTTGCAGGGAGCAGAGAGGTTCCCTTTTTTCAAGACAGCTTAGATCCAGATTGTTTCACTGGTGCAATTGTAAGTTATATCAGACTCAATGGTAGAACCCTCGGTGTAATCATTTGTGGTTTCTTCTGCAGTTATTTCCTTTATTGGTACACTGGTCTCATCTGAAGGCGAGGGCTGAGGGGTGTCTGTCCCTCCATGACTTCCACAACTTGTGCAGTCCTTCTCAGTCTGTTCACCTGTAGTTTGGTGGGCAGTTGCTGGAAAAAAATGCAATGTGTTGTGCTGTATTGCTCAGTTCCTCTTCCCTAATCTAAAACAAAACAAAAATCCCAGTGCTTTGTAAAAAGGGATGGAAGTAAATGAAAGATGTATGAAACACATGCAGTAGTTCTTTTAATACCACTCCAGTTAGCACTGAACTTAGCCAGTTTATTCTGGTGTCCATAGAAGATGCATCTTTTTATTACAGGAAAAATAAGGAGCTCTAGAGGCTCCTCTCCTATGCATAGTTTTAGGATCATCTTTCAGCTTTCAGAAAAAGAAAACTACCAATATGGCCTTTTGACATCTATTGGATTAATTACAGGATTCACTGTGCTGCCACTGGTCATATTTTGGTAGTACCTTGCACATAAACTGTCTGCATTAGGTCAGTTTATAAAAAGCAGAGGATTTTAGGTGGTGAAGCAAATGCTGGAGAATACATAGCAGAATCAGGTGACTTGTTATTTTCTGTTCAGCAGAAATCTTCATGTCCTTCTCTGTAAAACCATCTACTTGTTTTCAAACCAAATTTTTTCCAGCCTAGCTGGTGGCTTCTTCAATGTCTCTTCCAGGGCATCTCTCTGTAGAGACATTAAAAGCTTTCAGCAGAGTGGGTTTTGATGTTGGAATGACACTTTGCTGCTTAACTCCTGCTTTCTTTTCCCCTGCGTAGAGGTGAGGTACTCTGATACCAAAAGAAGCCTGGAAATAATGTGCTAATATCCTCAGTGTTCACTCATGAGTGAGTGTTTGCAGTGAGAATTCCCATTTTCTACTGAGTGATACGTCTGAAGCTTGCAATGTTGCTGTATGCCCACCAGATGTGGGAATTTGGTCATGAGGCCACGGGTGCTTAGGGAAATTACTTTACTACTACTGCTGAAGAGATTTAAGAATGGTTTTGTTAGAGCTTCATAATCACGATACTGCTGACCTCTACTGCATGCAAATGAGATCCTAGATTCCTAGATCTCTGCTGCTGAGGCCAGGTTGTGGTGATTATTTGACCCGCCAGGAAGCTGAAGTCTGCTGCTGTCTGTATGGTAAGCAGTTTTAGTAGTGTTGAACTCAAACCAAGGACCCATGGTGAAATACTCACTGTCCTGTTTATAAGTCTCCTGAGTTATCTGCTCCCCAGACTTCTACTGCCATAAATAACCCATAAGTCAGGCCTCGCTGCCAGAAGTGTTAAGTGCTGCAAACCCCGATGCTAGAGGATGACTCATTTAGTGAGATGAAGGCAGAGCAGGAATCAGTAGGAAGAAACCTGATATACAAAGGAGACATTTTGAATGCAGATGACACACCAAAAAACCTGAACAAAGTAATGTTCAATCATCATAAAAATGAAACAAAATACTTCTTTTTTTTTTTTTTTTTTCCTTCCCCTTTGGGGAAAAACAAAAAAAAAAAGCACCATGTCTTTTCTAATGACAAAGGGCACTCTAATGAAAGCCCAAAGTGGGAGGGTATCGAATCCTGAGCTTGTCATTTTCTTACCCAAGATAAAAAAGTGGACTGTACAGAATGAAATATATTGAGAATTCTTCCCTATATGTCCAAACTAAACAGGGTATTCAGCAAACAGGTTGCTTCCCAGGTTGTTCTGTATCTATATAAGCTGAGCAAATAACTTATCTTTGAGCTAAATAGTTGTGGGAGATCAAGGAACCCACACTGAAAGCTGACAGCAACGGAAAAGCTAAAATAACCTTTGTACGTTTTCGTAAATGCTAACTCATGGTAAGGGGATCAAATTCCTGTAGACTGCTCTATCTGAAACTAGCTTTGGGTCCGTTTGGTTACCCTCTAGCTTATACACATAGGTAGACTTGGAGAAAATGTACCTGATAGGTTATATACCACAGCTACTAGTAGACTAATGAATTAAGTGTCCAGTGTTTATTAAAAGCTTAATGTAAACTCATCAGGGGTGAGGATGAAACCATCACATCTGACATCAGCTAAATTCTTTTTGAAGCACTGGAAGAAAAATAGCTGTTACTTTGAAAAATTTAAAAAAATGAGAAAACATAGTAATTCAAAGAATCTTAGCCATCTACATTTTAGGTTGAAGCCCTGGCTCTACTGGAATTTTTAGTAAGAGCTACTGTTAAAATTGTAGAGGCTAGTTTATCCTGTGATGTGAACAGCTCTTCCTGGCTCTGTTAGGCCAGACCAATAAAATGTTGCTCTCAAAAGATTCTGGTCCTGCAGAGCAGTAATGTGTAGAAACAAGCATCTTAACCTATACTGCTCAAAGTTCCTTTGTTCAGGGTGAAGTGAAGGACAGTCAAAAGACTGAAGGCTGAAAAGTCATTTCACAGTTTTGGCAGCAATAGGAAATCCTGAGAAGACGGGTAGTGCTACCATGGCTTAAGGGATGCAGGTACTTGTATGGAATAGAACTGCAAACAGGAAGAGGAAACTCTTGCAAGGGTATCTCAGTGTCCAGTATTACTGTAAAAACAATCTCAAACCTGGTTGTACTAGTCTTTCGTAGTGTGGTGCAGTCTGAGCATTTTTCTTCGTTGAAGGTAGCGCTGGACTGGAATTCAGCACAAAGCCATTCATGCTTATACATGGTCAATTTTAAAATTTCAGGTGTCACTTTACCCACGTGTTAATGCTCAAAATTCATAGCTGAGTGTTGTAATATAGGATATGTTATAACTCTTTTCTACCGTGTCTGTATTCAGTCTATTCATAGGTAATCTGCTGGATTTTTAGTTCTAATGTAATAAATTATTCTTACAGGAGGCAGCACGGGCCAAATTTTCTATTGCTACTAAGGGAGAGCTAACAGTTAGCACCTAGTGACAGATTTATGTTTTCACTTGTAGGCTGCCCAGCAGTGGGCCCAGCTTGAATGTAAAATATTGCTTGGAAAAGTTGGCTTTGTTAGTGAAAAAGTACAAGGCTCATTTTTTTTAAAGCTGTATTGATTTTTTTTTTTTAATATTAAAGAGAAAAAAACACAACCCTCCTTCTGCTGAGGGGAGGGATATAGAAACCCTCTAAGGAAAAATAGCTCAGACTGAGCTTCTGTCAATAAAATTGTGTAATTTAATACTAGACAGCTTTTTAATACAGGAGGAAAAAAGAACAGACACTCTCTTGTCTCAGAAGGGGAAAAATACAAAAACCTGCCTGCAGTATGTTACCTAAATCTAGCCGCAGAGGGGATAATCCCTTCAGGCACTTGAAAAATCTGTGGGGAAATAAAGCTACGGAGAAGCTGTACTCAGATATCCTGCAGCCCCATTTTCCAAAGTGATGGCAATAGGAGACGTGTTGTACAGCACCAGTGGCCAGGCAGTAAGGTGGCATTTGCTTGTTTAGTCCTTTTTATGAAGGCTTCCATGTTACCTTAATATAAATGGCCAGGGTTAGAGATGTGTAAATAGGTTGCCTCAAACTGCAGAGCTACCCCAAATCATCCTTGGTTAGAGCTGGAATTGTTTCTGTGTTCACTGTGTCCAAGTAGTGGTAAGATCATACTTAGGACACATCCACAAATGGCATTAAACTTCTTGCAAACTCCTTATAGACCTTTTCCCTCCTGCTGTCTGCACTTGAAACCCTATCTGTAAGAAGCAACTGACCATTGACACAATGCTTGACAACAATGAATAAGCTTGAATTCGGAAGCAAAAATAAGTCTTAGGTTATTACTCAAAATAGTTTCTTAATCAAATACTTATTCTATAAAACAATTACAAAATGCTTGTTTTTTTACTGGTTTCTCAGTCTGAGAGCAAATGCAAATTGCAAATTTCTCAGAAATGTGAATATTTAGGATTTCCGAGTTCTTTGCTGAAGTGTAATTGTAAGTCCTTGAAGTGATATTTCTTCTAGTTTTGCAGGCTTGAGAAACAAGTTTATGGCTTGTAATTTCCCAGGGAGTCCTTTAATACTGTCACAGTCTCCTCTGTACCCATTTGAAACAAGCCTGGAAGCTGTAAACAGCTAAAAGAAGACTGCTGCCAACTTCTGTTGTATTAACATCCCCATAATACAGTTCTCTGTTGTTAAACAACTTGCCAATGAAATCTTAGAGGAGGTATGCCCTGATGCTTTGCATGTGCAGAAGCTGAATCTCAGGGAGCTCACAGAAGGGTCAGAGCTCTGTAGCAGAGGTCCTGTGTTACACAATGATGCTTACCTTGTTTTCATACACCTCTTCAGTCCTGGCAGTAGTGCTTTGGCTCCTGATTATCCCCTGCATCCTCAGCTCCTCAAGAATGTCTGATGATTTTTGTCTCTCTCTTCCTTGCAAGGGCTGTGATTGACTGATGAACTCAGTGGTGAGCAGTGCATCTTCAAGAGGTGAAAACATTAGAATTTATTACATGTAGAGCACTTAGATCACAAAGATTTGTTTGAATGCTATTTCCAGTGCCAGAGGTTTAATTGAAGAGGTTGCATACTGAGAACATCAGTGGAGAAGGCCTGCTTGAGGCTCTCTTCACAGCTTAAACATTGCAGTAAGCTTTTTTAGTGGTTGGAAAAATGGAGTTCAGTTTCCCACTGTGGCCAATTACATCTGGAGGGTCGTATGCAGGAAAGCATGGAAGCATGTGCCAACGGCTTGTCAAGGCAATTTCTAAGCATGTTCCCAAACAGGGGCCATGGGGAGCTCTTTACAATTTAAGTTCTCTAACGTTTGGTGAGCTGATTAGAGAAAGACAATGTAGGATTGATAATACAAGCCTAACCATAGGCCATCTTGTAAGGATCACTGTGCTCTTCTGTTAAGCAAATGCTGACTTTCATATGCTTTCACTGTCTATGATTCTTGTTGCAAAAGGACTGCGTATGATCATACTTAAATGCAGCAATACAACAATTATATATTTGTAAACAGCAATGAAGAATAAAAACCAAGTTACTTTGATAACCCTTCTGAGTGGCTGTTCAGTTTCCCCATATTAGATGTGAATAAACAACGAATAACTTATTGCCAAGACACATCAGGTCTTTCAACCCTCAGCTGACAGTTATACCATCTGCCCAACCTCTACTGGCAGAAAATAGAGCTTTTGTATGAAGAATACTTGGACTAAATCAAAGTCGGTTATCTGACATCTGCCAGTCTTCATAAGCAGAGTGGGTAAGGCAACATTGGCTCCTTTATATCTGGTAGTAAAACAAAAATGCAGAACGTCTACCACCTTGTATAAGCTGACTCCGCACCGCTCCTAAAATAACCAAAAAGCACTGGGGCTCAGCTGTCAGTCAGCACATGTAGATGTCAGAAGCCAGTATACACCAAAACATACCTTGGCAAAAAAATAAAAAATGACGACGAGTGGGCAGCGTTGGCAAGTGATGTGAAATTGTATTGCTTTCACTAATACATGCATTCAGAAAAATAATGAACGTTGATACATCTTGGTTTTCTTCTCTTGAAACAGGAGCTCTAAGCATGATTTCAAAAACTTTGTTTAGAAGCTTCCTGTGAAGTTGTCTTTTAGCAAGGAGGAAGAAAAGGAACTCTAAATGAAACGCTTTCAGAGCAAGCAAATCATTTTGTTCAATCTGAAATGAAATCCTTTCATCACGTCCTTCTGTGGCACTGGGAGTTAAGTCCTCTGTAATGAATAGCAAACACCAGTAATTATTCCTTTTTTGTTCAATTTGGAATATTTTATTGCAACCCTTCTTTATTATAAAGAGAAAACAGCCACTTTAGATATTTGATTTGGTGTTTGTGATGTAAGTTGTTCGTAGCACTTGTAAAGTAGAGTTAAGCTACGAAACTGGGGACTTCATAGTCACCAAAGACTGGGTTGCTTTTCCATTAGTATCTCTTACTACATCAGTATCCTAAGGTTATAGAAGAGTTTGGGTTTAACTGTTCCCTTGTTCTTAAGAAATTAAGAAGAGTTCTTGGCAGATCTCTGTTTATTACTGACAACTTCTGGGATTTTTATTATTTTTTTTCTGTCTACTAACTTGCCCTGAAACTTTTGGTTGTAAAGTTAAGGAGTAATGTGTAAATACTTACTGTCTACACCTGATGCTAGTCAGGAGCATTGCATTCACTGTTCTGTTGTTCAAAACAAGCAACCCCCCCACGTGATAGCAGCAGAGCAACAGCACTCGCGTGGGCAGCGTGCACTCCTGGTGCGCCCTAACCCCTGTCAGCGAGGGCGACCTCTGGGGACAAGGCTGAGCGAGTTTGTTCTCTTGGTGTGCTCCAGGAGTCTGCCAGGAAAAGTGCATACCCTGCCGCCTGTGCTGGCAGTGAGGGCTGAGTCATGCTGCAGAACATAATCAGTGGTTAGGAAGCACTTTCCACAACTATTGCATGGCTTTAAAGTAGTGCTAGGAGCTCAACCCTTGAGGTGTCGCAGGACGAACGTTACTGCGGATTGAAGCTGGCTGTAGCAATAGACTCTCGTGATGATTCATTCCTGGGTCTCTGTGGAGCTGGTATGACCTTCAGTTACTATTTACCTGTGCTTTGCATATTGCTTCTTTTTTGAGAAGGTGTAAATCTTTCTGCAAATTCCTCAGGGGAGTCTCCTTCTCTGGCCTTGTCTTCAACGTTGCTTCTGTTCTCTGAAGGGCCTGCTGGCCAAGCTGCCCCGTCCCATGAGGTGACAGCCGCTGTTCTAGCAATGCTGGCACTTGTAGCCTATGAAAAAATGAAAAAAGAAATGAGAGAAGTCCTTGAGGATTCATAAACATTTAAGGAGAAGGCAGTGTTTAAAATAGTCCCACAGATTCCACAGCTTCAAAGAGGAGTGAAATATACTGGTTCGTGCTATTTATCCATGTTTTGTCACAGGTTGATGTTCATGGTGATGAAGGGGCTCTCACAGTATTTTGGAAAGGAAGCAACGAGCTTAAGCCTGAATGTGACATAATCCAGTGTGGCTCTATCGGAGTATTGTTTCAGTACTTCTAAGTGCCGTCTGTCTGTGGGTCAGCGGTTAGGAATTCAAACTCCGAGGGTTTTAAATTAGCACATGGTAAGGTCTTAACCTATGTACCTTCTAAACAAGAGCTTTCAACCTGCAAAGAATGCAGGATTAGAGCCTAGAAGTACTTTTGTCTCTTCTCTGCACGTTTGGACTTGATCCAACTCAGCTATGCAAACCACACAAAGTGGTTGTGCACATGTACCCAGGAGTATTTGCATATATACAGGTCCCCTGCCTCATAATAACACTTTAAGGCAAAACCCACCTTGCTGAAGTGTTGTAATTCCACACTGGTGTGGGAGATAAGTGCCTCTAAGTGCCTCTCTCATGAGATAAGTGACAGAGACTGTGAAAGGCAACTTCTCCAGTGCTATACGATCAGGTCATGCCTGTGACCAATGGTGGGTCTACTTCCCCTGTAGTGTGAGAGCTGGATTAAGCCAAGCGATAACTCTTCTCTTAAAGAGCTCCCTGAAAGCATCTGAGCTACAGTTATGTCAGCAGAAACATATCTCTGTATACACATACGTGCTTGCATGCTAAGACATCTAGTAACATACTGTAAGGAGAGTCTAGGAGAAGTCACTACCTGGCTTTTGGCTTCTTGGTTCTTCTGTAGCTCCTCAGAAGGCAGCTGTGCTACAGCCACCCTGTTAGAAGTGTTGCAGCCCATGGCGAAGCTGTGACCATCTGCTTCTCCTCGCTGCAGGTCCAGGGAGTAGAAATGCCCTCATCTCTCGCTTAGGAGCTTGTTTATTCATTATCACCAAGGAGTCCAACTGTTCCCAGGGCCTGTTGCTATAATAAATAACACCACAGAAGGCTTTCTTCTTCTGTCCTGGCTTACAGACGTCACCATCTTTGTCCAAGCAGCCTCATCTGAAGCTGAGAGGGAGTGTGTTTCTTCTGTGCCAGCTGGGGATGTAGGTCTGAAAGCAGCAAATCTCTGTGGGTCATTGAGAGGGGTAGGGAACCTCCTGGGGGAGCTCGGCTGAAGGCACTTGAGTGTCTCCAGCTTTTTTTTTTGTGTGTGTGGAACAGGATACTGTCAGGTAAAATAAGTACACATATTGGTGTCTGGTTGGATTTCTTAAGTATTCTTCATTACCATTAGAAATTGGAAAAGATGAGCACTGAATCTGCAATTCCAAACAGCAAGGCAACCTTTAAATGAGAGTAAATGTAGTCAGGAGGCAAAGGACTGGCTGTGGTTAGGGAAAATGTTTTAAATGTCCTCCAAGATCATCGTACACTTTCTTGATTACCTCCTGCTTCTGTCCATGTCCTTTGACTTAGATGTTTGTAGGAGATGGGGAACTGGGGATTTGCTTCCAAGAAGTTTTATAAAAGACAGCAGAGAAATGCTAATGGAGTGCTGTCAGTTGATGATCGTAACCGGTCGTGTCTCAGGTTACTTTGGCTGAGATCATCAATGGTTATAGTTAAATAAATTTTAGTTTTTGGAAATGTTGACAGAAACAGACACTTTCTATGAAATCAAAGTATTCAAAATACCTCATGCCTATGAGAAGTTTTGTGTCCTGAGATCCTAGCAACAAATAAATGTCAGCTTGTGACCTTACTCAAATTCATATCAGAAAACTTAGTGCAAAACTTGACTGTTTTTTTCCATGTATGTGAAACTGAGATGTTTACATGCCAAATGCATCCTTCAGGTAGTAAGGTTGGTGAGCTTTCAGAATCAAATGATTCTGTGCTCAGAGAGAACGGCTCCAGCCTAGGAGATCATTCTGTGGGCATGGCTGCAGGCAGCCCTCTGCGTTCCTCTTGTCTGCAGCCCAGACAGTCAGCTGGTCTGGCTGGAGATCCACACAAACTCTTCTGTGTGGCAGTGAGCCTGAAGTGATCTTCCCCACCTCAGCATGCCTTTGTTTGACGGTGCAAAGCACTGCACTAAGGTTGTTACATGGCTTTCAGGATGCAGCTAGCATCTCTCGCCATGTGTATGCCTGTTCAAACCTACCTGCACTGGCATCCTAGAGCTGCCAGGAACTCTCATATGTGAATGTACTGCCTCGAGAAACAAGTTTCAAGAAATTTTGTTGCTTGTTCTCCCCTTCCCACACACTCCCTCTCCACAAATACCCAACAGGGACCTGATACTTACGCCCCCCTTGAACTTGCACAGAATTCACGTCAACCTTTTGGTGCGCTGGTTTGTTGTTGTTTCTGTTCTGTTGTTCCTCTCCTCTTAGATGTTTGCAGGTCGTGTGTGGTAATGCTGAAATGCGCTTGTTACTTGGTGCATGCTGGTATGCGATGCACAGGCTGAGTTTCTTGCCTGAATTCCTGATTAAACACTTGCAGTGATAGTGCAGTTTTAAAACTTGTTTGCAAGTAAACAATAGTGAAATTTTAGTCACTGCTAAAGGGTGACTTTTGTTTGTTCCTTCAAACATAAAGTAATAAAATACTGAAACTGAAATTCAGTTTCTATAGTAAGGAAATGGGTTGAATGTAAAATCACAGGTTGTAGCATAATCAGAAACCAGGTAAGCTTTGATTCTTATTTTACAAATTAATTATTGGTACATCAATCGCCTGTCTTCCTTTTTAAGAAATATACAGGATCTAACAAGTAGCATGAGAAATGCACACGTTCATGTTTATGGAATGAAAAGGACCTTCTTAGATCTCACAGCTTGTACACTTAGAGCCTGATCCTGGAATCTCTTGTGCACGTGGTTAAATTGACATGGTGACCACTGTTTTCAAGCAACAGGAGCTGCAAGCTTTCAGGAGCAGACTGCTCATATTGGTGCTGACCGGGAATGATGGAAAGTCTTCCTCATTTTAGTAGCTTTTCATCAATCTGTAAAATTAAGAATAGGCATGTTTTAGTACTAGCAAGGCACCAGGACATGTGTTGGTTCCCAATACATACGAATATATAGGATATTTTCCTTCAGGAAAACCCATGGGATACAGCATAAGTGAACCACAACACTGTAATTGGAGAGAGAGGAGCTGTGAAAAAGCTAATAGTGGTGGGAAGGGAAAAAGTGCAGGTCTCTCTGCCTTGTCTTGTGAGAATGACAACCAAAAGCCAGTCACACGGATGTGCACGTTGGGAAAAATCACTATGAAATCAGAAACAGCTGTTTCCCTAGATGCTTGTGTTACACGGAGGAAGTTGAAATGTATTTGTATTTTAAAATGAGCAGAGCTGTTTTCGGGTCTTAAATCCAAAACCATTCAGTGGCTTGCAGGATGATTTGAAGAACTGAATGGCAAGCAAGGCCTCTCAGTGTCTGCAGCCTTATCAGCTGTCTCCTCTTTCAGGTCTTAAATTAGTGAGCTGCTGCAGAGGTGAGAAAAGGACTATCCGCGTAATGGCATTCCTGACACAGAGCAACTTCTTGTTGGTCTGGGTAAGTGGAAGATTCTCATGTAGTATCACCAGCCTGATATGTACTGGGATAAAGAGCACTCTCCTAGTGCTTGAAGGCTGGCTCAAGTTATCAACAAAACAAAACTTGGCTGATTCGAAGGGGGAGAGGCAAATTTCTGAAATTTTTAGTCTGACAACATCCCTGTTGTGTTCAAACGGTAGAAAGCTACAGGGTGGATTTTTCAGTACCTTTTAGCATTGATATTTCTCTTTGATAATAGGCTGGAATGGTTAGGCAGCTGCGGAGGAAGCGCCCTGACTCCTGGCGAACAAAAGTAGTTGTTCGGGAGAGAGTTTCAGACCAGAAGGATTCTAAAAGCCTGCAGCCCATGACATGCCTCTGCCTGAAGAGAGAGACTCTCATTTTTCCTTTGCTCTTGTGCTCTTGTGATGCTGCTGCAGTCCTGAGGAAGAAGCTGACTGCTAGAGACAAGGACCGTGGAGCAGAGGGGAAAGATCTCCCGAAGGAGGGAGGTGGGGCTGCAGCTGAGGTTCAGGAGGCAGAAGACAGAAAACCAGCTGAGCTGTGGAGTGGGCAGGAGGAAGGGATAGGGAGAGACGAGGGGCTGAGAAAGAGGAGATGGGCATCGCTGCATGAGGTGACTAGAAACCAGAAACACTGGATGCAGACCGAAACAGAAATTTTGCAAATGAAGTCAAAGCCTCTGGAAACCACGTGAGAGCTGCTGCGCTTCAAAGACTGGTAGCTTAGCTGAATCCAATGGGACTTTCACAGCCTGGCACTATATAATGTTTCTTTCCCTGTAGTGTTCTGTTCCCACGCTGAAATCTTACCTGGATGGAATCAGATGAACTCGTCAGGGCTTGCACCTTACGGGTGGGCCCAACTACAGGCCTGGCAAAGAGCAGCCCTGCGTGAAGTGCTGGACTTCTGTACCACATCTGTGCTGCACCTTCCCCGTGTTCGTGCAATGGGTTTGACACCTGCCAAGACATTCTTGCCCTGCTGCCTCCATGGAGCGTGTGCTGTGGAGGCACTTGAGACAAACACTGGTCTCCTGCTGAATTTTGCCCTAGAGCAATGGGACATAAGCTTTTCAAATAATGTCTAAAAACACACACAAATGGTGGTGGTCATGGGAGAGTTCCAGCCCAAACAAGCCAGCTGCTTTCAGTAACACAAGAGGAAAAGCAGTTGACTTGTTTGGGCTGAAACTTTCCTCCAGAAGGGCATTGCATCAGTAAAAGTTTACCCCAGCGGTAGGGTCAGGCTCTAGGCACCTCCCAGATGGGCTAAACACCTTGTAGAGTTGGGCTTCCGTGTGGAGCCTGCGTTTTGGCATAAAGCTTAATATTTGGAAGACTGGGAAGGGGAAGATGGAGAAGACCAACTGACTGGGTAGTCACCAGAGAACCAACCGCCCGTTGGCGGTGTATCGCTAAGCCAGCTCCATGGCTGGCTTTCTTGCCTGCGTCGTATTTCAGTGCTGCATGTGGTCCAAACGCCGTGCGTAATCTCTCCATGGTGACTGCACAGCATTTGTTTCTATTTAAGGAGAGAAAGAGGTTTGGGTTTTCTGCCAGAATTCCCACTCAGGTAATTACACTTCTGCCTGCAGAATTTCCCCAGAGCTTCAATTGTAGTAGCTGTTCCTCACTCCCACTCCTAAAAGGCGCCGGCACAGACCTGCCGCAGAGTTTCAGGAACACGGCAGCGGCTGCTCTGCCGAGGCGAGCGAAGAGACCCTGCCATGTGTTGCTTGTGCTTGCTGTGCCCCTCGTAAAGCTTGCTGCATCCAATCGTGCTGCTCTGCAGCTCTCCTCTTTCTGTGCCTGACTTCAGCATAACAAGTTGGTCTTGCTAGTGATACTGCTAGATGATAGTGAGACAGCCAGCTGGAAGCCAATGAAAAGATGATTAGGAGCCAAGAGAAAACCATATGGAGAGAGCGGAATTTCTCTTTACAGAGTTATAAGTAAAAGTGTTTGTCTTTGGATCCTGCTGGCTGTTTTTTCCCTTCTTTCCACCAGTTTTATGGGTGGGAAGTAGTTACAGTTGATTAGCAAATTCTTCCAAATCACTTTAGCTAGAAGAAATGTTGTAAACAGGAGAGATTTCAGGCAGCTCTGTCAATATTCAAATCAACGGGCCAACCTTTCAATGGAAATAAATATTTCATAGCTATTAGGCTAATGTTAACTACAATACCGCACGCGATACCAACATTATGTACATCCAAGTTTTGCAAAAGGTAGGATAAATTAAATGAAGGATCTCTTGCCTCAAATTTAGGTGTTGTGGAGATTTTCCTGAATTTGTGACAGCAGAGCTAGTAAAGTCCAGCACAGTCTGGAAAACACTCCCACAGATGCTCCGTTCCTTTTGAAGTCAAATAAATACCTTGTTCACTCAGCCTTATGCAGAGATTTAATATGGATGGTGTCCAACATTAATAACATATTAATAAGTTAATACTCAGCAAGCAGCCTGTAGTAAACAGAACGAAGACAATTGAAACAAATTATCGATTCATGGAATTTAGTCTCTCTTCACAGACTGTTCACATGCAGATTGTGTTGCTATTGAATCTATTTCTTATTCAGATTTACTAAATGAAAGTTATGGTGAGAGTGTGGGTTTCAAAAAAAAAATTCTGTTAACTAATTCTGTATAGTTCACATCCTCGAGTCTCAAGCTGCTTCGCATATGTTATTGTTTCGATTTCCCCAGCTGACTGAATGCTATTCAGCTATAATAGCACCGAATCCCTCCTTGAGCCTATATTAGGAGGAGGCATGCTCCAAGTGTCTCTTTGGGGCTGCAGCTTTCTCGTGAACATGTGATAGTTCAAGGGAATGGGAATAATAAGTAGGAAGTGAGAGTTTTGGACAAAACCGTGTGTCTTCCTTTCTGCTAAGAGAAAGTTTCTGCCTGTTCCTAGAAGACTCAGGTACAGTGAGTGCTACTTAATAGTTGAGAGCAGGTTATGCTAAGCTGTGTTTCTCTTGCTGCAGTGTTCGCAGTGGCTTTTGCATGATGTTTTTTTTTGTTTGTTTGTTTGTTTTTTGAATAAAAATACAGGCTGGCCTTAAAAGGGGTTTTATTTGTATTAGGGTGAGATACTAAGCGTGTGTATCAGAAATGTTTTTGCTTTCAGTCCAAATGCAGCAGCCTTTTTCATCTTTCCAGAAAGTGCCAATGGAAGCTCCAGGTGTATCTGTTGGTCTCAGTAGGATCCGTGCTGTCAAACTGGGAACTGTATTTTGGTCTTCCGAGGAAGCTTGTGTTTCTGCCACTGAAGACTCCTTGCAGATTGTAGGGTAGGAAGGAGTCTCGTCCCCAGCGTAAGTATTGCGTGGTTTTTGATCTGCACTGAACATTTGTAGTAAATGCTGGAAGGCAGCCTCTGTGTCAGGTGGGCTGGGAGCAGGTCAGAGGCACCACTTCAGTTTGCTGGGCTGAGCCTGCCTTCTCTTCAGACCCCTTCAGACCCGTACCTGCTCAGCTGGAATAGTGCCACGTCTTGTTTGGACTCTTCCCTTTGGATTCTGGGGCTAAGCCAAAACTCGCTTTGCTGAGGGAGTACAGGGACCTGGGAGTGGGTTCCCTTGTGCTGGGGTAAACCAAAGCCAGCTGTCAGAATAGGGCAGCCTTTGTGTGCATGTGGCAGGAAGGGTTAGCATAACTCAGGATCTCCTGGCAATGCCTCCCCTGGGAACAAGCTACGTGAGGTGCTGTGCTGGTGGAGGAGGAGGCATGGATGTGTACAGACAGCCCCACATGGAGCCTCTGCTCAGCATCAGGGTAAGCCTGCAGATAGGGGAAGTCACCCCGTAGAGGTGTGAAACAGGCCCACGATCCCATGCACTTCTAACTGCTGGGGCAGGCAGGGAATATTCCAGGCATCAGCCTCGCTCTGTGAAGCGATGCTAGAGCTCCTTTCCACGGGACAGGTCGACTCCACTCCTGGAAGACAGCTGTCCCAGGGGAGCCCCAGCTGGATCCAAAGTGCTGTTGTCTGCAATCTAGGTGTCTGGCAGAAACGTAGAGGCTCTGCCTGGCTTGACTGCAGCTCTCCCAGGTTGGAGGTGAGGGAGATCTGTGAAGCTGGTTGGACTTCAGATCTGAACTGTCCTTGTGGGTGTTTGAAGCCGGCATTCTCCTTTCAGCGTGTCTGCATGTAAAGCTGCTGCGCTTTGGGCTCAGGATGCTCCTGAGATGAGAAATGGAGCATGTAATAATAGCTGTTTTCCAGGGAGAGCCTTGCAGAGTCTGTTCCATCCCTTTGCCTTCTGGATTAAATTGGAGTTTCCATGTATTAGATTTTATTTTTTTACAACAGCTAGCTGCGATGAGGCCTGTGCTGTTAATTAGAGCTCCTCTGCTGTCTGCAGAACGCAGGGTGTGCTGAGCAAAGCTTTTCGAGCGCTGTTTTCCTGAACTCCAACAGGCGAAGCACAAAGCAGCGGCCTCATGCTCCCTTGGCAGGCAGCAGGGGTGAGGTAGGGAACTGCTTGTTCCTAGTGGCATTTCTCTTCTGCTGGGAGGCTGGCCATGCGGCGAGGTGAAACCAGTGCTGCTCATCTCCTTCGACTGCCAAACGCACTCCATCACTGCTGCGAGCGTCTCGTCGTCAGCATGCTTCTTGCACAGTGGCCGAATGCCGCTTTGGCAGGTGTTTAATACAAAACTGTTAGAGCTTCTAAAGAAGCTGTGCCACAGATTTGCTCCTCTGCTCGTTGGCAGCTTCCTTCAAACTCCCAGCCACTTCTAACCGTAGCTGTATCATGGCCATGTATTTGTGTGCTGACCTTTTGCAGTCGCCGCTTCCATTGCTTCCTTCAGCAGGCCCTTTCCCTTTACTGGGGAGTATCCCTCTACTTCTCTTCCTCTTCCCTTCTTCTGAGCGGGGGCATTCAGCCTGGGTCTGTCCTTGCTGGTTCCGTTTCATCCATTGTCTTGGTTTGTTGTGGGACGTGGGCCATAGCTTGCTTTGTTTGCCGAAGTCTGCATAAATCGAGTGGTGGCAGGCTATGAGTTTTAGACATTCTTGTGGTGTAAAGCAGTATGTGGGAACAAGCTTCGTGTATCTGTAGTCAAAGAATTAGCTAAGTAGTTCTTATTTAACTCTGGTTTGTGCTCAGTTCCTGAAGTCCTCTGCTATACTTTTATGCAGAGTCCTAATGCAAAAGCTGTTCAGAAACAGATTGATTAAACTGCTCGGTCTTAATGGGGAATGGTCTACGTTCATGTGAGAGCTGAGATCAGAAACCTGCTTGCTTCTATTTAAAGTGCTTTTCCTTAAAACAAAACAAAACAATACCTAAAGATGTTCCAAAATTTCTTCCAGAACATTTTTCACCCTTGTATTTTTCAGGGAAGATTAGCAGAAATGTGGAGCTGCTTCAGCGGTTGTGGAGATAGAAATTAAAAAAAAAAAAAAAAAAAAAAAAAAAAAAGGTTTAAATACAAAATACAACAGCTCAAGAGGGGAAAATAAAATAGGCTGAAGAGTGTTTTCTAGACACATACTATCTGCGTGGCTGGGAAAACTTCTAGATTGGGGAAATACTACAAGTCTGTTCATTTTACGTATGGACAAGCAGTGATACACCAGAGTGCTCTATATCATGTGTATGCACTGAGTGTAGAAATGCCTTGTTCCTGGGAAGCCTCCGTCTCTGGAATGGAGGCAGCAGCTATTTTTAGTGGTGTGCTGCGACATTACACAGGAGAGCACAGGAGGATGCCCTTTCCCAGCTCACTCTGTAGATGAATTTGCTAATTTACTAAGGAATGGTCAGATGACAAAGCAATACCAGCAGGTGAGCATGGACACAGCTTCATCCTTTTCTTTTCTTTTTTTTTTTTTTTGAAAGAAGCTAGCAAGGCTGTGCTGCAGAACAGTCAAAAAGAGGTAAATAAAAGACAAAAACACACACACAATAAATAAATAAATAAATTTTTAAAAGGCTGCAATGAAGAGCTCTTTAAGCTATGTACTGGACCTGTAAGCACCTGGAAGGAAGATCAGCTGTAGAAGTGTGCAGTGCCTGGGCTGTTTCTGTTGTGTGCCCAGAGCAGTGGGTGCTGAGGTGTAGGAAGTTGGTAGGTCCTGTGTCAGGGCTGGAAATGTCCCCTGTGTAAAGGGGCAGCAGGAACCTTGATTCTTGCGTGAGGGCTGTTCAAACCCCATTTGGTGAAGATTTAGCTGATTCTTGGACCAGGTACCGTCCTCTGTGTGCATGAGGCTTGTCATTGCACATGAGAGCAGAATATCAATCCCATGTGTTTCTGACACGAACAGTCGATCTGAGGTGAAATTCTGATGTGAAATCTTACAATAAAAGTTTGCAGTGCCGCTGCGGGTGTGTGGAGACTTTGGTGAGCCTTGCCAGGTTGCGAGAGTTTCTAAGTCAACATTTTGCTTGGGTGATGATAATAGGACCGTAACATTTACTCTTCTGTTGACAGCTGCTCTGCTGATTTCCCTCTGCAAATGACTTCGGGTTTTGCAAGTATAACTGGTGAAGAGCCATGTGAGTGCGACAGAACAGCCTTTTACTGCAGTAAATGGAAAAAGCAAAATGCAAACACAGTCAAAATCTCGCCTCTTGTATCCTAATTGCTCGCTTTTCAAACTGGTGTGGTTGGGGTTTGGTGGAGTTATTTTGTGCTGTCTCTTTTCCTGGTGTGCATTTGTGTGTTTCTTCTCTGCCCCAGACTAGACTTATTTTAACACAAAGGTTGTTGTGTGCTGTCGTTGGGGTTGGTAACGCATAGTGAAGTAGCTACTAAAGGAGGCTATTTTGGCAGTCATCAGAGAATATATGTGCAAAATGTAGGACTGTCTAAATCAGCAAGTGCACACAGGATCCACATTTTTCTGCTTAGTGGAAGTGGCAGAGATCCTGTAATAGCAAAGCATAATTGCAGGTTACTCTATTCTGATGGCTTTCTTCAGGAAAACAGAAATATTCACATAAAATCATGATTGAAAGCGACAGATTTCAATGCAGTTTAAAGACCTGTGAGGATCCCACCTTTATGCCTTTAGGAAGCCTGCAAGAATGTTTTAATAACTTGTCCTGCTCCACTTATAACGGTGCTGATCCTGGGAGGGGAGATGACATCTCGTTGTGCGTGTTGTGAGCAGATACCTTCAGCTGCAGTCGCAATATAAATATGAGAAATACATTTAAAATCATCTGGTCATGTTTTGAGCTCTGGAATCTGAGTTGCTGTAAAGGAAGATGGCGAATGGGTCTGAAATCCATTTGGGACTGTGGCTTGGTTTGTGAACCTGTCACCAAAGATCTTTAATGCTGTATGCAGTTTCACATATGGCCACCATAACGGTACCAGTAATGTTTTTCTTTAGTGTAAATTAAGCAAATGTTCAGCCTTCGAACATCCATGCTAATTTCTCCTGTTGTTTACAAGCGACTCCCATTGAGGCCATCAAAGAAAAACGTATGGGCTTATTGATATAATGTCAGCTTCTCGAAGCACTTCACGCTGTGCCTATTCCAGAACTGATGGGTATTTGACATGCACTCTGCAGCACTGAGAAAGAAAAATATCCTTAGATGTCAAAAACAGTTCCCAGGTGGGAGCCTCACGGCCAGAAGGATTAAGGTGTCCCCTGGCCTTCAGCCATCAGTTGCCTCCCTGCCCTATGCTCTTCTTCTCAGGTATGTTGACTTAGATTTAGCTTCCTCCAAAAGGAATTTCTATCTTTCCGTGCTCCTTGTTCTCTTACGCAAACCTTTACAACTAAATTTGCCCTAAGCTGTAGGGTGTCTGTGCCGGGTGGTGAGAGACTGAGCACTTTGTCCTTCATAAAATTTATTTCAGCCTTTAAAATTATAGCGCTACAGTAAGCTTCACAATGTGGCATTAGTAGTTTTCTCTAAGAGCTACGACAGCTATGACCTGGCAGGTTTTGCTGTGATATCTCAGAGCATTGTGTTTTTGTGTACAGCCAGCACCTTGTCTTAGACTGCATCTGAGAATGGCATTTTGCTGCTCTTGGTGCAGGAGCAGTAACTTCTGGCTGAAAGCAAGGTGAAGAAGGAAAGCTAACAGAGCTTGGATTCACCATTGCTAAATTCAGCAGTGCCTGTCTGAGTATTTTAAGTTTCCTGGTGAGTTATTGATTAATTTATGTTTTGTTACAGTTTCCAAATTCTGAGCTTAACTTCTGTTTTGCTTGCACATAGAAGAGTTTTGCTGCTGAAGCCTGGGGAGTTGTTGCTGTTTAAGACTGGTCTGACACTAGAGTCAGTTTAATAAAATCCATACTGATGTAGGCAACGGATAATGTCCCAGGGCTTTAACTACTGAGCTGCAGAGATCTTTCCTTGTTGTCACTGACCATTTAAAAAAAAAAAAAGAGATAAGATTCATACTCTATTTTTATTTGCACAGGTATTCTGGTGTCAGAGCTGCTGCTTTGTGCAAGGTAGGACCTCTGCATAGTTGGTTCAAACCCCCCAAACCAGACTGGTCTGCCAGGGGTGCGTGTATCATGGCACAGACAATGCAAGCTGGATCAAAGAGCAGCTGTGGCTTAACCACAGAGCTGAGGTCACGTCAGCAGGTGTCAACCACCTGTTTTAATCGGGCTGAGTCTGGCACAGGAACATGGCTGGGCTTGGCAGACGGGCCCCATCGTGCAGTGTGTCTGGCAGCCCAGTCGTGCAGGGGTAAGCCTGCTTAGCCTTTTGGACTGGGTGTTCAATGAAGTCAGGGTTCAGATGTTTCACGGGCTGAAAGCTTTTTGGATTGGGAAATGAAACAGGTGGGCCTTGCGAATCTACACCCTGACTTGCAAACTCACGGGACTCAGAACGGCACAAAGGTACCAGCCTGAGCAGTGTTCTGCACAAGGCAGAAGCAGTGTTTACCAGAAGCACTGGCTCTTCCTTAAACCCAACCAAATTTTTTCATTGTAGAGCATCTGCAGTGCACCCTTCCTGGGGCTGGCCCTTTAAAACTATCAGACATTTAAAACATTAGCTGGAGCTTTTAAGCGATGGTCTGGCAAGTGTCTGCTGCTTCTCCTTTTACCTCGTGAGAATTTAACTCTGTTTCAGCACAGTCCAAGCATCTCTTCATAACATCACCAGAAAACAAAGCTTAGGCACTGATTTTGCAAAATGCCAGCTTCCATCTTCACTCCTCTGCCGTGACTCAAGTCTGCTCTGCAAGGCCTTGCAAGTCTAGGGCTAGGAAAATAGTCTGGCTTGTCCTATCTTCAATACGTTCATCCTTGAAATAGCCCTGTAGGTAGGGAACTGCTACATCTCTAGCACAGAGTTGGGCAGCTAATCACATAGTACGTCTGTGACAGAGATAGGACTCCAACCTGCATTTCTCCAGGGCAAAGCTGGCCCCTTGCATAGCACTGGCTTTTGTCTTTGCTTGTTGTTCTTGCTGAAACTGCCATTTGGCTGCTGAGGAGGGAAAAATGCTCACTTTTGGAAAGCCCTGCTCGCAGCCCTTCTCTGAGCATCCACTTCAAAGGGTTGGTTTTTTTTCTTGCTTAGTGTGTCTCCCTCCTGACTGTTCAGAGATAATGCTAATACTAACAGCTCTCATCAGACATTAATCTGTACGTCATTTTTTGCCAATTGAAGCACGAGTAGGTTGCACAGATCTGCTCAGCAAACAAGTGTTCCTTTCAATTGCTGCCTAGGCTCTGGTCTCGCTGTTAGCAGCTGGCTGTTTGGGTTGTGTTTTTGTTAAGTAGAGATCCTATTTATAGGTGGCAGAACACATGCACGTCCTTGTCTGTGCTACTGCAGATCCTGGGTAATCTCCTCTGCTACAAAAGCCTAGGCTACCAGCTAGCATTCTGTGTATTAAAATTAGCGTGGGAGAGCCGTAGAGGGTTTTTTCTTCCTCCCCCTCTTTCCATCACTATCTTGAAGCTTTGGAGCAGACTGATAACGCAGAGATAGGCTGCTTGTCTAAAAGCTGGGGGCAAATGTTTCCCTCCTAGCCGGCCTCTTCCAGGTTACGGAGGAAGCGATCTGTGACAGAGTCACGACATGACATGCCGTTAGTTAGCAAGCGCTCTTGTGTCAAAGGATCTGATTTGCAGCGAGGTATTTCATAAGCCTGCGCTACACCCCATGCTTTACCCAGAGGAGGGCAGAGTTGGATTTTGTTTGCTTCTTGCAAACGAGATGGCAGGCGAGCTGTCTGTGGTGACAGGAGCCTGGCAGCTGCCTCATTCCTGCTCAGGGGCTGGGGGAGAAGAGGGTGTTGGTTAACACCCTGCAGAGGAAAACCTATCTGTATCTGCACACTTGGTGCTGCCGGTGGGATGGGGAGATGACCTAGTGCCTCTCTAGTGCCTCTAGACACCCGAGGAGCCCGTCTGTGGCACTGTGCTATTTAGAGGCGCTGCTTGCTCGAGTCACTCGTGGTGCTGCTCGTGCCTAAAATGAAAGCACTGATCCTAGCACAGCGCAGAATGAAGTTCTTAACTGCAGAAGGGGAAGCAAAGGTAAAAAGAAATGATTGCAGCACAATTCTAGATGATGCTTAATAGTAGTTTTTTCTCCTTAATTACTTCAGTGGCTCTGATGTTTAAGGGATAATGAGGGGTTATGGAGAAGGGTAGGGAACCAGCCCCCTCCCCCTTTCTTGTTTGGGAAGGAATTTCCCCGATCTCGCACATCTTCACTGCTCTCTTCCTGACTCACGCTGCTATGTTTCACATGTAGTGTCATCATCTCCCATTGCTCCTGGCCCTAGCAGCTTCTCTGCTTTTATAGTCACACTGTAATCCTTATTCAGCACTTTCTGCACTGCTGCTTACAATATTTTCAAGGAGTGTTGCAGCATTTTAGGAATCCCAGACCAAATGAGGCCTTTGGTGACGATTAAATCTTATTGAATGCCAAATCTCTGGCCTTTGTAAATCTGTTTCTAGACTGTAAAGACTGTCCTCTGATGCATGGCCTGAAACTGGGACAAGTGTGCTGCTTCTCCCACCTGTGCACAAGAGTCTTCTTCCCATGGAAACCAAGTGTAAGTGTATGGGGGAGCTGGAATGTGTCTCGATCTTACCCTGTCATGGCTAATACATGAGCACAGGCCCAGCAGCTGAGCATCACTCTAGGCTACGCTAGAAATGCAGCCATGGGCCCATAGCTGAAGAAGTAATACAGACTAGACACTTGGCATTGAGAGGGTTTTCATTATGTCCTCCACCTGTTTGACAGGTTATTTCTGTTACCTGGTCAGCATTTGCTAAGCAGGGAGCACTGGGCAGTTGCATCAGCCTATACTGGTGAACCTTCAGCTTCCAGGTTCTGAGTGGACAAACTGTGGAAGCTGAAGGAGTTCCTCTGTGTAGCCCTGAGATCTGTGTCCTTGCTGGGGGCAGGCCCCAAGGGATTATTCTCTTGCTCAAGTGATAGAGTTTGAATTGTGGCCCTGAAATAGCTGGTTATGTCTCTGTCTGGGTATTCATTTTGAAGTACACGAGAGAGATTCCTGTAGTGGGAAGAGATCTGCTTTTATTTGGTACAAATTAGCTGGGTAATTAGTAAATGTGCAAGTGTACTTTGCTTGCCCAACTCAAAATGATTTCATCCACAAATGCTTAGGATGACGAGAAAAAAAAAAAAAAAAAAAGCTGGCAGTGTATCACTGTACTTCAGAAAAAGTGACTCACTACTGCATGGGTTGTCAGGGGGTATTTCTTGGGGTACTTTTCTGATCTCCTAGCTGAGCTGTGTGTGTGGGACACGGGTGGGTGTGAAGTCTCTGCTCCCATGTGTTGTCCAGGAACTGCCCTCCCTCTGGGAAGAGTGGCTGTCTTTTCCCACCAGAAGGTTCTGGCTCTGTCTCCAGCAGCAACCACCCAGCCCCTGAACAGAACTTGCATTATGGTATTCCTGTGCTGAACAGGTAGGAGCTGAGATGTTACAGACACAAGGTTTTTAAGGAACTTTTTTGGGAAGAAGCATTTCTATACTGTTAGCCAAATCTTTGATAAATCAGTGTCTGAATGAAAGGCTGCTGTCTTCAGCCAAAGGTATTGCTGAATAATGTGCCCTCATAGAGGGAAAGAGAGAGATGTTCTGTCTGGCTGTCCTGCTCCTGAGAACAGTGCTGCTAGCTGCTCAGACAGAAAGCACATGGATGCTTTGGAAATACCTGGAGAGCAGCAATGCTTTGGTAAGAGGATAAAGGAAAGAAGTCTACTGCAGAGAACGGTGTCCAGAGAAATCCAATTATTAACCAGTCTTAAATAGTCCGGCTGTTACAAACAGGACCTGAAGACAGGAAAGAAACGGTTGGAGCAGAGGAATCACTCTTTTCTATATTCAAAGTGTTGTTTTTCTGAAGTTAGGAGACACTTTCGTGATGCGCGTGTCAGAAGTAACACTGATGGTTCACATTGTTAGACGTTCATGGGTATGTCTGTTTTAATTCCATCCCAGAAGCCATGCTTTGTGTCTGGGAAAAGAAAAAGACAGTTGCTGTTCTGCATTGTGCAGAACAACCTGCTTTCTGTCCCTTCATTCTCAAGCAGTCTTTTATCACACAACTTGCTGCTATAGAGAGTTTGAAAATAGGCCCAATGTGTGCCTGTGCTGGGAGATGTATGTAAATTTCAAATTGTTTAAGCCACTTATTTATACCTATCATAAACAGTATGTACTTCTGTAAATATTATATAACATCAGTCTGCATTTCATGCTGGGACATACAGGTGTAAGTATTGATATGCGACTTCAAACTTAGATGAATAACACCCGTGGCATCAGAATGCTAGGTAATGCCCCATGGGTGTTGTTGTTGACACCTCTCTGCAAATCCTCCCTGGTCTGTGACAAGGACACCTCATTTAAATAAAAATATTTAAATGAAAGGGAAGCAGTTAAATCATTGCCGGTCACAAGGAAGGTCCGAAGACTGACTCTGCCTGCCTGCCCAGTTGTACAGGGCTGTTGAGGCTGTGGAAGGCCCATAACTTGTGGGCCATGAACTTCTGAAGGTCTGGGATGATTTCTGAAGGATCTGGTAAATGGAAATAAGAGCAGCAAGACTCTTGTCTTAGGGCTTAAATCTACTATGCAGAAGTCAGCATTGCTGTTAGAAAGTGCTGAGGTTTGTGAGTGTGTAAGCTCTCTGACTGGAATTTTTTCACTTTTTGAGAACTTGAAGATGAAGGAATGCTCGAAGGTCTCTGACACTCGGTGCCAAGACAGCTCTGCCTTCTCTGTGTCAGAAACAACATCTGTGGGACCTGGCTTTGGTTAGTAAAAGGACCTCCACGCTGCTGGCTCATGTATTATCCCCTTTCCAGTTCCCTCCTGATGGAGTTCTTCCTGCTGGGAGCTGATCAAGCTGCTGTCACTTTGTTTCTTGTGTTAGGCCATTAGAGTCAGAGACTGCTAGCAAACTCCAAAATGAAGGGCATATCTTCTTGCCCAGATCAGTTCATCTAAACAGCATTTGTTCGGTTCTGCACTTTGGGAGGACCCTCTTGCTATGTTAGGCACGTGGGCAGCGCTCAGCAGAAGGCATGCAGAGTAAATCAGAATTGGGAAATGACACATTACGGGTATTCTTAAACAGGTTGAATCAAACTGTGGATTTTCAAGTTGTACACAGGCAGATTTTCAGTGCGCCTTCCTTGGGAAGACTTTGAAAATAGGAAATAGAAACCTGTCCTCTTCCTGAGTGAAATAAACACAGAGCTCTCTCAGGTATTCCAAATGTGTCCTTGGATCTTGGACCTAGGGAAGCAAGGCTTGGTTGGACAGCGATGCTGGCTGAACAGGAGGCAGAAACTGCTTGGTGTCAGCAGTTCTCTCTGGTGCTCAGAGGGGACCTGCATTTATTTTCTCTCTGTGCAGGGCTGGTAACAAGTGACTTTTTACTCAGCTAGGTGACCTCCAATTTGGAGGTTGGGTTGGAATTGGGAAGTCACTAGAAGTTTGTTTTTGTATTGTTTTATTCCACTGCCCTTGAATTTCTTGCAGGAAGTTGATATCGTGGAAGTTGATATCATGGAGCTGTCTCTAGAGTAACCAGAGGACGTTCTGTGAGGCTTGTGCTTGTTCAGACAGCTAAACTAAATTGAGGGGAAGCTATGCTCTGACATATTGGGGTGATGATGATGTTCAAATCTTATTGGTAGGCTCATGCCTCCACCCTTATGGGAGTCAATACAGAAAACAGCCAGGTAGGTAGATCACAGACTGGTGTGCTGTGTGACTTGGGGGTGGGAGAAGCAGCTTCGGCACCAAACTGACCAAGTTCCCTTCCCGTGGGCCCATGCAGGCAGTTCACAACCTTGGGTTTTGATGAAGGAACCAAGCAGTGGTCGCTCTCGGTGAGGAGGAATTGCAGGCAGGTGTGGGAGCGCTCCCAGAACAGGAGCGAGCACCCGATGGCTTTCAAATCAGCCTGAGCTGAATTTCAATGATCAGAAGATATAAATTAAAATTAGAGCTGAAACTTCAGATTGAAATGTTCACTTTGACTATCTGGTTTTAACTTAAATGACTTGAATGTTCCTAGTGTTTTGATATTGTCAAAATCACTGTACGGCAACAGGTCCCAGAAGATTGTAGTAACACCTTGTAATATTGTGTCTATTAAATTAAAGCTTTATGGTAGCAGGAAAAACTCTTTCAGGAGTTGGGGAGCAGGGAGGAGGAAGTGGGCTGTTGGTTCCTGGGGTGAAAGAAAAGGCAGGTAATGCCGTAGGTGCAGCAGGCTCTCTGGGAAGCTGCTGTGTGTCGTAGTTTCCTATTGCAGGCTGTGGTGGAAGTGCAGAACAGCAGAGTCCTGACAGTGCTACACCTGCGATTTCCAAGAAGAAATCGATGCCACCTTCCCAAATGGTGCAAATGAAGCCATCCCAGGCTCGCTTCTCTGCATCCCCCTGCAGCACCTTTTCCAGATGACAATTTCCGTGCTTCCTTCTGCTTCGCAGCCCTCTCACCGTTGTCAGGGTTTGTCAGCACTCGGGGAAGGCCCAGCCAGAATGAGGCCTCTCCTGCCCCTCTGGTGGGCTTCTGGGAGGGGGTTAGTGTGTTGTTTGCTCAGGGTTGCACTGCATCATGTCTGCCCTGAGTTGCCTTTTGGGGTGTGAGTAAACTCAGTCCTTTTACAAATGTTTAACTCTTTTATTAGCTTGTTTATCCCTGGTAAGTCCCGCATTTGCTCTCTACCTCCTCAGGACAGACAGGATGGTGGCTGAGGCAGCTGGGCCCTGCAGCCTGCCCCAGGGGACACCACCAGCGGAGGTGGGTCGCAGCCACCAGAGGATGAGCTGCTGCTGCTGCCACCTGGGGCTGCGCTTGAGCCTCCCCACAGGGTGCCCAAGCGATGGGAGTGATGTCCGAGCTCAATTCCACCAAAAGGTAGCCCTTTTGTATTTCATTTTTAACTTCATTTTTCCACGTGCTTGCTTCTTCCCTCCATCCCCTTGGGTCAACACCCCTGGACAAACTCAAATGCTGGCTGGCACGGGCGGGCTCCTGCCTAGAGGCTGTGCTGTGTCTTGCTCAGACTGGGTACAGCAGGAGGAAGAAACGACTGCACTCACTAATGTGGTCTTTTGGGTGAAGCAGGGGTTTGCTTTATACTGGCTGTTGCACACGGATAGCATTACCTGTTTGTGCAGCTGAAATGCTCAAGGGGCCAGCTCTCTAAATAGCAGAAATAAGGACCTGGATGATAATTGCCAATTTGACATCTATCCAAGCTATGAAGCACTGCTGAAGTGCAAGACCAGAGTGCCCTTCAGGAAGTCATTTAGTAGTACCTCACGCAGTTTTTAAGCAGGATCTGTACTTAAACTCTCCAAACAGATGAGTTTCTAACCTAAAAGTAGTGAGAAGGATGCCAGGACCCCCTGAGTAGCCCATTCTACTGTTTAATTATACCTACTGTTAGAAAGGTTTTCCCCCTAATGTTTAACTAAATCCTCTTTCCTGCAAATCATGCTCAAGGTAGTGTGTGAATAAAGTCATGTAAAGTCTTTTGTTTAAAAAAAACACACCCCCAAACCCATTTTATTTCTTGGAAATGTTATCATCCCTCCTTGCTTCTTTCTTCAAGTAAAACAATTGTTTTAATCGTTCCTTTTCATTAATGGTTTTTAAACCCTGTCAGCATCGTTGCCCATTTCTGTATCTCCTCCAATTTATCTACATGTTTCATAGTTTGCTGCACCAAAGTGGATACAAGTACCACGCAGTTGCCAGCATGACATGTAGTGATTATATCTACTCTGAATGCCTGCAGCACATGCTTATGAAATCATTGGGAGCATTTCTACATTTATTTACAGCTTAGTTCTTTCAGGCTGGCATCCTTACAGCAACATTTTAAATTGGAGGAAAAAATAGCAGAGCTTTTATCCCTAGATAAAACCTCTTCCTCAATCACCTTATTTCAAGTAACTATCCTAATAAAACTGAAGTGAATCTACATCCCTCGTGTGCTGTAAAGCGTTGCTTAGGGCTTGAACAAGGCTGTCACTGTGCAATTAGACTCTAACACGTTAAAAAGGAAATCCTGATGTACTTTTTTCCTTCTGCATTGATAGGTTAACCAAAACGATTTCTCTTAGCAAAGCTTACAACCGTGTGTACCTTTTATGTGGCACTTGTGGGCAAAATTACTCTCTGCTTCTGGTGAGTGCTTCATGATGTTCTTGTCCCACCAGTGTCCGGGCTGAGCATTCAGAATAGCACTTCGAGATTCCTCAGTCGATACAATCGATTGTGCACCTCTTGTGAAACAGAAGCGTCTGTATGCAGCAAGGGGAAGTAAGCTCCCTTGCTCACAGGCAGCAGATGTCAGGTTGGTGTGTCTGCCGTGCACAGGGGCAGTGGGTGGGGATGTTAATTGGGTTGGAATTGGACTTCAGGACGGTCTGACAAGTCAGTGCTGACGCTCTCTTTGGATGGAACAACCAGTCTGTGTACATCAGTTAACGTGCCAGTGCTGAGCAGGGGAAGCTGACAGCTCTGAATGATAATCTGTCTCTTCTCAGTCCCTCCTGCCCTGCAGGGCTCTCCGTGTGGGAAGGTGGACCTCATTTCCTGGCTGCTGCCTTCAGCTCAGGCTGAGCCTTTTCATCCCTGGGGGACTCTTAAGGGCGTATAGTATGTCGGCAATAGATAGCTGCTGAAACCAGAGGAAATAGGAGACAGAGTAAGCAGCTCAACCTACAGATCCCAGGCAGAGTTCAATGTTTCATGGGACAACTGAAGATGGGCTTTTATGGGCTGTCTTTCCACATGTAACTGGTATTTTGTTGTCCAGTCCTGTGGTTGTGAGAATGTTACAGCAGGCACAGAACAAAGCGCTATGCGTAATTGACCCTGCTGTGTCTACACATACATTTAAGAGCTCACACAGGAAGAAACATTTATACCGTATTTGTGCTTCAGCTATGGGTCACCTGCTGGCATTTTAGGCTGCTTCTGCTACCTCTGCTACCCCTGTTCTGGTCTGCAGAGCAGGACTGCAGAATGGGAGCCGGGTGTCTGAACCAGGTCTTACCCAAGAGGACACAGGCAGCATCTCTGCCTTTGGCCCGCAGACTGAAGAGCCCACTTCATTCTGCCAGCTATTCACATGCAGAATTGAGCGACTTTTCCCTCTATTTGAAATATCTGTACACATCTCAGAATTTTACTTAGCTTGTCCTCTTGTCATCTGCTAAGCCCTGTGTTGGTGTTTTTAGCATCCCAGCCATTTGGGTAGTTAATTATTTTTCCTGTTGGCATGTTCCTGTGAAACCCATCAGCCCCAACATTTCATCTTTAATTTTATCTGCAGGTTAAAAATCTTATATTTCTGTATAGACTCTTCTAGATTAGTATCTTCCTGTTACATTCTTGTTGTGTAACATCCTTTACCTTGTGCTTTATTCTGGGTTTTGGTAACGTATTTCAGCAAATACTGTTTCTGTAACATGAAAACGTCCTATTATTACTTCTGTATTTTGTTCAGATACTGCTTTCTGGGGCATTCTCCACTGCAACTGGCTTTTAAAACTTTGAATTCAGTAAATGTAAACTTGTAGTTTCCAGTTAAAATAGTTTTAATCCTCTGAAATGACAGCAGATACAAGGTTAAGACCAACTAGTGTTAAACATGGACTTGCTAAGTGACTACCTACACGGGTCAGATGCTTTCAGCTTGAGATGTCTTTCAGCAGCCTTTGTTAAATGGTCTCTAAGCTTTACAGGAGCTATATGAGCTCCAGGGGAATCTTACCATCCATCAAATTCATACTTCAGCTTTAGGTTTGGTAGGCTTCGATTCTGCAGCCAAAGCAGCTGAATGCACTGAACTCTGTCCTGTAAAGAGTGAGATTACCAATTAGGAACACTTTGAAATTAAAAGAATGGTAATAATAATCTCTCCTGACACATTCTTATTTTTCTCCTTTTGCCCAAAGTTTTTGTAGAGGAATGTTATCAGTTTGTTAATGGTTTCTAAGAGCTTTGATTGAAAGTTTAAAATACAATAGAGAAGAATATGCCTTTCAGAATGGTTTTGCGATGTCTATACTTTTTCCTATTGTCCCTTTAGAAGAATAAGCATCAGAGAGGGTAACAGCAGTGCTCTCCTACTTAATTTGGAGCATTTGTGTAGAAAGATTCAAAAATTTTTCTGACATACTAAGTTCCCTGTTAGCTCTCTAAAGCGTAAACTTTAAAACTCTGTTCAAAGTCATGTAAATCTATAATCCATGTTGGACATGAGGCTTTGAACAGCCATTATTTCAAGCAGTTCTAGAAAACATGGGGATCAATCAATCATCACACCTAACCTCTAAAACGAGATTAAAGAATCACAGAAATGTTTAGGTTGGGACATCTGTCATATAGTCTAACCCATGCTCAAAGCAGGGCCACCTAAAGCAGATTGTCCAAGACAATATCCAGTTAGATTTTTTTCAGGGATGTCTTCAGGAGTGGAAATCTACCTCTCTGAGCAACCTGTCCCCTTGTTTGACAGCCCTCTGAATTTTTTTGTTTGCCTTTTTTTTTTTAACGTTTTGTGTTCAGACACAATACTCGTTCCAGTATTTATACACATTGATGCAATCCCCCTGAGCCATCTCTCTTCCAGGCTGGCCAGTCCCAGCTCTCTCAGCCTCTCATAGGAGAGTTGCTATATCCAGTCCCTCTACCATCCAGTCCTACACTAGACTCATGCTAGAAATCCTGATCTTGTAGTGGAGAGCTCAGAACTGGGGTACACTGCTGGTACAGCCTCACCAGTGGTGTGTAGACAGCAAGGATCACCTCCCTCAGCCTGCTGACAATGCTTTTCCTGATGCAGCTCAGGATGCTGTTGGCCTTTTCTGCCACAAAAGTGTGTTGCTTGCTCATGGTCAGCTTGCTGTCCAGCAGGACCCCCAAGTCCTTCTTGGCAAAGCTACATTCCAGTTTGGTGGCCCCAGGTGTGCACCAGTGCCTGCTTTCAGATGCAGGACCTTGCATTTCCTGATGCTGAGCTTCACAAGAATTCTCCAGACCGAGGTCCTTCTGAAGGGCAGGGCAGCCCCCTGGTGTATCAGTCACTCCTCTCAGCTGTGTATTATCTGCGAAGTTGTTTAGGGTGTGGTCAGTCCAAATTTGCATGTCATTAATGAAGATATTAAGACAGTGTCAGCCCAAGTATCAGCCCTTGGAATATAGCACTGGTGACTTGCCTCCAGCTCAATGTTGTGCCACTGATGTGGCTGTCACAGTCACTCAGCCAATTTGCAGTCCTCACTAGACCCTTATCTAACCCATACTTTGTCAGCTTATCTGTGATAATGTTATGGGATCTGCCTTTTTGGCTGTCTCGAAGACAAGTGGCATTTGCTGTCTTCCTCTCTTCAGGACCCCCTCCCAGTCACTGTGACCATTCACAGATAATTAAGAGTGGCCTCACAGTGATGTTAGCCAGATCCCTCAGCACACGTGGTCACAGCCCATCAGGCCCATGGATTTATGCATGTCCAGTTTAAGTGCTCTCTCTAAGCTGGTCCTTCTCCACCAAGGACGAGTTTTCTTTGTTCCAGGCTTTCTCTCTGATTTCAGGGAATGAGGGCTGCTGAAGAGTGATAGTTACCCTATATGATAAAGTTGCTTTCTCTTTTGTAGGCACAGAGTCATAAGAGGTGCTCTAAAGACAGCTTCTCGTAACTTACTTTAGCTGTCCATTTCCTATACCCTTGCAATATGGACACTGCTGTAAACTTGGATGAGAAGAGTTGTAGACTCACTATGTTCCTCTATTATGTGAGTTAGAGCTGAAATCAAAGCGAACTCAGCAAATGCTGTAATGTCACATAGTGTGCCAACAGAGCAACGCGCTCTCCCTAAACTGTTTCAGAGAAACCTCAGCCTTCATTCACAGCTCCTTGGTGTACGTAATTAGCAGCTTATGAGGCTTTCAAAATAAAGGAATGAAAGGAGTGGCATGTTCTTTCCAATGCGCCAAGGTGCGAATTTCTACTCTGTCCAAAAGACTCTGTGAACAACATCACAGAACTGTTTTACATGACCCCGTGTTTCAAAAAGATGGCAAAAAGAAGGAGCGTGGTTTCTTATTGCACCAAAGTCAGCCTTTGAAGGACAGTGCTGCTCAGGAGATGGGAGGCTGAAAGATGTACATGGAAGACAAATTGTCTGCCTGTCCACATTCATTACCAGCTTTGAGATAAAGCTACTGGGATTGCTGTGATGATGAATGATTGTGCTATAGGTGTAAGTGCTTAGCTTAGGATTTTTGCACACAAATATAGGCAGTGCATTAAATATATTGTTTTTTTAAAAAGTAACATCAAATTAGATGTAATTACCTTGCTTCTATTGAAAGCTACTGCCAGGCTTCCAATGCGTTGCTTTTTTTTTTTTTTTTTTTTTTTTTTTTTTTTTAAATAACTCATTACAATGTTTCCTGGCATTCATTGACACTTCTAAATTACTAGGAAGAATGTGATTAATCATTCACTTCCTTATGCTTTCTACCAGACATACAGAGATCATTGCAGGCAAGTTGAAATAAGCCATTTCCAATTTTCCAAACATGCTGCAACTAGTGGAAATGTAGGGGTAAGCACCCGCTTAAACAGTCTATCAACAGATTGCAGTACAAAAGGTAACTCAGTATCGGAGTGTGGCAGAGGATCTGATTACTAACAGCTGATGAGTTATCTTTGAGGAAGGATTTCTCTCTCACTGAAGTCAATAAAAATCCCGGGTAGGAGTTAATGGAATTCATTTTGAGTCCAGCAAAAATGCATCTCAAAGCAACTTGAGAAACCAGAGTTCAAGTGTCAAAAGCCCTGAACTCTGAGCCAAACCTCGAGAGCTGACAGTCCCATGTTTGCACTGGGATTTATTTGAGTTTGCTGGATTAAATCAGAATTCATATAACGTAAAAGTTCTGTTCAGGCCAAAAAGAAACCATAAACCAAGTAGACAAGTTCAAACTACAAAGATCAGAGTTTTCATCTTTATCCTACAAATATGGAACATTTGGAAACAGAACTTCTGTTGGATTTTCAGAAATAGTTACCATCCACTGTGTCTGCATTATATCTGTTTACTCAGTTTTTGGAAATGAGAGCTTACCCCTGAACTGCATCCTATAGGGACAGAAAATGTCTTCTCAAACGCTTTGTCAACAAAAGCCCAAATCGGCTCCTATCTCCATCCATCCGTGCTACTTTACAAACTTGCATCACCCCTGGAACGAAAGCACCCCCAGCAGTCAACAGGCAGCAGCCAGATGTGTTTAACGTGCTGCCCCACGAGGAGGGGAGGGAGCGTTCTGGCCAAGAAACTCATGCAAGTGCGTAGCCTGATTTCTCCTGAAAGAAAGAAACGCTTCTTTTACGTCCTCGAAGGAAAGTAATGTTTTTCTGTTCTCCCTCTTCAGTCTTCTTTTCTAGAAACTAGTTCTGAAGAGTGGAGTGCAGTATCATGATTGGACCTCCAAGATTTACAGCTGTGGCTACAGGCTATAGGATTATTTCTGAGGTATTGTTTAGATGAACAACAATAATAAAAGCCCACTCACTTTTTATTTCTTTAAATTCTTGAGTCTTTGTCAGTTAAACATTATTATTATGAACAGTTATGTCACTGGTTTTAATATGGCAATCAGCTACCGTGCTTCACCCTAGATTCTGTGCTGTAAGAAATCCATGCTGAAATGTACATGCATTTGCCTCAGCAAAGGCTTCCAACTGAACACAAGTTGCAGGATTCCTTTTAAGTTGGATCTGAGCTTTCTTCCCCTCTCCCTTCCCTCTCTACCTCTGAAGTTCTGGAAGCCTGGCTGCTGGTTTGGCACGTCAGTAATAAAGTCTCTTTACCATTTGTGTTTAAACAACGTCTTCTGAGCTGCTGCTACTTACATAAAGGGGTATATTTGCTGGATGCTTCCTGAAGACCTGTTTTCTCACAGTTAAATGGGGGTTGGCATTAATACTTGCAGACTAACAATAGCTTTCTTTTTTGGGTGTGTGTGACTAGTTCCTTCTCATTAGTGCTTGATTATCCAATCTCATTAGGTCTCGGGGGTAAAACCTGCCATTCTAATGCAAGTGAAACCAACCAGAGGAGGGAGAGTGTCTGTCCTCACCTGGTAACTGACTGACTGACTGGGGAAGTATTTCAGGCTGCTTCAGGCTATGGGACTTCGACTCAGCTTGTCAGAGGCGTTTGGCCCAAGCCAGTCACACCTGCACTGTGAAGGCTGGCTGCGGAGCCTTGGCAGGGCAGTAACAGGGCACGTAGGTTCCTTGTTTAGTCCTGTTATAGCCCAAGTACGTTATTTTTCTTAGCCTGCACCCTGTAGAGTTAAATCTTCTTCCTTTATATACCTGATAATAAAGGAAGTTAAGTGCTTTAAGTGCTGCAAGAGCCCTAGAAATAGATCCAAGTGAATTTCCATATGGGGGGGAATTCCGAGGAATTGGGTCCCATGGGCTTTTTTTTTTTTTTTTTGAAAAAAAAAAAACAAAATGTAATTGCTGCATTGGCCACGATTCCTGTCCATGGAGGGCTGACTGTTGCTGGAGGGCTGCCTATCGGACAGAGCGAACTTGTAATCTGTTTGTAGTGGCAAAGGTAAAATAAACTGAGGCAAATTCCATGTTTGGCTCGTTGCGATACCTTAGTCTGGGATAATTATAGAAGAAAGACAGGAAGACAGGAATGAAAGCTTCTCTCCGAAAATCCAATGCAAAGGAAAGCAGAGTGTAATTCAGTATCTTTTCTTCTGTCCCTTGCTTCAGCTGCTGAAAGCACCACACCCTCACTCACCCAGCGCGGAGTGGGGAAGGTCCTATCACAACACCCAGATGAAAGCAGCCTATTGTTGGGTGCCGTGCGGTGTTGGGTATGGTTTGGGGTGATAAACGCTGCTGAGATATTCCAGCGTTGCTTATTCTCAGATCACTCTGATACTGATGCATTCCCTTGCATGTTCTGCTTGTGACCTATTTTTGATGAGTTTCACATCTGCTTTAGCAGCTCTGACAACCAGAAAACAGAGCTGTTTACTGAGTTCACAGCTGCTGCTAATATTGATGCAACTAGCCAGAACTGAGTGTTTTCTTGGTTAGCTCATCCTGTTGAATGAACCGCTCCGCAGGGTTTGTTGCAAGTTTGTTTCAACTGGAATGCTGTCAGAAGTCCCCACATCTGTGAAATTCTCATACTTCAGCCTTCCTAGAAACCCAGAAACATATACACCCTTGCTAATTCCAGTAACTTTCTTATATTTCCCGTGGCTTGACGACATCAGCTTCTCACAGGTAGTGAAAACGCGACAGCCTGTCATAAATAGGACAAAATTCCTAGTGGTGTTAGTTAATGCTAATGCCACTGTCAGCTTCCCTCTTGGAAGCATGAAGGAAGTCGGTCTCCTGATCTAGGCTAAGGGCTCCGTTACTTGGTGTTTTATATGGCGGTGATTTATTAGGGTAGCTGAAGTACCTTATTGTTCATACTATCTTTGTGTGCAGATGAGGGTTAAACCGGTAGGAACATAAAATGCTTCAGTGAAATATGTTTCCCTGCCTCATCTTCGTTGTTCTTGGTGACTGGTTTGCTCATGTTGCATAAATCCTCAGTGAGGCTACATCCTTTAAGGCTGAATTCCTGGCCCTGCTGTGGGCTGAGTGCTTGTGGGCAGTTGGGTACTCCTGCACTTCATTCCTCTGTCTGTTAGTTGCTCATGGAACGCTTGTTCCTACAAATCAAAGAGATTATCAGACCTCTGGGGTTTAGGTGGAAGAAGTTGCAGCTGTGTGAAGGCTGGACACATATGTTTTTTTTGTTTTTGTTTCACATTTAGGCACTGATTAATAGCCCAGTACTGCAGGGAGTCTGTGTGCACTGCTGGAAACAACCAGAGGTTCCAGGCTCCACGGAGCAATGAGCTTGTGGGCATGTTGCTTCAGCTTCAGCTACACGGGCTTGTGCCTGGAGGCTGTCCTTCCTGATGGTGAAATACTGTTTGGAGGCATTATTGATAATCTCCCAAGTATGCTTGCCTTTTATAAGTGTAATTCTCGAGCCTCTCCTTGAATCTCAAAAAGCGTTTAAGCTTTTCTATATCTTTGTGGGATAAATGTGTCAGGTTGTAACCTGAATTACAGATGTGGAAACAAAGGCACAGAGGTTATAAAATATTTGCTGGAGTCATGTCAGTGCAAAGAGACAAAATCAGCCCCAGAGCTTTCTGACTCTTACTGGTGTCCTACTCTTTGAGCAAATTTCATGTTTAGTTCAATTTGGGAGCTTCTGCTGTCACAGTACCTCACAAGTAGCTTTTATTTCTTAATGACTTTATTTATTTATTTATTTATTTATTTCATTTCACTTTCAGCTGCTAATTAAACATATCTTGAATTTTCTTTGGTCCTCTTTGAAGGTTGTCATGGTGACTCTGAAGTGTTTTGTGATCCATACCTGCATTTTCTTAGATGGCGGTGGAAAATGTGGTGACCATCCTTTGCTTTCCCTCTGTCATTTACAACCAAAAGCAGATATCAGAATATTTGTTTGGACTGTTCTTAGACTCAGACTCAAGCATTTAATTGATTATCTGCATTGTTTCAGGACAGAAGAAAAGTGTTGTGGTAGCATAAAAACTTCAGTTGGGACAGAAAACTCTACATGCTCATTTACATTGTGACAGCAACGGGAGACACTAACAAGGTGAGTTCCTGTTGTAGGAAGTGCTGTTCCAAAAAAAACTGTAATCTTACCAGAATGCCTTTTAATCATTGTTGATACCCAGAAGTTGTGTGTCTAGGTTTCCTTTAATACCAGTGAAGAACAACCCTCTTTAGAGCTCTGTTTATTCTACCTATCTGAAATACTTATCCTGGAAAGTGAAGTCTTGGTCCTAGGAGATGTCTGTTTCATTGATTTGTTGTAAGGGGAGCCCAGAAGAATAGCTGATGCTAAGCTTCTAAATTTTAGGTGGCTAAGTCTGTCCGTTACGAATCATCTGTAGTCTGTCCACCTGACTATAAGGCAAAACATAACGGTGGTAGAGCAAATGGATGTGGAGTTGCAAATGGACAGAGGTGCCTTATGTTGTCATCACCCAAGTCTCAGAATTGTCTTATTGCGAGGTATGAAGAACTCGAAATGAATCCAGTCAAGGTAGCTGTCTGTGTACCTACACATTCCTCACCGACACATTGCTGCTCTGAAATCTACCAGCACTCTCATCTTTCTGTACTGAGCCATTCTGCACCAAAACACAACTTTGTTCCATTATCTTCCTTCCTCTCTGTGAAGCACTTTCAGGCTGTGGAGATGGAAGATTTTCATTAGGACAGCTCTCTGACCCTTACCCAGGTAGATTGGATAAACTGTTAGCACCCTTCCATATCGACAGGAGAGTGTTTTTAAAGGTTTCTTAGGGATTTGCTTTTGTATTATTCCCCAGCTGCAATAGGGCAATATATCAATTGATAAACTGACACCTGCAAACCTGACCTGTATGCATTAATTAGGGTCCCGAGGTGTTTGTTGGAGGTGTCCGTGGAACCGTGCAGGAAGAACAAATGCTATAATAGAGCAGCCATCTCCTTCCATGGAGAAATTCAGTCACAGACTGGCAGAGGTGGGAGGCTTGCCCAGAGCAGATTGGGCAAAGCAGGCTTGCCCAGAGCAAATTGCCCAGGAACTTGTCTAACCATGTTCTGAGTTTCTTCAAGGATAGGGCTCTACAACCTCTCTGGGTAACTTGTGCCACTGTCTAATTATCCTCAGAGTTAAAAAAAAAAAAAAAAAAGAAAAAGAAAAAGTTTTCTTTAATGTTTAAATGGTGTTTCTCGTATTTCAATTTGTGCCTGTTGCACTACTAGATGAAGATGCAGCTCTAGGTGTGTTCCAGCAAAGCCAGGTGAAAGGAAATAAAGTACAAGCTTGCAATAAAGCAGGGAATTCAGAAGCAAAAATGCTGAATTTCCATGGCACAGTACAAATCAGCAGATTCTACGGACTGGAACAGGGGAATCCTTCCAGCCCCAACTGAGATAAATGAGGTAGTTCACACCTTTCAGAACTGCAATTTAAGGCAGCCTGAAAAGCGATGGAGAGAGCTCTCTGTCAGCATATGCTCAGTGCATGCTCTCAATTTTATCTGTACGTGTGAGAGCAAGACAATTGCCTTATTTTTTTTAGATGCATGCTGGGTTTCTCCAGCACGATTCTGTGGCAGTGGGTGAATTCCACAGGAAAGCTTTACAGCCACAGAACATACAGAGTCTGGAACATGGATAAACTGGTTGGGATAAAATAGAAACCAGCCAAACCTCTGCCAAGATCTGAAGTGAAATGAATAGAGGTTCAAAAAGAGTTCATTCAGTACGCCTGGCTCCTTGTTTCCATCATTTAGGAATAATTATATTTTTGTCACTAACATTGTTTTTAAATGTCAATAGAAACCAGACAACTAGATTTGTAAACCCTGCCCTGTCATATTGAATGTATTAGGTTTTCCAATAACAGTTCCTTTTAAGTAAGGGTGAGGAAGCATTAAAAGCTCACTAACTCTCAAGTGTGAGGAAGCTATTGAAACAGCTTGTTAGGCTTTATGACAAGTAAGCTGAAATATAATAGGCCTCGAGCTTTGTGAAGGAGCCGGCGAGCCGTGGTTGAAGAGAGGACAGTGCCTGAGAGTTTGAAGGCCAGATGATTTGTGCAAAGGGGATGTTGGAAGGTTCGCAGCAAAATAAACAAATGGGCCTACCCACAGGCACAGTGTTCAGCTGAGACCAAAATGCTTCCTTTGCTTGGTTTCTAAACATAAGTTTAGAGTTTGTCTAACCAAAGAAGGCGTTTTCACTTAGCATTTCTTCCTTTCCATACTCGGGCCAAAGAGCCATTTTCTGTTACCTAATTCACCACATTTGTTCTGAACCCAACTTTCCTTAGCCTTGTAACTAGTGAGACTGTGGTCTTTCTGCTAATCCAGAACAGCATGTGATTCTTTTCTTGCTGTCCTAGATGCGATCTGTTAACTTTGTCCTACCCTACCGTTTCTGTTCTTATGCCTCTGCTTTGGTACTCTGCTTAAATATGCCTCCTTCTTGGCACCTGCCATTTGTTTTGTCAGAAGTCAGAAGATTTGGGGGTATTGATGTCTTCTGCGAGACCAGCTTTGGGTACCTAGGAAAAATGTAAGTTTGCTTCTGGCGACACAGATCCAACTAACAAACATTTTTCATGTCCGTAGATAAACCACCATGGCTTTAGCAACAGGATAAATAAATGGATAAAAGCTTGTTCCTAGCATTTATGGCTTTGAAGGCAGATTTGAGGATGTGAGTTGACTGTTAGTGGATGCAATGCTACTTCTGTGGCTTTTGCACACCTCCTTGAACTGTAGCTCAGAGGTGTGTGACCAGTCTTGTTCACACTAGCTGACGACTGAGAACTCCCCAGGAATTTTCCTTAAAACAAAACAACAAAAAATCCAACACTGTCTTCAATGGAGAGATGCACTGTAAGGAAAATGTAACTCTAAAGAGACAGCTTGGACTTGTGTTAATCACTGCATCCAGTTACTGGGGTTTAACTGCATGTAATTCATGGGCCTGTCAAAAAGCAACAGAGCTTAAGCTATCTACCACTTAAAACCTAAGTTCTACAGGCCCTGAGCATAGGTATCATCATTAGCATATGTCAGCTCAAGAGAGTCCCTCAAAAAGTACATCAGGAAGCTGTTACAGCTGAGGAGTTGTTATAGCTGTTGACGGCTAGCTAGAGAATATTACATTACGCTAACTCAATTTTTCCCAAAGGACAGGAATATTTTACGCTTATTTCCTTTTTCACAGATATGACAGATCTGGGATATGTAAAACAGAAGAGAATAGGGAAGCAGAAACATTTTGAAGATCAGTGTTTTGAAATCCTAGCTTTCTAATACCTTCTTAAATTATATATTTATTCTCTCTTTCTTTTACATAATGTAGCTGGCTGCAAAGGAATCATCTTCCCTGTTAAGGTTATAGATTGCTGGTGTTTGTTACTGAACTTTCCAGATCATCCATATCAACATAAAATTACTGCAGCACCTTAAACGCATCACCAGGCATTCACCAAAAAAAGGTTAGCCCCCTGTGCAAGCACTATGTCTCTCAGTCCCTGCAGACATTCTTCACGTAATCCCACAGTCCCCGAGCAGTTCAGAATAGGCCGACTCGTTCCAGTCCCACCAACACATTCCTAGCTGAGTCAGGGAGGACATAGGGCCTTTATGTAACCCCGCTAATGTGCAGAAATGTCACTGTCCATGAACAATACCAAATGACAGTCAACAGATCTTCATGTGAAAAGGCACAATAAGGCAGGAAAGCAGTGTTGTCACCAGCCTTTATGGAAACTAGTCTGATCTGCCTGCTTTGTTGCACCACATAAAGCTCAGTCTGAAGAATGAAAGGGATTCATGGAAGAAAAAACAAACAAACAAACAAAAAGAACAAAACTAAAATGTAACCAGCTTTGTCCAGCATTCAAGCAACCTGAAAAATGCCCATTAGTCAGACCTGCATTCCTCCAAAGCCACATACTGTGGAGCCTAAGGAACCATCCTAAGCAGCAATACATGGCTCCAGTACAACACAAGCATAGATTTTTTTACTTCGTGTTCACATATACCATACTTCTTTGCATGTTTTCTTTTAACTGAGCACTTTAGCTAGAAATTTGTTGTGCTGCTTCATTATGTGCTGATGGAAGAGACGAGTCCCAACTTCAGAAAGTGCATAGCTGAACTTGCTAAGCGTCTTATTCTCCCATCTTATGGCTCAGGAATTCATGTTCTGATACTGAGCCACTCACTGGCTTTTCTGTAATCACAGTTCTGCTGTAGTAAATTGAAGTCTGTGAAAATCTCGAACTGTCTTTATATTTTCTTTTTTCACATGACATATTTCCTGGGTCTTCTTTGAGAATTGTATTTGCAGATAGTGAAGCAGTCTCAGAATAGCATCTTACTTGCTGATTGCATTGTAATCATCGTATGCCCATCACAAACTGTATAATCCTCACTTTGCTAATATTCTCTTAGAACAGAAGTTGGAGTCAGGGAAAACTCCAGTGTAGCTAAACTTGGCAGAATCCAATGTGTCCAACAGATGCCAAGTGGAATGTTCTGTAATAAATCATCTCTAGCTACATCTTTTCTAATATAGCAAGTAAAATACATGAATATGTCATTATGTTAGCAAATGCATACTGTGCAAACCTAATTATGGTTTCCAGCCTCTAAAAATGCAGGTGGTGTATGTTAGTGCTAAAGGGAATGATTTGAGGAAGAAAGAATTTAAAACTGAAAGTACTGTAAATTCAGGTTGCTTAGTGTAGATACTTGAAACTGCTGTTTATGAGAATTTTCATGATTCTATTTTTTTTTTTTTTCAGTCTGCTGCAGACTATTTCTTCCTCTTTTTACTGCTGCTCATCTGTGGGGAGAACAAGGTCTTGAAAAATCGGGAAAGCAACTTGCATTTCTGTAGAACTTCATCTAGCTTTCCTTGGGACATAATTTGCAGCCTTAAATGCACACATAAAAAGAAAACTTTTTTCAGGAGGTAATGAGGCTTAGATTAATCAATGTTACAGCATCGTGTTCAAACATGTTCTCAAAGGAAATACAAAAAAATATTTTTAACTCTTTAGAGTATCCAAATATAGTGTAAATAAAGCACCGATCTCCAAAACTTGGAAAAGTATTTCTCTCAGCAGTATTAAATGAGTTCATTTGACTTTCTTTGAAGGACACAAAACTAGCATTCTGGCCCTTTTCTAATCTTTATAAGGGTATGATTTTCAAGATGAAATTTGTTCTTTATAAAAAGAAAAGAAATGATTGGACTCGCAACTAAAGATTAAAGTAATTTTCTTTATTTGACGTGCAATGATTTGTTTATTTTTCACACAGATAAATTTTGAAGTAAAATGATATATCTGCTTCCAGTTTCTCTTTTTAGGGATATTCAACAGGAGAAAGTGGATCAGAAAGAACTTAAGGAAGGCTTGGGAGGATGGGAGGGAAAATGAAGTGAACTTTAAGGTCAGTGTTATAAAGATACCAATCTAACCTGATTATTATCTGTCCTCTGGAGAAGGGAAAATATTACAGAACTGAATTAAAGTTGAGAAAAATGAGAAGCTGAAAAGAAGAGGAAATTGTAGTACTCTCTGAGGTAGATTATGTTGTTCAGTTAATAAATGATCACTACTTAAATTCCTTAAAAAAAAAAAAAAAAGCATGAGTTGTTGATGTCATGTAACTGAACAAGGAAAGGCAAATATAAAAAACTTGCATTACATCCAAGAAAGTGAGGTGGATTGTTACTTAATGTGCAACTGGTTTCTCTTTCACGGAGAACCAAACAAAGGTTCTACGCTAACAGGAATGCATTCGTTACAAGTTTGGAATGGTCTGTTCCATATCCTAATGACTGCTCACTGATCTTTTTATGGTGACGGCATTGTAAAATCTCAGTTGTGCCCCACCAGTCATCTTCAGTGACTCTAGAGCTTTGCCTCCCTGAGCACCCAAGATCATTTCTAGGCTCACATCCAGTTCAACAAAGAGAAAATCTTGGGGAACTGAAGAGCAGGTCTGTGTTTCTGTCATGCTGTGTGTCTGGCATTTCTTGATTTTGCACATTTTGAGTCTGGCTGGCTGGTTTGTGCCCTGGATGCTCAGTCTGTCTCTCCCTTGCTGTTGGGCAGTGCCTGGGCATTTTCTCTTGGAGAATGGTTGTTAGTGGTGCTGGGACATGGAAGAGTCAAAGGAGGGCTTCTTCACCTGATCTCTGTCACAGGGGCCGGGTGCAAAGGGACCTTGAATTTTCTACGGGAAGCAGGCTGACTTTTTTCCTGTAGTATGCTGGAAAAATTGCTACACGTTGAAATACTCTGACCAACCCTGTTGAAACATGCATACTAACAGCACTTAAATTCCTCATCTGTTGCAATTTAAAATAAACGCATTTAAATTACCAGTTGTTGGTGCACTAACTACACTGTTTTGTCTTTCACCTGTGCTTGGATTTGAAATGCAAACTTGTAGATGACAATGCTAATTTTGCCTCCTTTATTTGTGAAGTAGCATGTACATTTCTGGTATTTACCGTAAATGTTACGTATAATATTTAGTGTATCTGTTTGCCTTAATGATTAGAGGGACAGGGTGAGAGAGATACTGGACTCAAAACCATGGTTGCCAACTGCCTTGATTGGGTGCATTAATGGGGTAATAATACTTTTGGATTTCTTGGAAGTTTTTGGTGCAGGCTGCTTGAAAATGATTAAGTAGAAATGTTACTGTACAAGCCAATGTCATCTCTTAGCCAAGCCTGATGTGAAGAAAAATGACTTACTTGCTGCTACACTGCTTTGAAATGCGAGAACTTAAAATGCAGGCATGAGTTTACTTTTCCTTTTGTTAGCCTGAGAGCTTGAGAAATGTGCAGAGCTGAGAACACAGACTTTTTTCCCCCCTAACAACTTAAGGTTTCGAGCTTCTGCCGACGCAGAAGGAAATACCATTAGGTAGATACAAGAAAAGCCAATATTCCACGTTATTCGTGCAGACAACTAACATTTGAAAGTTGCATGAACTGCTTCCACTTAAAAGCTGTCAGTCACATTGGTTATAAAAAGCCCAGAGCACTTAGGGGCTGTCAGTCATTTCTAGAAGAGAGAGCTGACATCTTAACATTTACTTTGCCAGTATTTACCAGATGCAGAAAACCAAAGGGTGAAAATGCAAATGAAAACACACATTCTCACCGATCGCATGATACAAGGGAAACCTTTGGATCAGTTGTTGTAGATGCTCACCTAGGAGCCTCCAGTCCTGAGAAGATTTTTCTCTTTGTGAATCGAACTGTTGCAGGCTGGCTCTGTGTTGTTGAAGGGAGAAAAGCTCTTGCAGGCAGTAGCTGTGGAGTCTGCAGTAGTGTCATCGGGCAAGGGAATAGGTTGACTCTGGCCTGTTATGGCTAGAGGAACAGCAAGAAACGTGCAGAAGACTTAACAAGGGCACCCTGAAGGGCATCCACTTTTTTTTTTCTTTTTTTTTTTTTTTTCTTATGCTAATAAGGATGTGGGTGTTGTTGTGATTACCGTAGACTGATGATATTTTCTCTTGCAAGAAGGGGATTGGCAGGGAAGGGTATAGGTGGGACTAGTTAATTCAAATGTATCTTCTACTCTTTACATGTAGGCTTCTAGATGTAGTTATCCCTGGACTGCTCTGAGAGCTGGTCCTGGTGCTTTGGTGGGACTGAAATTATTGAAGCACTGCTCAGCAGCAGGAACCTCCAGTCATGACCACTGCAGAAAGTCTTGCTGCAACAGTAAGAGAGGTGCAGAGCTGCTGTGTACACTTATCACAGGCCCAAACACACTGTGCTGCTTAGCTGTCAAGCCCTGTTTCATGCGATACCATTCTGAGGTTTACACATGAAAGTAAACGTGATGTTGTCCCTGAGGCTGCCTCCAGAAATTCAGTGAGGTCTTTTACTGGACCTGAGCAGCAAGTGTCGTATTCCCAAAATGTGCGCTTGAAGCAGTCCATCTGTGACTGGTAGCTGTTTTTCTGATCAGACTGTCAGCCTATTAGCTAGCTCAGCCAAACACAGCAACTTAGGAAATGTAGAGGAACTCTGCTTTAAATACTTACTCTCATGAGTGCCTCTTAGACTATTCTGGAAGGTCCAATCCAGCAGTGAGCAACTTCCCACATTTACTCTTCTTGGACTGGTACAGCCAACATCTGCAGCATGTCATTCACTGGTGAGTCCAGAGGTTTCGTTCCCTGTGCACATCCAAATGTTAATGGTCTTGTAATCCTGACACAGTCTCTGGCTCAGCAAGTCATCTTCGATGCATGGTTAATCAGATAAGGAGTATGGATAATGGATATGGAATAAGGATAATTATATAATATAATATGGATAAGGAATAAGGATATGGAATTGTGCCCCAGATTAAACCCCCTAAATGAGGTTTCTGGAGACAAGTGTAAGTGTAGATACTTGTGTATAAATTCACGGAACCACAGAGTCATATTCTCATTCAGATTCCCACTGTAATCAAAGAAAGTCCAATCCATGCAGATGTTGGAACTGAGTGCTTTATTTTACCTTGGAGTAGACACCTCTCAGACATCAGCTGAATAGTTCTATAAGTGTCGCTGACTATCTGGAGTAGGCTTCCTGCAGCCATTATAGGAATTCAGATAATTATAGCATATTAAGTGACTTAATCTGGAACCAATTTCCACCCTTGGAGCCAGCCAGTGACTGATCTTTGGGGGACTTCTGCACTGGGTTTACAGCCTGGACTTGAAACTCATGTTCCCACATGTATGGAGCTATCTTATTTTCTGTAGTAGTAGGGCTGTCTGACATGATATATGCATGCTTTAACCTTCCGGCATCTTTAGCTTGGACAAAGGTAGTCCTACAGCTCTAGCAGCCCGGAGTTCACTTTGGATAAGTAGAACAAGTATTTAGCAGTTATTTTTGATCTCTGTGTGTGTGCGTATGTATGTATCAGATTTGTATATTAAGCAGCGGTATAGAAAATATCAATTTAGGTTATGGATATGGATAAACTACTTACGTGTCAGCTGGGAAGGTCTTGCTGCTGAGTGCACTTAAGTGCCTACACGTATCTGTGCTTAAGGAAGCTGTTACACATCACAAGCAGATTACAGTAGGGTTCAGGTAGTACAACAAGATCAAAGGATAGATACCAAGGAAAAAGCATTTTTTCACCGTTTTTTCTATGCCATGCCCATCTGTCTCTTTATAAATGGGTCAAGACTGTATTCACCAGTACTTTATTTTCATATTAGGAATTTCTTTCTTCCCTTAGGGAGACTCTTTGTCTTCCTTTCAAGGGTAAATAAAGAATGCTCTTCACCATAATATATGTAAAAAAAGGAACAGAAAACAACGTGTCCCTGTATACAGCTTGAATAGTTGATAGATGATTATATCAATTCTCTGCTTAGATCTTAGAGCCAAAAAAAAATGAAAAGCCATGTTTAGCATGCATCAGAGGTTGAGGCTAAGGGAAAGTTCAATAGTTAAATATAAGAAAATTTAGAGTGAATGGAAATTGAGAGTTTTCCTAATAGAGACATCTCATAGTATGGGTAATACTACGGTCCATATATATGTGAAGAACACAGGGCAAAAGAGAGCTGCTGTTCCAGCCTCTTCTTCTCTCCTTGCACCCTGTGGTCCACATCTTGAGGCCCTTTGTTGTGCTACAGTTAAGGTGCATGGCTCACAGGGTCAGGAAAACAGGTCACGGCTGTATGCACTCATTATCCTTTTGTTCCCCTCCATTGGTACAAAAACCTAGAAAACTCTTGAAGTTGCAATTTGGAGCTCTACCAGACAAAGAGATGATTGCAGCTGAGAGTGTCTAGGACTTGTCTGCCTCCAGCCTGCTGTATAGGTGTGGGCACAATGTGTCATTCCCTGGAGGGCCAATTCCTTTTCTGAAGATCGTGAGCTAGAGACCTGTCTAGCTGCTGCACAAGTTAATGTTACTGGCTGAATGCCAGTGTGTAGTATGGGGGATCTTGTGGAGTTTCTTCATGAATTAAACACAAATTCCATTCATTCCTTCTTATTTGAAGGTTAACTTGTTATGCGCCTTAATTTGTAAAAGTCCAACCTTAAGCAGTTTGAAGAGACCTAACAAACTCAAATTCCATCACCTCAAATTTGGGCTGTTTAAGGTAAATTTCAGATTGTGTCATCAGTTCATTTGGAAAAGTGGATTATTCTAACCTGATGGAACAGCTTCCCTACTTTTATCTTACGATCATAACTAGAATACAAGAGGAACCCACCAGAATTATCCAGGTGAAGGAAAGAGTAACTGACCTAAACTATTGACTTCATTGCGGGAAAATCATCAGCTACCAATGGCTGCATGTACTTAAGACTGCTTCTGTCCCTGAACAACATCCAAGCATTTAGATATGATCTTAAAAATGATACTGAAATGACTTCTGAAATTGTCATTGTGATTTGATGTTTTTTGAGGCTTAACATGTTTATAACATACCTTTTAGAAGGCCTTTTTCCTTAGAGCTCTGGATGTTACAGGAAAATTTACTACAGTTCTTGTGTGCCAATTATCAAGTGTCCTTGGAGCAGGACACAAGGCAAATGCAGGTATTCCTTTTGCAAATTTCAAGCGACTTCCTAGACTGTTACAATAAGGCAGAGCTGAGTATTGCTAGTGTCAAGCATTTGCGAGTTAGGTCCTGAAATGTCATGAGTCTAGTTTGGAGAAAAAAAAAAAAAAAAAAGTTGCAGTAAGTTCTGGCTTAATTTTATTTGTCTTTTGATGTATTTGTGCCCTCCCCACTTATTATTATTATTATTATTATTATTATTATTAATCTTTAGGCTTTCCACTTTCTAGTTTTCTCCACCACAGCAAAGCTCTAATGTATGTTTCCTTCAGTAAAAGCTGAGATGACTATAGAACTAACTGACTTGAGAAAAAGGGTCTTCAAGACAAACATTGAATACTGTGAGATTCATAATGAAGCTTTAGATGTTAGCAGCATAAAAGGAGGGGGTATTTGCAAGGGCTCCCCAGAGTGCAGTGGATAAAGGGAGAGAGAGCTCCGGAGGGCCACCTGAATAGTTCAGCCAGGTTTCTCCTCTGGATCACCATGTTCTCCACTGCAGCTGCTTCTCCGCTGACTGTAGAAAAAGCCGCAATCTCACTAGGCCAAAGGTAGCTTTTCTGAATAGCTCTTCAAGTGCCACACGAAGAGAGGCTTTTAATGTAAGGAGCTGCGCTTCTAATCCCACGTGACTGTGCTGATTTCCGAAGACATGGGGGCTGTAATTCTGCCCTGAACAACATGCAGCGGGTCCAGCCTACCAGAGAGGTAGCGATTGCGTGTGCACATATCCGTGCTGAGCAGTTGCTGCTGGATACCTGCCTGAGTTTGGGAAAGGAGTGATAAACAGGTTTGTGACAGACCGTTTGATATGCTGTGACGCTAATAGCTTGAAAGAGCACTCGGTAGGTAGAGAACCGCTGTGCGGGATTAGTCAGTCACCAATATGCTCACAGCGCCGCGCTAGTAGTGGGCTGTGAATTTGAGCCAGACAGTTGGTGTGCTCTCCTGTAGGCATCCAGACAAGCCTGCTCGGAGATGACATTTGCTTCTCTACAGATATGTCACGGATCATTTTTCACAGCCCTGTTGAAGTGGCTTATTTATTATCATCTGTTCTGGTGTTATATCCTGGACATGGGAGAACTGTTTACTCTGCCGCGGTGCCAGGAATTTCTCGTTACTGTGCAATCCAACTCCGGGAGAGCGCTCAGGGTAAGGCTGGACGCTTTCCTCAAGGCTGATGCCGCTAAGGCCGGGCACTCCAGTTTGAGCTGACGAGGCAGATCCGAGGCATTACAAGCAGAAGTTAGTGGTTTGGTACGTAAGTGACCTCTAAGTGAGGAGGTACCAGATTTGTCACACTTCCATGAGCCCCGGCTGTAGAAATCAAATCCAAAACTGTAGTCAGCAGAACAACTTGACCTTGGATTTAGGCAGCCCTGTCATTAGCCCGTGTGGGATCTGTCGAAGTCGCGTTATCAAGAGCAGTGATTCTCAGCTGTGCTCCCCAGGTCTTGCAAAGCCATGCTGCCTTAAAAGGTTAATGTTTTAAGGCATTGGGATAGCCCACAGTGCATTCAAAAAGCTGTCAGTGATCCATGAATGGAGTGCTGGGGAAATACTGCCATTGCTGCCCTAGAGCAAGAAGTTTTCAGTGCTACTGTTAACAGGAAAATGAGCTAATCTGTTTCAGGAATGGCAGCAGAACCTGGCTGCTGCGTTTTCCAGGCTTACAGAATCATTCTTACAATTTTATTTCCTTGCTCTGTATCAAAATAATTTTCACATTTTCTTGAATGTTTTAAAACCATGTTTTTAGGAGAGCCACTCACCTTTCTCTGGGTCAGCTTTTCTGATTGGATTTGTGTTGCTGTGCTAGAGTAATATTTCCCCAAATCTGTATCAGTATGATCAATTAAATTAGTGGCTAAAATCTGTCATCCAAGATGACTCTCTGTTGTTATTAGGAAGGAATCAGATTGATTTTCATTGGAACCAGGCTAGTGCAAAATGTCAATTACCATGGGGAAAAGTATCCTGCTGTATATGCTGCAGGAAATGAAGCTGAGTCCATGGGGGAACACTTATGATCAGTGTATATAGGTTTTAAAGTGATACGACATAATACCTTTGTTTCTAATTGTTTTTGTTGTCTGTGTAGAGGTAGAACTGGATAGTGGTGTGGCACAACCACATGCTTGCAATTGGAAGAATTTGAATGAAACAGCAGATAAAAGCAATCCTTTCTCTAGCCTGCAGTGAGGAGGTAGGACTGATGAATTGCACATGTTTACATGGAGGGGAACTGATGCCTGTTCTCCTTGGGCCAACAATTACACCATTTCAGCCTTCTGCTTCCCCCACTGGGCCCAGTAGAGCCCAGTCTAGCAACTGGGACAACACAGGCTGGGACCTTTCAGGGAGGAGGGCTTCACTGCCAGCTTCCAGCTGGTGACACAAAAGCCCATCACTCCACTAATGAAGGACAGGTGGACAGAAGGGCGGACAGGGGAGGCCCATAATGCTTTTTTTTTTTTTTTTAATCTGAGGTTGCATTTAGTTCTTGCAATGGTAATAGCACGAGGCTTTTCTGTCAGAGTAATCAGTGGTGGGGTAAGTGCAAGAGTTCAGCTTGCTAGCTAGAATAAATGACGTGGGGCTTGAAGCAATGAAGGAGTATAAAGTGTTAAAAAAATGGGCTGAAGACTATCTAAAAAAGTGTTGTCACTTGCTGAGAAGGTTGCTTTGCCAGCTAGTCTAAGTCCAAATATTAATGTAGTTAGGATTTTTTTTTTTTTTTAAGAAACTGTAGCATGAATGGAAAATTTATGGAAGATTTTGAGGCTTCTCTATTTTTAAATAAAATGGAGCCTTGTTACTTCATCAGGGCATGCAAAGTGGCTAGAAAGAAAACTAAAATTAATCTGTTATAATCCAATAGAATACAGAAGTGAACATAAAACAATGATAGAAAAAATGAACCCAGATTTGCTGCTAAATTATAATAAGAGAAATGTAACAAGTAACAAAGGAAGCTCATTTTACTTGTTTTTGTGAAGTTTGTTGGATTAGCAATGTTCTGTGAAAATACTGTACCTCAGGCAATGCAGTGCAGGTTTTTCCAGAACGTGTTTAAATGTACTTATTTCTCGTGCACTACTAAAAAGGGAAAATTATAACACACAGCTCTCTGAATTCTAACCTGATGTTTTGATTTGCCAAACACAAGCGTGGAGCTGTTCAAAGATTTAATCTCTGCTGTCCCCGTCATTCCACAAAAACGTGCAGTTACCTGACAGAACCGCAGGAGTTAGGCGATGTTTGTGCCAGCCTGGTTGGACACTCTGCATTAGCCTCCATCGCCACCAAAGCTAGCTGATGAATCAAAGCAATTCTAGCTTTACAGCTGTATAACCAGGAGCAGAAGTTGGCCTGTTGGTTCTTAACAGAGCTGAAGTGTGTTTATCTGTTAGGCAGGCTTCCTAATGAGAAAAGGAGTCATTATGCATCAGGACAGACTGTATTAATTATTAATCTCTCCTCCCACATGATGCAACCAGTCTTTTATGAACGCGTGGTCTGTTTCAACCAAATTTGACACTGGCCTGGGATGTATTAAGTGTCTGTGAAGTTCTCAGAAGGAGGTGGCTGGGAAGGAGTGAGGAACTGCTTAGGTTTGCAAGCTGCAGGACCCGGAACTTGGTGCTTATTAGACATCAGAGCATCTATGCCAGAACAAAACCCTGGGACAGGTGCTCATGGGATCTGCTGCTCGAGGATCCTTCCTTCTGCAAGGAAAAGAAAAAACACTTATTGGTCCAAATGGATTCTGCCTCTGCTCAGGGTTCTAAATAATTTTGTGTTTTTAAAATAGGTACTGCTTTGTTTGAGAAAGACAGAAAGCCTAGGCTTTTGCATACTCCAGCAGCATGGTTCTTGAAGCATCAGAGCCAATTTAACACTGTGCTATCTGCAACAGGTGATGTCCCCACTCCCTGCCTTCCGTTACTTTCCATCACCCCTGCCCCAGCTGCACCATGCTCCTTTTCTGCAAGCTCCAGTCCCCATCACCTTTCCAACCTCTTTCATTTAGCTGCGCTTGTTTTCTGCCAGGTAACTGAGTTGAGATGGAAGGAGACAGCCCCTATTTGTCCAATTTTGTGGAGGCAGACCCCGGTCCAGCTTGGTAAAAAAAACTTGGACGCTCACCCAGGTCGCTCCACTGGTCTGGAGCCACCTGCTGGAAATGAGAAGCAGAAACAAGGTGTCGGGCATGTAGTAGGGACTGACAGCAGCCCTGTCTCATGGTTAGTTTGGCAAGCACTTGGCTGAGAAAAGCAATGGGAGTATTTTTCTTCTCTACCTGCTTTTCCTCTTACAACATTTGCTAGTCTGCCACACTGCAGGAACAGAGCTAAAACCTGAGTTGGTGGAAAATCCTCAGCTCCTCCCCTGGCCTCTGAAATGTTGCAGGTACTAACTGGTGCTGACAACCGAAGTGGTTTATGCTACCATCGGAAGCAGAAGCAATAAAAGACATAGCAAAAGTGCTCTGCGTTGCCACATGCTCTGTGGCCTGTGGCCAAAAAAGCATCTCAACACAGTTATAAGATGCTGAATTTAGTAAAAGTGCTATCTGCTGTGACCCTGCTGTCACTCTCATTTCATCAAGCAAAACCCAAATGTACGCATTTCGTTGTTTGTGTGGCATTTGTGTGCATGGTGGTATCTCTGCAAACCAAAAACCGCTCTGATTAAACCTGTTGCCTGCAGATTCAATGGTTTTAACTAATTGCCTTAGTGCATTAAATTGCAATACCTTTCTCTTGTATTCAGGGAGCAATATACTGCTTGTGGCTAATTTTAACATCTTTGTGTTCCTGTGCACAGGAAGCTGAAAGATTCTGCTTTCCTGGCAAAAAAACAGTGGTGAGTTCAGATCCTATTAACTTTGAGTAAGTATCGTGATTTTTTTTTGCAAGGGGAGAAACACTGAGAGGAAACAATCATACAAAGTCCACACATAAGGCCAAGAAAAAGATTATCCGTTTAAAAAAATCCTGGCTAGCTGATGTACCATGATCTCATTTTAAAATGCTACTTAACCTCCTGGGTGTCCAGCAATTTCGGACACTTTCAAGTGAGGTCTTGCAGTGTGGAGCTCCCAGTAGCTTTGGGATGAGTCTAGAGCTGCCATTCAGCCCTTCAGCTCCCCACATAGGGATACCAAAGCCATGGTCCTTGGGCCAGATCTGCAGTCTGTACGCTCCTGCTGTCTTTCTTGAGGGTCCCACGGGTCTGTCAGGGTCTGATGGGGATCCATGTTGGTCCTGGTGACCCAGCTACAGCAGGTGGCCTGTTCTGTGGCACCTGCCTTTCTGACCACTTTCCCACCCATCCTGCCATCTTCCCAAGAGGCTGCCCACCATGTAGCTCACTGACAAAAACAAAACAAAGTAAAACAAACAAACAAAACACACACACAAAAAGCTGCAATATCAAGTGCTGCAAGCCCATGCTAAGTGAGCACCTGGATTCTCTAATGCAGGTTCTTGGATAAGGTACACGGACAGACCCAAGACCAGTCACCACAGCTGAAGCTCATGCACTTTGATTTTTCGTCTTTTTCTGACACTAGTTTTATGCAAGGTTGTTCTCATAGCTCTGCCTCAAAGTTTGTGTTTACACTTTTACAGGGCAGGGAAGCATATCACAAGCTCATATTGATGAAAATGGGGGTGGCATGTGTGTGTGTACAAATTCTCGTGTCATTTCTGCTTGCTCTGCTGCTCTTTTATTTTATTTATTTTTCCCTGTTTCTGTTTTCATCATATTCCCTGTCTTCTTACTCTCTGCTTTTCTACTTGGTCCACCTTTCCTAAATATCCATATTAATTCAGTCAACAAGTAAACCATTAAATGAGGAATCCTGCAGTTTGAATACAAAACTCTGATTCATACAGGAAGTGGTTTTTTCTTTGTTTTAATGAAAACAGTCTCAGCAGCTCACAGACACACACACAAAAAAAAATGCACATGGAAAATGTGTGTAATCTATTTGTGCTTCAGCTTTGAAGAAAATGTTTATGTTGTGCCATGGTTAATACAAATTAAATTATTGTTAAATTCCCAAATGATTTTCTTGTTGTTTGACAGTGGGATAGGCCCATGTCTTTTTTTTTTATTGGTAGGAACAAGCAGAAAACAGAAAATGGTCTTACTGAAATGATTTGTTGTTTTGGTTTACAACCATGAAAGGGAATGGCATTTGCTGGGCTGCATGTGTCCCGGGCTGTGGGCAGCACACATTTCTATGGTTAGGATGTAAGATTATTCCTAGAAAAAAATACCGAGTTGTCTTCCAGCACTTAAGTCAGGCTTTTATGTCATACATGTATGAAAGTGGCTAATGTGCGCCTACAATAAGCTTCACTCTTCCAAAAACTGATAATCACAAGCATACTTCGTTACATTTCCACAGAACCTCCAGCTCTCTTTTCCTTAAAGCTTCTGAAATTTGCATCAAGTTTATGAATGAACCAAATACGAATGATACGCAAGTTACAGGACAGTCTTCCTATGCTACATCCAAAGCTATTAGTCTGGCTTAAAAGAGTAGCAGTTTTCAGATGTAAAATATTGACAGAGGTTAAAACACAAATGCCCTGCTTTTTCCCCTCTTTGCTTTGTGGATCTTGGATTCAATTATGCTTTCTGTGAGGCTGTGTAAAGTTGCATTTAAAATTCAAAAGTTCAAGTACAATTTATTAGGGCTGATTAGTTTCTGTTCAGGAAACATGGATACCTTTTCAAAGCACTATTTTTATCTTCTTTGTAACTGCTAGATTCACCTGTGGCTTTGGAAAGAAAATGTTAAGAGCTGTTTCTATATAAAAAATGGAGGAAATGCTATTTTCAAGAGAATAATCTAGGCTCCTTACTTTTTCCTACCTCTGCCATCCATCCACGATGGGCTAGAAGGAATTATTGGTGATACGGAGTATTGAGATGCCTTTTTCATTTACAGGGCACATAGAAACCAAGCTGAGGGTCGAGGTGTCTTTTAGATAAATAAAGCAATGAAGAAAACAAAGGACTACTGCTCTGTATAAAATCATAAATACTTAACCAAAGGTGAAAGCAAGCCATACCACAATGCTTATTTCTTGCCAGAGATCCTTCCACACCTGCAAGTCATACAGGGTAAATAGGGAGGCTTTGTAGCGTGACCATAGGGTCTTTGAGACCAGTGTAGAATATTAGTTCCCAAGTCATGAAAGAATATTTCTCTCTAGAGCAATTTGTAGGACTTCTTTGTCCTTCATTTTGTAGCAAAGTTTGTCAATCAAAAGCTCAAAAATCACAAGTCTCTTTTCCTCTGCTAAAATCCCGAGATTTTTTTGCATGCTATAAACTTTACTTTTTTATTATTATTATTATTTTTCCCCTCATTACTTCTGGCTTTCTCTCTTTCTCTGCAGTCGCACAACTAATCAAAATTTCCTTTTCAGTAAGGTCACTGAAATTTTCCAGTTAATGTGGTAACTTATGATCTTAAGAAAAATTAGTTATGCAAAAATTGGTTTCACAGGAAAACAGCTCCTTAAACTTTGGGGTTTACTGTCTTCAGAAAAATATCTAAAATTCAATTAGTGTTCAGGAAATGTATCCTATAGTAATAGGGATTTTTTTTAAAAAAAGAAAATGTTATAAAAAAAAGATAATTCTGAGCACGCAGGATTTTATGGGGTAATAACTTGAGAAATTAACTTAATCTTCATTGCAATGAGAAGTTTAAAATCAGCAAGTACAGGATGAGCATACAGATTAAGCAACACCAGGGAAAATATGAAAAGCTTACAGTTTTAGCTCTATATTTGCTACTGTACATATGGAACTAAGAGACTACAAATCACATGGGTTAATGAATCCAGTCCTTGCTTCTGACCTGCAATTCTCAAAAAAAATATGCTTTTGTCTTAGATAAGCCTCTGTGGGATGTTCTAGAATATATTACTTTGCTTGCAAAGTTGGAGCCATGTGTTATATACAGGATTTTCTTTCAATATATTTTTTTCAACTCTAGTTTTCTGAATTTCAAATTTGGCTTTACATGTTTATTTAAAAACATATTGAAAATAGCCTCTTACCAAAATGTCATATCTTTTTAGCGTTTTAAAGAAACTTCAATGTTCTTGTTGGGTGTGATTATTATTCTTCTTTTTCTGGACTCAGGTAGTGTTTTATAAAATGAGAGCGTGGTTGTTTTCATTTCTTTTGTTTTCCTCTCTCTCTTCCCTCTGTCTATACCCTCCCTTGAAATTCAGCTAGCAGAACCAAGATTTTTGTCTCTATAATCATACATTGTCAACAATGACAAGAGGTGTAATTACCTTCATAATCAGATTATATCATGAATCACAGTCTCTCAAATGTTTAATTTCATTGGCTGTGAGTCCAGACAGCTACCCACAACTGCCAAGTACATAAATGTTTGCCGGTCTGTTATTTGTTTCCATAAAGTCAAGTACAACTAACTTATAAAAAGTATTAGTCTCCTGTTCAGGTTTTAAATAACCATTTTTCTATAGCAAGGATTCAGTCACTCTGAAGTCATCACATGTACATGTATCAGCCTTGGATTTCAACAGGGAAGGATTTTTATTTTTTAAACTTGGTTTGGGTTAAATTCTTGCTATAAGCAAAGTTAGAAGTACTGCCACTTAGAGGACAAGGGAGCATGAGAGAACGCAGCTTGCTGGATTGGTCTGGACCAGACTGCGAGGATTGGATAAAGCCTAATGAATTAAACAGGCTTTTGAAAAATCACTGGTATTTTAAATAGCAACTTTGGAGTTGTTCAATTGCTCCAGAGACTTAAAATGGTGTGGTAGGTCACTGTCAGAGACTTCAGCTTAAGAATAAGGGTCAAATCTTGGTGCTGTGGAAATGAACAACAAAAGTCCCTTAGATCCCAGAAAGGGGTTGTGATTTAACTCAGAGTCCAGCTTTTTCCCCTTGCCAAAGCAGACGCTGAAACACAAAACAATTGCCGGAGAGAGCAAAGGAGAAGAGAGAATTTTCCATTCTCAAACAGGCATTAATCAAACAAGCCATTTTGTAAAGGAAGACATAATAAAGAAGGCTTACTCACAGTTAAGGGAATTTTTATGTCCCGGGGTTTGTCCAGCTTTGCCAAGCTAAGTCGAAAACAAGGCGGGAGGGGGAAGAAGGCCATAGAAAGAAGTATCTTGGCTACTCTGAGACTGTGCAGAGAATGAATTACCTCAAGTTTTTGAGCTATTTTTAAAACATACGTCCAAAGAAGAACATCAGAAAAAAGCCCAGAACTGTAGTGAAAGTATAAGTGGACCTAGATCAACGAGAAGTTTGCTATGATTCTGACAAGCTTTAATTTGCCAAAATTGTGCTTTTACTGCACTAGTTTCCCTATATCCCCACAGTGCAGATGTCTTCAAGAGTAGGAGGGTTGCTCCTCCCATTCCAGTTTCCTAGAAATGGATGAAAGCTTAAAGATTTCTACATGCAGCATTATTTTTTTTCCCACCAGCAGACCTATTTCTCAATTGGAATTTTTCATTTCCCTCTATGCAAAAGTCTTTACAGTTCCTTGCCACTGGGGGCAATGTAATACAGATCTTGACTTGGCCAGCACTGCTGGCTCTTTGCAACCACAGTCCTGTGGAGTTCATTAATTATAGTTCAACCATCTAACTTAAAAAAAAAGAAATGGTACAGTAAGACCAGATAAAAAAAAAATAAAAATAAAATAAAAAAAAGCATCTACTCTGTTTCACTAGAAAATGAGGAGATGTTTATCTCTGAGTAAGAAGGAAAGATGATAGCAACTTTAAGATTTAAATTGATCCAAGTATATGATGCTAAAGATCCTAAATGGTTTCAAATTGCGGAAGATTATCTTGTAATTTGTATATATTGCTTCTGTAGGCTGCTGAGGAAGCTAATTGCGATACATCCTGTGGTTAAGTTATCATCTTTCTCAATGACTGAAGATCATAATTTTACCTTTAGGTGAGTTTAATGCTCTCTGTCTGTTACGTTCATTTGTATGCTGAAGCAGTGCTGACAAGCCTCCTGTTGTTCCATGTAGCATTTGTGTCAGCCAACCAGGTTAGTGGAAGATTCACCTCTATGAAATTACAACGCTGGAAATGAGCTCAGCCTCCGGAGGACAGCTTTTCCCTTTTTTTTTAAAAAGTGTGGCCAGTGAATAGCGTCTGAGGCTGGAAGGAGGCTCTTGGTCTGCGTTCACGTAGATCCTGACTGACCTGACTGTTCATCTGCAAATAACAAAGTATGTGATATCAAAGCAGGTAGAGATGAGAGATACCAGCGGTGGGGAAAGCTGGTTGTTGTGACGAACAGCATTCCCCTTGCTGCATGATGACTATGATAAGAGCAGCCTACGCAGGGCAACTGCCATGAAAACGGGAGATCTGATCGCCTCCATTTGTTCTCACCTCAGCAGCAGGAGCACTGGCCCCTGGAGGAACAGCTGCACGCACCAGCTTTGTTCCAGTGTTGTATTTTATTCTTTAGCTAACAGTAGATACTGGCCAGGTCAGAGAGACTGCCAGGGAAACTTTTGTTTCCTTAAGCAGAAGGGTAAATGAAACACCGGAACGGTTTCTTAATTCTCAAATGTTTTTTTATACAGGCAGGGGTGCTGTGAAAGACCATGCTAATTCTGTCCCTGTAGCATCCACTTGGATAGCTGGGGAGTTGTGGTAGAGCTCAAAATTTTCTTCTTCTGCCACGTTCTCTTTGTTTGAAATGCTCTCATAGCTCTTCTGTAGCACAGATTTGGATCTTTGCATATGAGACTCTTTTCTTAGCTTGCTAAAGTGAAAAGTGCGTGGGGAATGACAAAAGAAAGATGCATGTAACCACAAAGCAAGGGCAGGAGCAAATTATTTCCAGCAATCTTAAAAAGACATGTAGGTTTGAAAAAAAAATAAAAATAAAATCTGGGAGTGTATGGCTGTTTTTTGTAAGTACTCACACTTCAGTGATTTATTTCTGACAAGGCCCAAATGAGACAACAAGGTAATCCCGGCAATTCTGGTCATAGGAAGGGTGCCTCTGCAATGGAGTGAAGTCTGAGGGAAAAAAAGGTAGGATAAAGAGAAGAAAATAGCTTAGCAGTCTTGTGTGCAGAATTAGTTTAGGGTAGATGTGAAATCATCCCTTCTGGATCTGAGTACAGCCTCCAAAAATGTTTAGGACTATTTGGTTTGGATTTAGGCCTGACTTTGGGAGACAACCTGGAGTTTCATCCAATGTGAAGTTTGCCATTATTCATGCTAATTAAAGGATAGAAGTCAGGGCTTGTTTTTTCTATTCAGCAGCAGAAGATGAAGTGAAGGAAACCCTTCTCAATGTTCTCTTTAAAGTCAATAATTAGATCTGATGTCAACACGCTTGAGTAAGCGTTGTATTTAGAGACTAGGGCAGGAATGTTGCTGGGCATCGGGTTGTGGGGATGGGGGTGGTTAAGAGGCAGTTTCCAGTGGAGGTGGCCAGACATGTGGGCTGCTGGATGACGAGGTGTGGGCTGGAGGTAGATGTGGGATAAGGAGATGGGAGATGGCTGAGAAGTGCTAGCTCTTCGCATGGTTGCTGCCTGTGCATGGCACCACTGTTGGACAATTTGTTGATGGGAGTCATGAACCATTTGGGGAGAAAAGACATCATGTAGAAAACTCCCCACATGTTTCCAAGCCTCTGAAAAGGTTTGGGTTTTGTGTGAATGTTGATATAACTTAATTGGTTGTAGGTGTCAACAACAGTTCCTGCCTTTTGAAAATTGAAATTTAAGACTGTTGTATTCTGCTAACACTCCCTATGTTAAGTAACCTTTACAAATAACTAACGTTCTCAAACAAATAAGTCTACTAACATCTGTGTGAAAGGCAACTTCCCACACTGACCAAACCTCCATCTGGCTGCAGGTGGGAGGGAGGCATGGGAGCCTCTGTCAGCCCTCATGGAGGGGATTCAGCTGACATATGGGGGTGACCCTGGCAGAGGTATGGCTAAAACTTTGGAAGCCACCTCTGCAATCCAAGTGTCAAGGGTAATCCTGTAAAATGGCACTATCTGTCAAAATAGAAGTGAGCTATTTCTCAGATGTGTTCTAGTGGTGTTCAGATCCTGTAGCAGATGAGAATGCTGGAGACAGGTTTTGAACTGGTTGAGAAGGCTGGCCGAGCTCCTGCATGCCAGCTCTGTTTTGCCTACCATGCTGCAAAGTGTTTTCCTACACACACAGCTGTGTGTCTGCCCCTGAGAAGCGAGTGGAAGCACCTGTGTTGGTTAAAGCCAAGGAGCCAAGTGTGGACCCGACACGAGAGAGCAGGAAACAAAATGGCTGGTAGGTCTCCGAAACAATTTGTGACTAGCCTTTGCAAAGGCTTGAGTGAAAGCTTGCCGTACGATGGACCAGGGTGGCAGGAACGTGCAGCTTTTCCATTTGAGGGTGAAAACATGTTTGGCGTGGCTGTCTTGCTTACTTCTCTCGGTGAGGAGCACGTTATTAACTGCCCTTTTGGCTGCGATCTGCCGTTTAGGTTGTGACATGCCTCGGCGGTGGTTGGAGGGGAAAGAAGCGGCGCGATATGTCTTTGACTTTACACCACATGTTTCAGAACGCTGTAGTTCACTCTCACATTTTATAAAATCAATTTCCATTCTGTCATGGTATTTCACACATTCACATTCTGAATAAGTTAGAGAATATTCTACAACTCACTAAAATAACTTTAGTTTTAATTTTTCCTATTACACGAAGAAACCTATCCATACTTTATCTGTTACAGATGGAAAAACTACATATGGAGAAGTCAGATCTATTAATTAGTTTATAAGCACAAAGTCCCCTAAAGAGTGCCACAGATCCATGTGTTATTCTTAAGAGCTGTCTGAAGTACTTGCACTGAATAATTTATTTCAATTTAGCCCTGTTTCTGCTGTTAATTATCCAAGATCAGACTTTGTTTTTTGGGACTTTTTTTTAACTGTTCTACACATTACCTAAATTCACTGAAATGCTCTCTGAACATATTTCAGCCTGCTGATGTATTCAAACCATCAACACTCATTGACTGTTCTCTGCTGTCTTTAAGGAATGATAGGGTGATTACTAACTGCTGTTGTTTTTATTCCTTCAGTCATTAAATCCTAGGAGGAAGGAGGGGGGGTAGGAGAATTGGATGATCAGCCTCCTGGGAACTCCAAACAGAGTTATTTTTTATTTCATCTTTGAGGACTGTTTCTAGGCCCTAGCTAAGGATCTGGCTCTGCTGTGCTAGGCCAAGCAGCATCTTCCCAATGTTAGGTAGCTCTTTTGTGTTGGAGACAGTTAGGGTCAGCCAGGTAACAAGCACGTAGTAACAGGGAGCAGATTCCCATGTTTCCTCCTGGTAACTTTACTGAGCTGAGCAGCTCCACAATGGGATGCTTTCAGCATACAAGATGAGAAGGGCCATAGCAGTAGGTTTGGAAAGAGTTGGACTGACAAGGATGAGGTAGGAAAGTGGCTGTAATCTGAAAACTGTGGTTTTGTTTGTGGACTATTTTATGCGTGAGGCTTGCATTGGCCTATTTATGAAATAAAACCAGGAAAACATTTGATGTAGGTAAGCCTCTGTACAGCGATGTGGCAGGGTAATGTAATCTGCCCCCTCATTGAATTACTGCAAACTTAGTCTGCTAAATTATTATTATTCACCTTCTGTAAAATAAATGCTGAAAAAGCATTTTGGGGTGTATCTGCTATTGTGTAGTGTAGTTCTACCATAAATACTACTACATCTATCTGGTAAAACTAAACTAAGTTCTGCTAAAATCTGTGTGTATTTGCCGCCATGTGTTTTATTCTTCTAACATCACCCTGTTAAACATTGCCACCCCTATGCTGAGCAATGTACAAATCATGTTGGACATGCTATCCCAGAGTGTAGGGTCGGATCTGGTGAGGATCTGTAGGCACTTCAAGATAGGGGATATTTGCTGTTGTTCTCAAGGGCAAAGCAAAGTCACTGATGGGATTGCCAGGAACCCTGGTTACAGCTTTAGCTATCAGAATACCTTTTAAAATCTGTCCCTTATCCAAATTAGACCAGAAAAGCAAAAAGAACTGGAGAAAAATGTCTGTAACTCTGTTTTTCCCAGAGGGCCTCAAAGGAGAAAGTGACTTTCCCAGAATTAGATAGAGAATTTGAAGCAGTGCTGGACTTTGAACCCAGGTCTCCCAGCATGTTGCCATAAATACAGGACACAGAAACGCTTTTGGACAATGAACAGGAAAATGGGTCAAAAATAAAATTAAAGGTAATTTACAGGTGTGTGTGAGAAAATACTTGCAGATGTGTCTTCTTGTTCATTCCTCTCTGTCAGTACTATGTGTTGCATTTGCAACTCTGTAATAGCTGAAAGATTTAAATAGCTGTATATGATTTATTAATTTATTTAGGTAACTCCCTCTGGTACAATTCATGTAGTTGTGCATTTTTATATTCCAGTAAGTCAGCGAAATGCAATGTGTTGATGCCCAACTCGAATGTAAGCAAATAAACATTGTGTGGAGACCCACTTCTTTTGATTAGGTCACGCTTTAATTAAGTTTTCTGTGTGTCTTCTTACCTCTCCCTGGACGTTATGGCCGGCAACAGGCTTTTAATACTGCCGCAATTTGGCACTGAGACTCCTGAGCTACCGCCAGTCCTTGTACACAAAGGCTGCGTTGATAGACTTGTGATAAGGGCTCAGCGGGAGATAAGGGTTATGCTTTGGCCCAATGGCTCGACCTTGCTCTCGTTGAGCCAACAGCAAGAGCCTTATTGACCACAAAGAGAGCGGGACGTGTTAATGCCTTTCCATTCTCGAGCGCTGCGTGGAGGCAGATGGGAGGGACTGCTTGTGGTGCTGCTGAGTGCAGTTTGTTGATATACAGGTGCCTGTTCTTGCGAGAATCAGGCCTTCTTTTGGCACGGCAGCTTTATGTATCCGTGTTTTGTGTGTGAACGCAATGTTTGTCAGGCACTAGTTTGGCAGTGCTGGAGACGGCAGCTCTCCGTGCACTGGGTGTCTGCCTTAGTGGTGCTGAATCGATGAGCTACGTTGCGATGCGTGCCAGTGTATCAGAAGGCAGGTCTGAGACATTGGTGAGTGTTCACCAAGCCTGTTAATCCTCTCAGGCTGTAGCCACACAGTTGAGTTTGGTATTCTCATCACCTAAATTCCTAAATGTACTTCTGAGGCACATTCCCTTCTAACGCAAGCTGCCCAAACATCTGTGGCGAGACTAAGGAAAACATGGAGAAAAAGACCCGAAGATGAATATTTCAGCAGAAACGTGGGAAGGAATGCAATGTAGCTCACGCAAAACCTTCTGTAGTGTATGCCATAAATTAACACAATATAAATTTATACATATTTACACCACATAGACTAAAATATATAAATCCTCAATACTCAGCCTTCTGTAGTAGGTGTAAGCAAGCAGTCCATATGCTTAGCTGATTTCTGGGGAGCTCTAGGGAACAAAATGTATCTTTGTGGAACTTATGATATTAAGGAGATTATAAACTAGGGTAATCAGTGCGGCTCACAAAATGGGTTGTCTTTTCTGCAGGCTGAAAACAAGCAGCAAATTCCCAATTTGCTATCTAAGGTTCTGATTCAGCCAGGTGCTAAAATACACATGTAACGTTTAAGCGCATGAATAGTCCTATTGATGTTGAAGGCCTAAAGATCAATCCATCGCTCGCTGGATTTTCCTGGCTTCAGGCTCTATGAGTCTATTTTCCTCTTGAATTTGTGTACTTTCATTGCAAAATACAAGCTTGTAACATCTCATTAGGTACCAGATGTTTCCTTTTCCACCACTTTACACCAGCTATTCTAAACCAGTAACATGTATCCTTCTCTTACACAGCTTTGCAGTGAACAATCTGATCTCTAACATTTGTTCTGTTGCTGCTGTTTTTAAATGAGAGAAAAAAAGTGGTATGTGTTTGAAGTATGGGACCTGTAGTCCAAATGTCAGTATTCTCTTTCCAGCAATACCATATTTTCTAGGGATTAGGGGAATTGCATGATTCATGAGCAATCTTGTATGATTTTTGTCTGAAATGCTGGAAAAACTTCTACTTCACAGAGGTGCTAAGAGAGGGAAGGTGATGGTAACAGGAGAGTTGCTTGTAAGCTTTATGACAGACTGTCCTGCCACATGCTGTTTTGCACAGGGACAGTGGGTTTATTTGCACCCTCTGATTTTGGCCACCTGTCACTGGAGAAGTCTAGACAGCCTTTGGAGAGGGAAGAAAGCCCATCAAAAGCACTGTAGGTTTTTCTGGTGCTATTGTATCAGCACACCCTCTTCTTCCCATCTTCCCCCAGCCATTTGCAAATGGCTCCAGAAGTACCTCATCAGGCCCAAACCCACAAGCCACGCCACTGAGGTGATGCACCCCAAAGAGATTCTTATTGTGCTTAATCAGCACAGAGGGGTGCAGCCAAGGTTCAGCGGGCACTGAGGTCTTAATGAGTATATGCACGGACTGTACCTTGCTCTGTGGCTCTACTCCTGGGAGAAACTCCTAGCAAAAATATGAGGAGATAGCAGCAAAAGCTAGAAGAGGCTGGGTTAATGTCAGCCACTTTATGGTGAAATTTCATTAAATATATGGACACAGAACCTGTAACTGATCATTTTTGTTTTCCTGACTTCTTGTGGACATAAGTGCTTGGCTGCAACTGGGAAGGAATCAAGTGCAGGGGTCAGGAGACAGAGCAATCTGGTCTTTTGCTCACTTAGGTCACCATATCTACAAATACATATTGGGTCAGTGTCGTGCTATCTGAGCAGTCCTAGGGTGGTGTCATCAGACTTTGACCTCTGGTGGAATTGCTAGCAAAGATGGTCACAGACTTGGAAGTTCTTGCAGGACAGAGATTTTATCCTTGTCAGTTGAACTAACAAGTGTTTTTTTTTATTTATTTTTTTTTTTTTTTTTTTTTTTTTTTTATGTCAGTGCTTCAATGAGGTGTCTCTGGTAATGTATTTTGATCAGAGACTGACCACTAGAGATCAGTTTACTAGTCCCCTTGCAAAGAAAGTGATAGGAGTAGACAAGTTTGATGCATTGTGCCGAACTGTGAATGTGACTTCCTCAAAGGAAAGTAAACAGCACCCAATGAAAATGCAAGAAAAGACTAAGGTGGTACATCTTTTAAGTATATTGTGGCAAAGCAGTTGTTGCTTATTAATAAATAAATAAATGAATAAATAAATAAAGGAATTATCTTTGATGTCACTTCAGGGGTATTAATGGAGTCGCAGAGGGACGAATTTCAACTCTGCAGTCTTGGGGTTGGGCTTCCCGCTGGCTGAACACAGACAGGTACTCAGTCTGAGTGTTCTCCTTACTGGAACAAACTCCCCTTGGAGTGATTCCCATGTGGCCCATAGGAGAATCTAACATGGAAAGGCATTCCCATAAATGACCCAGAATTAAGCGTCAAAGGCTAAGACCTGGCAAAATTCAGAAACTCTCCCTTCCTCCTCCTGTCCACTACTTCCCTTCTGCTCCCCATCCCTTGCCAAAACCCACTCAGAAGTGTTTCAGCGTGACTCCTCTCTTACCTGTGTTTTGTTAAGATTTGCTCTTCTGTCCTGAGGGAAACAGGTGAGCAGTATGAGTTGACATGGAAGTGTTTTTTACAATTTTCCTTCACTTGAGTTCCTCCCCTTTGTTTTACTCTGTACAATTATTACCATATGATTTAATTGCAGTGCCCTTTTTTATCCGTCAGTGCAGGCCAAGCGTGCTGGAAATGAAAGGCAGCATGTATCCGTCTGAAATCACTAATTGTAGTACTACAGGTGAGCTGAATAACAGGCTATTGTAAATTTTGGTCTGAAGTTCTTTGCTGTTTAAATTGGACAACAGCAGGAGAGAGAACAAAAGCTATTTCCTACCTGATGTTCTTGGAAACCTGTTCCCAATTCTTTGTGGAGGACTGCTGCTGTACTTGAATATATTAAAATAGGGGCACAGGAATGACATTGATACTCTGCAGTGGAAATAGCTGTGCCTTTTGTATTCTCTTTCCCATTGCATGAGAGTTATGATAATCTGCTTCTTTCTCTAAACGGAAACCCTCCAGGGAAGTTTTGTGTACTCTAAATAGCATCTCTGTATGATCAGAGACTTGGCTTCATGTGCATGTAATGCATAATAGATAAAGATACGAGAATATAAATGCAGATTAGAGGTTATTCAGTCAAGGCGAGCCTGTTTAGTGGAGGGGCATATTATAAAAATGCCAAACAATAAATTATTGCTGCTACCATTTCTGGCAAATCTCCCTGTTTTTGCCAAAACTTTGATATAATTCTGAACAGCAAATGGAATCTTTCTCATAAGTACCTATGTCTAAACCATTTACTCCCCTTATATGTATACTCAGCAGATAATCACATTCACTTTTCTCTCTCTATTGCATTGAATTTCATATAGCAATTTTAAAGCGATCTTAGTGCTGAAAATAGTCTGCCAATAGGGATGAATACAGACTTTCAGAAGAATACTTACATCTTCAAAACAATGCATGAACATTAATTGATCAAGCCCATTAGCAGCACTGGGATACAAATAAGTAGCATTAATCTGTTTTCTGTGTTCACTTTGATGGAGAAAAGGGCCCCAGCTTAGCCTCAGCACAAAGAGATTCTTCTCAGCTTTGATTTTAGCAGGGCCAGTGGCTTCTTAGTTGGGTATGTTCTTTTTTTTTTTTTCCTGTTTGTCGAGAGATGATCACAGAATTGTCTTTGCGCTTGTCTTTGCAAGCTAGTGTGCATGATGCTCAGATGAAAGCTGATAGTACATTAGCCATGTGGACTAATTCTTTGTGTACTTGCTCTGACAATTCCCTTTTTACTGGCAAGATGATGACCCAAAACTGACTCTCCTACAGAAGCATCTCTGTCATCTTATTGCTACTTCTGTCTTTTTTGTTTATACAGAGAGTTTTCTTTTTGTTTCCGTAGACCATATAATAGAAGAACCATTGATGTTCTTTCATTTACAATATGTTCAGGGCCATACAATTATGCAGCAGTAATGGTCATTCCCTCTGGTAAAGTGAAAAGTATGGTACAGTTATCCAAGAAACAAGTAAGAGGAGAGAGGCTTGATTGTCACTGTCCTTAAACACCTTTCTCCTGACCCAGTTGACGTTTCAGAAGGAAACAGTGATTATATCAAGGAGCTATTTACTATTTCTGCTTGAGAGACTCTGTCTGTAATAGAAAAATAAGTCCTTTTATGACCAATTGCAAGGCAATACACATCTGTTCCTGCAGCAACAGTAGATGGAACCATTTTATTTGACCCTGAGTATATGATACAGATTCAGGCAAGCAGTGAATGTGAAAGTATTGCCCAGGGACACTGCACACCGAGCTCTTGTTCGTAAGGCTGCAAAAGTGCAAGTCCTGGAGTTAAGCATCACCAGGGATCTGCCTGGTGCACAGTGGGCTGGTTGTAAAGAGCTATGTAAGTTGCTCTGAGTTTTCTTTGTTTAAAAAAAAAACTTAACATTTGTAGTTTGTAATCTCATGAAAACCTGTCATTTTCAGTTGAAGTTCTTTCTGGTTTTGTGGGTAAGCTCGCAGAAGAAGACCTACAGACATCCACCTTGAAGCTTTGTCCCAGCCATAATCTCATTACACAGACCTAAATTCAGATTTTCCTCCTTTCCATAAGAAACTTTGAATTCTGTTTTCTGTTTTGTTTTATTGTTGTTGTTTGTTTGTTTGTTTGTTTCACTGGTGTTACCAAGCTATTAGGCATTGCTGGCTGAAGAGACATGTTCATTATCTTTTACAAATATAGAGAATAAGGTGGAGAGAGAATAAGAAAAATATGCCATTTGATGGTTAGGGCTCTGAAAGGGGGAAGCACCTAGGTTCCTGTGCTAGCGAATGCTTATTTTGCAAAGTAAAGAGGAGAGTCTGAGAGTATCCCAGCACAGTGGGAACAGCTGGTAGGGCAGTGGTGAAAAGATGCTCCAAATGTGGGATCTGATCTCCTTAATCAGAGAAATGAATTGTCCTAGTTGCTTGGATAGTTGATAAACAGGGTGATTACCAGTAACAGTTTTGTGAATAGTTTACTGAAATAGAATATCCATTGCTAGTTGGAAATAGCTCATGAACTCAGTGTACATTTGCAAATTCTTTGAAATTACAAAAGCTGTATCCATTGTTGAGTTTGCTACTTGCTGAATTCCCTGCCTACTTCAAGTCTCATCGCACTTTATGGGTGATTTTGTGCATGGCAAGATTTTGCCTTCTCTGTCAAAGCAGCTTAAAAATGAAAGAGAGAATCCAGAATGGCCATTAAAGCTCTTTGCAGCTGCAGAGACTGTTGCCAACACATTTAGGAGGCCAAACTCTGCCTTCAGATACAGTTCTTTCTGCCCTCTTTAGAAGACTATGACTTGTACCTTAGAGAAGAATTTACTAGTGAATAACCCACCTCAGTCATCCTCCCTGAGGTTACAGCAGATTTGGGCATCAGAAATCATGCCTTTGTAGAAAACCAGAAGCAGACATGAACGCTAGCTGGATTTACCATCCAACGCAGCAGACAAGAGTAAGTAGGGTAAGTTCCAGTTAAGAGGCTCTTAGCCCCAGCACAGTCTTGAATGATGAAGTCAATTACAGAAGCAAAGGTTTATTCATGAGGGTGTAATCACTGTGTGCTTAAATCAGTTTTGAAGGTGGAACTTTAGCTTCTAGGTCTCATTGTAAATCTTCAAAAGAACCTACCTCTCTAAGCTACTGCCAGTTTTCCTATTGTGTACATATATAAAAATCTCATTTTGAATCTCGATAAGCTCTTGGCTTTAATAATGTCTCAAGACTGCAAGTTTCATAGCTTATTTATCATGCACTCAATAAGAAAATTCCTTTTGTTGTTGGTAAATTCACTGCCTTTCAGTTTCCTTGAGTATCAGCTTGCTTTGTATTGTCTGAGGAGATAAAGGGGAACACCCCACTTAACCTCTCAACATCATTCTGTACTCCCTTTTCAGGTAATTTTCGTATGCCTGTAATACTGTGTACCTTTTATAAACACTACCTTTTAAGAGAAAATAATGCCATCTCTCAGTATCCATATAATGAACTATCTCTGTTACATTCCACTGCCTAATAGCATTGTGGTTTTTCCATTGAGGGATGCCTTATTCGATCGTTCTGACAAACTGCTGTTTTCTTGTAGCAAAATTGTTCAACATAGTGTTTTTACTGTTTTGTCAATAAGCAAAGGAAATAAAAACCTTATGGGATTTGAGCAAGAACATTCACACTCCGTATGTGAGCAGCGTTTGAATTGGAGCGTGGTGGGGAAGCAGAGTATAGTACGCAACCTGTTTACTGAAGTGCCTGCCAACAAAGTGAGATTTTATTCCCATTCGCTAGGATCTGACTTTGGGCCCATTTGCTCCCTCCTTTCTTTCCATCTCCCCGCCTGCCTCCCGCCCCCCAATATCTGATCCTAGCAGCTTTTTCCCTCATTGCTTATTGCTGGTTTGGGCCTCAATTCTTATTTCTTCTAAAGTCTTCATCCTAACAGTGGAACTACAAGACAAAATTATGCGGTATGTGCTGTAGTGAAACGTTTCCAGTAAGAACTGCAGTTCCTTTGGGCATTATCAGGCAATTGGGAGCTCTACCGAGGGGAAGAAGTAGATCTCTCTCTCTGAGCAGAATACTAGGGTTATTTCTGAATTTAGGCCATGTCCGCAACTAAATTTCAGCTTTTTGATGATGAATTAATGAATGGTATGGAAACCTGAACTGAATGGAGCTATTCATTTTTCTAATTGTACGAGACAAAGATTGAATGCAGGAGACCTGAAGTTGATTCAGGCAAAGCAGTCTTATATAATACATGCTAAACCTGTGGAGCACATTGCCACGAGCCATCTGCAGCTGCTTCTAAGGACAAAAAGATTACCCAGAACTGCTTTTGATATGATTTAAACTGTTTGAGAGGACTGTGAGCTCAAAATGGAGCAAGCCTCTTACTGATTAGCTGCTGTCCCTATGCGCTGTTCATATTCATTAGCTGACCACTTCAGGGAGCATTACTCAGGGGTTTCTGGCCACTTGTTAGAAGCACACTGAATTAAATGAATTTTATGCCAATTCTCTGATACAATGTTTGCATTTCCTGTGCTTGCTACCAATTGTGAGTTTAAACAGGTTCACATTATGTTAGTCTATTTTGATGTGTGTGTTGCCTATCTGTAGAGACTGACACAGCTCCACCCACCTCTTAATGAATATGTTAATTAACCCCTGTGAAGCACCTAAATATGGCTCCAGAGCCAGGCAGATTGTGACAGCCGATGGCCCTTCAGGGCATAAATGGCTTCTCACTATGATCAATATTCTCCACTGCTGAAAGCGCTTCTTACTTTTTTGGACTTCCACTCACTTAACTCTCCCTCAGGCGGTTGTTTACAGTACTGAAGTGCAAGCCCGAGTTCAGATAGGGTAGCCTTAAAAGCTGCCTTAATGACATCTATAGAAAAATCATCTAACTCAGCTTTCATCTTCAGACAGAAGGTCAGAGTTCACGGATTTTGTTCTTAGGCGGTTTCCATTTCGACCCCCTTCTCCACCCCACTATCTAGCCGGTGGGTTAAAAAGGTTGCTTAAAATATCCGGTTTCTTTCTTGATGCATCTGGAGTCCTAAATACTCTGGGGATCAAGAAAAGCACAAAAACAATGTTTCAGCTCTCTTAGTTCCCGATGGACCTGTTTTCTGATGCTGTTTATTTCAGCTTCATGGATGGAACGAATCCTGTTCCAAAGCAGTATCTGTGCTTAGCTTCAAGAGGGACAGTCTGGGCTTGGGGTCAGTGTGGTGCCTTCAAGAATTTTCTGGGTGGGCTTCAGAGTAGCATGCCACAGGCTCTCTCATGACCATCAAAACGTGGGTTATGTTTTGGGTTTCTTTGGAAGAAATGTCACATTTCTTCCCCCTTTCACCTAAATCACACAAGTCAATATAGCCAGGGAGGGGCTGGCATCCTTCTGACCAGAATCTGTGCATAGGAATCTTAGATCATTGCCTCTCTTTGGTGATCTCACTGAGAAATTTCCAACATATTCATGTGGTTCAGCTGCAGAATTTCTGTTTTTAGAGATGACTTAGGCACACTGGAATTGAAGCCCCAAAGACAGAGAAAGGTAAGTTAAATTTTTATCCCTGTTACTACAGTAGATCTGATTTTTCAAGAATGCTGCACACCCGATAAGTAGCTCCAGGTAACTTCAGCTCTAGGGATCCCTGTGTAGAGTTGTGCATATGTTGTGTGTAGCAAACCAGCTGTAGCTCACACACCTCTGGGTCTTCCCTCTGCTTTGTGCTTCCTTCATGCACTCAGTTTTTAATACCTGTTAAGACTTTAAATTCAGAAACCCTTGGTGAAGTGGTGGAAAAGTCTATGGGGTTTTCTCATGACACAAACCTGTGTTGCTGTATGACTGGGATATTCTGGCATAATTGTGGTGCATTCCTTCAAAATGGTATTTGTAGGAGGTATGAAATAGTTTTCCTGGATGTTCCTGTATAGGAAAATCATAGGTCTGGCAGTACTGAAGTTATTTACTCATTACAAGCTACACTACATGACTGTGTTTAGGATTGGTCAGTGTTAGCCGGAACCAGTCACTGTCATGGGAGAAGAGGTGTTAATTCCTTTTCTGTGCCACAGCAGCCCAGGCTTTGAACAAAGACACTGTGTACACTGAACCATGGAAACTTACAGGCTTGTAATTAGATGTTATACTATTGACAATGATTTTTTTGGGGGTGTGAGGGGTACCAGGTTCAGGTGAAACAAACTTCTTGCTCTGTAATCGTAAAAGTTAATTGGTCATGAGCAAAGGATCCAGATACGTGCATTTTTGAAGTGTTTCCGTCAACCTGACGGGCCCAGGAGTTTTGGTCATTTTGTGCAGAGCTGACCTTATGTCTGAACTGACAGCTAAAGGTGAAGGAGCTGCAGATCTATAACGACTCAGAAATGAAATAAGATGATTCATTCAGGACAGCTGGAAGCCAAGAAGTGCCAGCGAAAGGAGCCAGGCTTTCTTGGCTGATATGGGTGCATTAATCGAGGAAGACGTGTTTGCTTTAGGGCATGACTAGTTAAACTTCAAGCTACACACGATTTCTCATTTGGGGGAGGGAAGGGAGTGTATTACATGTTTTCACAGAGGACAATGGAAACCTTGTACCTGTGACAGACCTCTGTGGTATTGTTTAGAGCAGGGAAACATAAAGACCTGGTTGTCTTCCATGTACTATTGATGCTAATCTCTGGGACGTTCTGTGTGGGAGATACCTTTAGCGCTAAGGAGCAGACAGTGACTTTGAGAGTTTTGGCCAAATGGACCTATGTGGGCAAAGAGAACAAAAAAGGACATAGGATGAGATGGCGGTGCTACTGGGAGGGAGGGAGGAAGGAAGGGAGGAATGGAGCCTGGGGAGTCCTCTGTGGATTGCAACAGAGGTAGAGCTTTAATAATCCAGCAAATGTGTGGGCAGACTATTTACAGCAGCAGTTATTTCTCCTTTGGTGCTCCCAGCAAAAAATACTGTATGTTTAAAACAGCAAAGCAGAATGGAAGAAAAGTGCATTTTGCTCTTTGGAGAAACTGATAGGATATCATCGTTTTCTTACCTACTGGCCACTTCTTTCTCACATTCAGTGTTTGCTTTTAGATGCCAGCACTTAACGCAAAAGACATTGGTAAGGCTGCAGTGTTAAGTCAAGAAAGATGCACTGGTGTGAGTATCAGAACAAGGACATTAATGCTTGTCTTTTTCCTCAGGAGAGGAAGAGAGTGAGTGAGTACAGATCAGGTGGTCGGCAGCAGCCAAGCATTGCCAACGCCAAACTATACACAGTGAGGATCTATCTGATGGAGAAAGACAGTGGAGCATTATTTGTATGTAGAAGAGAATCTAACAAAGGCAAATGTTAATTCACTTTTTTTTTTTTTTTTTTTTTTTTTTTTATTATGACTAAGAAGTTCCAGACCAGATGATGGCTTTGTTCACAGAGTTTGACAATACCTCTGACCACATTTAAAGTTTTTTAAAAGAATGCACATAAAATCCTAGAGACATGTCTCATCATTACATTATTCATGTGGGGTATGTTGTAAAGCCACATGAGGGTGAGATCGTTCAGAAGTTCCAAACTGAATAATGAGCCTAGATGTAAAAATATTCTGAAAATGATCTGTATTAACTCAGAATGCCAGAAGTTTCATTTCCATCCATAACAAAATGTGTGTTACTCTTGATACCCAGTTCTGTGTGCCCTGTTGAATCAGCTGTGCGTGCAGTTATATCTTGGAGAGATTTTGCTATCTGTAATATGTTTCTTTGCAGCTGATCTTACATCCTTAATGAAGTCTTCCAAAGAGGGGGAAAGAATTTGTGCACAAGTCAAAAAGCTGCTCAGCCTGAAAGTATGTAATAGTCCTTTCTGTATAAGAATATGTAAGAGGGCATACGCTATGTGTGTGGCTCGTTCTGCAAAATAGGACTGTTGTAAAACCTCTTTGCATCAGATAAACTAATCCACCTATTCTGAAGAGTTACTGTGAGCTGTTTAATAGAGATAGTGGTGTGAGTCTTGAAAAGAAAATTCAGGCGAAAGATCTGATGCTGAGGGTGCTCATGCACAAAACCTGTATTTTGTGTATGTTTCTTCTGGCTTTCACTGAAATCTTGCATCCATGCAGATCTGAAGGTTTTTCATATGTTTAATGTCTTGGATCTTGCAGCTTCTGTTCAGCAAAAAGCCAGATACGCACACAGAGATAGGTCGCAGTCGTTTTTGTTACTTCTTTGGAGTCTGTCTGGGAAGCAGGGTGGTCGGGCTCTCCAAAGTGCTTAAAGAAGTATTTATTAGTAAGGAAAGCAACAACTCCAAACAGAATGAGTTATGCTTCGTTTTTCTTTGTCTCCAGTAAACCACTTCCTTTCCTGAAAGCATCAAAACAGCCAAAAGGCACTAGTGACCAAACAACATAATTGCAAGTAGAAATAATTACAGAAATTAGAAAGCCTTCTGAGACTTGTAGACATGGGGAATATTGTTGAAGCGAAGGTCCGTATTCCCCATGTTCGGATATGTTTGACATTCTGGTTTTGGCATAGGCCTGTCCTACTTCTAACTAACCAGTTTGCTACTATTTTCTTTGGATATTTTTCCTGAGTGGGCTTTTTCACTCTGACTCATTCAGGATAAAGCAACTAGCTTGGAGTGTGTGAAGGCAGACTTCCGGGACAGTACCAAGAAAAATTATCTAAATCCGAAGCATACTAAAGGCCTGTTGTCTTTTAAAACCCATATAGCCGTTCTCCAGATGGAGCAATGCCTACAACTTACAACTGGTATTTTTTTTGTGCTCCAGTTAGAGAATATACTGCGAGTTGCAGAGAACAGCTGCTATTAGTGCTGCTCGCAAAAGAACAGAGAGAAACGCAATTCAGGGGCTAAACAAGAAGTAAATTAGGAAGGTGGGAAAACTGGGAGTTTTTAAAAAATCCCATTGAAGTGATTTTGTTTTTTTCAGCTAGCAGGAGAAAATTTATTATGGCACGTAGAGTATCCCCATGACTGAACATTTTAATGTTGGGCAAAACAGAGAATTGAGTAATTTCATTAGCTTTTGATGCCTGAGCTGATTTTGGGCTATTCTAAATGGTGAACGCTGTATTAAAATTTCTTTTCATGCCCTTTCATTGTTAGATAGTGACCAGATATGCCTCTCAGTTGTTTCATCAAGAAAATATTACTGATTTTTACTTTGTCATTTACAATTTACATAGCTATTAGTCTCCAAACCTGCTGCAAGCATCTCTTAAATTTACTATCCAAATGTTAAAACACAATATTGAATTACATTTAGGGAATGGGGTTTTGGAAAAGAAAAATGTGTTTACTTTTATATATATTTTTTTATGATTTTAGAAGCTTTTTTTTTTTTTTTTTTTTTAAAGTATCTTTCTAGGCCTCATAATTCTGTTGAAAAAGCCCTGAAATGAATGTGATGTCCCTAAAGCCTCAAAATGAAAGCGGCAAAAGTCAAGAACTCAAAAAACAAAAACAAAAACAAAAAATCAAACATCTCCTAATTTAAACCAGTCTCCTTATTTGAGGCACAGAGTAACTCATGCTTGTTGAGTGCTCAAGATTGCTGGCTCTGAGGTTTTCTAGGTTGTATTTTTGGGTTGTATTTATGCAGCGAATTACTTTACAGCTTGTTGGGGGTTTTGGAGGTGGGAGAGTTGTGTTGTTTACATGCTGTGGATTGATTGGGAACAGTTTCCCAGAGAATATTCAATATCCAAAATTTCAGCTGGGTTGATTAGCTGTGAATGCTTGCATATGCCGTGTGGCATTGTTCCAGTTCCTGGATTGAATGAGTGTAACAACTTCAGCAGTCCGGATTTTGAAAAGCATTGATGGTGTCTGGGAGGCACTGGATTCCCTCAGCCCTCTTTGGCAAAGACAGAAGGACAGGTCACACTTAGGAACCTGGGCAGACCAGGAGGTAGGAAAGCCGGTGACACTTCACTCCTCTTTTCTTGGGGGGCTGTACAGCTCTCACAAATGCTGGTTCTTTTATGGCATGGGGAACTCCTTGAGCAGCAAAAATGGGAGCTGCCCCCCCACTGCTTTTTTCCAGGGCTCACTCAGCTGTCGGAGGTGAAGCTCAAAGAGTGAACAGTGGAAGGGTGAAACTAGGGAGAGATGTGATGCTGAATGCTGTACGTTTCTGCATAAATGATAAAGATTATACTTCAAACCCTTTAAGCATGCATTATCCTCCTTTGAATGTAGAAAGCTGTATTTGTTTGAATTTTTTACTGTCACGCTCTGGTGTGATTGGCAGCATATCTGTTGAGGAGAGACAGAATAACAGCCAGGGAGAGGTTTGGCAGGTCAGAAGAGTAAGCAAGCAAAGCTGTCCGGCATATGGAAGTCTGCAGCATCGCAGCAGGCAGCCGGGGACAGGCGCTGCTCTCTTAACTTCCCAGAAATCCAGAAATCGCTGGAATTCCTTCAGCCTAATAGAACAGAAATTTGGCCCAAATGGGTGGGACCTAGCCATTGCAATCAGACTATTTGTGGATCTATTTTCTTTTTTGGGGGGTTACAAACATATGTGTGGAGAGAGGTTCTCAGTGGTGGCATGGAAATGTTCTCTGGAATGGGGCAAACCAAGAGCCTCTTATTAGAAGCAGCGATGTACTCCTTGTTTCAGCGCAGAGCTAGTTGCATTTTCTTTTGTTCTTTCAACAGGTTAGTAATTACTGTTGCAGTAATTAGGCTTGATGGAGAGTATATAAGACGATAAATGGTTATTCTGTGCAGTAGTGGGGGGATATTTGGTGCCAAGCTTATTATTTTCAGTCAAAGCTAATTATCTCTATTATAATACATGACTCTCTTTCTTGAATTATGAGTGGGAAACTGCTGAATAGATTTTTTTCAAAGTGCCCTGAACCATGGAGAGAAATGAAAATTAAAAACAATGAAAAGCTTGTTAGACAATGAGAAGACTCATCTGTAAAGCTATTTCTGACAGATTTTTTCTTTCTCTCTCTCTCATCTCCGCTTATATAAATATCAAATGCTTATCAGGAAAGAAACGGTTGCGTTAGCCGCGATGTGGGTGCAGAAGTTTAGCTCAGATGCTGGGGGAACCAGGCGGGACACGGTGCGGTGGCCCTGCCATGCAGCTGTGCTGCCCGGGGCCTGGCTGACCCTTGCATTGCCGGGCCGAGCAGGGGATTCGCAGATGTCCCTGCCGAGAGCCTTTGCAAAATATTGGCTGCCAGGAATAGCCATCTGTTTTGCTCGTATTTACGGCCTGCCCTGGAAATCTGGACTGGGAAGCTGGGAGCAATGTCATGCTGGATTATGCCCGCTGGCTGGTTTACCTCTGGCGATAAGGTCAGCAGAGGGAGTGAGATTCTGATCCCGCAGGGTTTGCCTACGCTACAGATGCCACCCGGCCATTCGTGCACGATGCAGTTGTCCCCTCCTCCGTTTACATCGCGGTTCCCATTTGTAACGGCGACGGGGCGATCACCTTTCCGGCCTTATCCCTCTTGCAGCTTCACCCCAAACCACGCGGTAACCTGACGCGCTGACTGGCGGGACCCGTAGTAGTGCAGCCACCCAGCTCTGCTCTCCTCTCGGCCACCTGTTCCCCAGCCCTGTGTCCCCCGTGCCTGAATTCCCTTCCTATGGGATTTCGGGGCACATAGCCCCACTGAGTAGGACGGAGCACTCGTGGGCTCCCTGCTTGCAGAGGGGTCTCTGGAAGGCACTCATCAGGCCGAGTACGGTAATTGATGGGGCTGTGGAGAAGGCAGCTGCTTGCTGCTGAATGGAAATACTCCTCTGTTTAGAAAGGCACAGGGGAGAAAAAAAAAAAAGTTTCTATAGTTTCCTGCTTTCTATATATACTTTTTCCTAATTTTTAAAAGCTGTTGTTTCGGTTGAATTCAATTCCCTACAGAAGAGAATCAGCAAAGCTTTCCTGTGTGCTTACAAGGCAGCCTTCCCTAGAAATCCTGTAGCGTGCTTTTCCATGTTCTACACAGCAGATGTTGGAAGCCGATCGGTGTCATGTGTTGCCTTCTGCGGTACTTTAATGTGCGCTTTTCAGAGACAAGCAGCACAAAGAGGAACCAAGTTACTAAGATGGATAAAATTTTCACAGCGCTAGTATTTGCCTGTCTTCGGTTACTGCCAGGAAAACCACATCAGACTCGCATGGCAGTGCTCATCTGCAGTCCCCGCTAGGAGCTGCTCGGCTCCCCTTGGAAATTCCATTCTTCGCACTGATTTTTCCAGTAGTGCACCATGCCTCACAAAAGCCCCGTTTATTGAGCATATAGGTTTTATACGTCACATAAACTCCAAGTCAGACTCTTTACATTTTTTTTTTTTTTTTTGGTGTGTGTTACTGCCATTCTTGCACAGAGCTGGTGCAAGCTTTGATGATGTATGTATTATTTACTTAAATTCCTGGTGCAATACAAAGCATCTTTCTCAGGTTGAGCCTGGTTGTGTGAACTCTGCACAGGCAACTTACCCTGGTGATTTCTATGCCCGATATTCAGTGTATTGTTTTACTGTCTCAAATCTGAGTTCAGGTTAGTGACAGCTTTCAAGAGCCACCTCTTACGGATGAATGAGCAGAACCATAGCAAAGATATTCTACTGGTTCAAATGGCCAGTATTGCTAAGTCCAGTTTGAAGAAAAATGAAAGGTGCTAATAGATCCTGCCAGACACTCAGTAAGAGTGGTAAGGAACTAAAAGCCAATAATGAAAGCAGATGCTATTCAAAGGTGTTGTCTCAATTATTTTTGCAATGTTATTATCAATTTAGGTAGTCACTGTGGGAGGTAGAGTTCACGTATGTTAGCACTTGATAATGGTTATTTGCATGAAAGTGGGTTGTAAAATAGGACCCTGAACTGGCTGTAGAGCTAATGGAAACTCTGTATGGGCTACCAAGGAAGCAGTAATGTCTAAAGTTAGGACAAGATAGTCAGCTATGCTTTAAATTGCATGTAAATCGGGATATTAAAATATCTATGAGATGCAGGAGAAACAAGAGCCTCTTGACTTTCACAAGGCAAATATATGTATAGCACAAACAGATGAAAATAGGGACAGTTTTTGCATAAATCAAACGCGTGTAACACTCCCTACTTCATCCTCAGGTCAAAGGATCAGGAATTTAGTAGCTAATGAGAAAATATTGTAAAACATAGTATTAGTTGATTAGATCTGTCAAGAAGCAGAACTCCAGACTAGGAACTTGCAGTACCAGCATGCAGGAAAAGCCATTAAACCGTACATACCAGTAACTCATAACTGTAATCTTGTATAGATGTGTCTGTAAACTATAACTCAAAAAGCCAAACTAACCCATTTACAGCTGCAGGCATCTCAGCAGAATAGCTTGAGATGCTGTTAGCCTATTTTTGTTTTATTTCTCTCTTTTGTAGCTGCAACTTAACTGTTTTAAAATACATCTCTGCGGGAATGGATGGGTTTTATTACGTACATTTCTGTACTATAAGAACAAGAGTGATCGATTTTTGTTTATGCTGGTTGTTGTTTGTTTGGCTGCATGACAAGGTTGCTATCAACAGAGGGGATGAAGCATGAGGTAATGACTACAACTTAAATGAGGACACTCGTCATACCTGCTTTTTGCTTGGACTGATCCGCAAGTACAGGGCATAGCCAAATGTTGTTTGTGTGTGTCCTTTCATGTTTACAAATGGACAAGCTTAATGGAAGGTAACCTTAGACATTTCTTAACAGTTTTCCTTACCTCTGAAATCAAAGCTACTCGTATTGTACTAAGCCACTAAGGATCTACTGAGAGTTATAGAAAAATGCCACATGAACTAAGTACAGCAAACAATTGTTACAAAGGGATTTAAAATTGTTTTATTTATTTATAAGCTGTCAGAAATTAAAGTTCAGCCTTCCACGTATTGTTTTTTAAGAAAAAGAGCGTATCTGCTATCCTTACATGCTCCTATTCTCAGAAATGCTGGTAAATAACCTTGGGCATGATTTGCATGAGCAAGCTGATCTGTTTTCAGCCCTAGCACAGAACAGATGATACTGCATGAAGATGCTTATACTGCTAGGGCAGTCCCATGAGGGAAAGGAAGAAGCTATAGTGATGATAAAGTATATTTATGTTAGTCCAGTGCTATGGGTACATGTTCTCTCTTGCATGTTGCCCAGCCAGCCGAAAAGGTTACTTCTAATAGCCCTCTTCTACCTGAGGACTTTATTACCCACACCGGAGGTTACTGACCTCTCTAACCTATGGCTCAGCATCGTGGGGACCACTCATAAACCTGCTTTAGTCAGGATAAATTGGCTGAGCAAAGACTAAATGTTTAAGCATCTTGAGTTCACTCATTTTGCCTGAAACACACTCACTCTAGCAGGTCAGCTTGCTGTAACCTCTGGCAAGGGGGAGAAGCATCTGGAAAGATCATCTTCTTCGGCTGGCATAGCTAGAGCTGAAAAAGGACTTCTATCTCTGGCCTTGTTCCATTGTAGACATACTCTGCACATGACTAATTCAGTTTTTAAAAGAAACCCACAGAATGTTTACCCGAAGAATTCTGCTGCTGCAGCATTCCTGCTAAGAGGATGAATGACCTGCAACCTGTCTTGTTCTGAGAGGTGAGAAATCAGTTCTGTCTAAACATCAGGAAGCACTTCTTCACTGTTCAGGTAATGGAGCACTGGCACAGGTTGCCCAGAGAGGCTGTGGAGTCTCCCTTCCTGGAGATCTTCAAAAGCTGCCTGGATGTGGTCCTGGGAAGCCTGCTCGAGGTGGCCCTGCTTGAGCAGGGGCTTGGACCAGATGACCTCCAGAGGTCCCTTCCCACCTCAACCATCCTGTGATTCTCTGTGATTCTGTATCTGCAATTACTGGTCTAACCTGGAATGGAGTGGCCTGGTAAGAGCGGCACAAAGCGTGAGAAAGCATGAGAGAAATGCTGCTCGGAGACGAGGACTGCAACATATACTGGGCACTAACTTGCATCCCCGAACCTCCCTCGTTGAGGAATGGAAACATGAGGAAAACATCTGAAGAAAGCAGAAAATAAAAAAGAGAAGGGAGATACTGAATACACTGAAGTCTGTCAGAGGCAAACAGCAGAGGACAAATGCTTTGTGAAAAGGCCTTAAGTTGTTGCTCTTCACTTTGGCTGACAAGATATTTTAATAAGGTGCCATCATGACTTAAAAACTTTGTTCCTGGGCCCTCATGGACCACAAGTGCAGTGCTGTTTTTCCTTTCTTTTTGTCTAGCTGCAATTTGATGTCAGTTGCCTGAAGTTCTTCTAAAGTTTATTTAAACCTTAATTCAGGAAAGACTTTTGGCTCCCTTCAGGGGACCATGTTATAAGCAAGGCTGGTGGAACCAGACTCTGAGCTGCTGGAGGGCTCCTCCTCATGCCAAGGCAACACCTGGCACTGCTGCACCAAAGGCTGGAGGGACAGAGGCTTCCCCACGAGTCTGCAAAATCTAGGGTAAAGAGCAGGACTGCTGGCAGAAATGCAAGACAAATTGCAAGCGCTCTTATTGCCAGAGATGAGCAAAAAAGCACCCAGGTATGCTTAAGCTTTCTGTTCTGGGCAACTGTGCACATCCAAAATGTTGGGGTGGAAACAAACCCTTCAGCCTCCCATGACTGTGACAAATACTGGGCATGTTCCGACATCCCCACAGCCATGCTTACCTCCTGTGCTGGATCATGGCATTGGGTCACGAATACCGTGGGTCTCAGTCACTCACTTGCAGGTTTGCCATTGCTCTCCCACAGCTGTGACTCTCACATCTCACAAGGCTGAGTGTTTTTTCAGGATTTCCTGAAATTCTGTTCTCTTGGTCAACATTTGTTTTATAATCATGCAACTGCATCTTTATTCCACAAAGTCAAACATACAGAATGGTAGCAGCAGGTGAAGAGGTGCAGAAATCAGCTTTTAGAGAGTTGGAAGTCGCTTTTTAATAGGTTCATGTGGTGGTAGTGTTAAACTACTGCGGATTCTTAAAAGCACACGTTCTATAATAATAAAAAATAGGCATAAAAATTCTCATATGAACCCAAGGGTTAATGCTTGTATAAGTTAAAAAATAAAGAAAGAAGCAATAAGTATTAAGGACTCCTAATAACTCAAACAACAGAGTTGTGCATTTCTGGATGTGCTGGAGATTTTCCACAGATACTTCCTATGGAAAGAATTTATGAATCAAAGTACAAGAGTTGTCCGGGGAAGATTGGTCCCACATGGATACTGTTGCTGTTTTAACTCATCCAGATTTTCAAAACTATTCACTATGAACAGATTGTATTCATAAGTACAGGAAGCATTTGCATTTAGTGTAGCTAAATTAGCTGAAGCAGAAATTAACACACTCCATATAATGTTTAACCAGAAAATAGAATAGTTATATGGTCAGAATAAGACATTTAGAGGGAAAAGATACAGCAAGCCAAGTTTTGTTCTTGGTCGGCATTGCCTTAAGAGTGCAGCAATGTAGATCAGAGCAAAACAAGGCCAGATTAATTTACTTTCTTCTTGCACTGGCTTTTTTGTGAGTTATTATTTCCTATTTATGAAGAAAGAAGATCTGAAACCTGCATTTTTAGCAACATGGAAGATGGCCAAGACTATTTACTCTGTATGAAATTACTTAGTATACATTTGAGGGAGGCGTTAGATGCCATTTATCAATTTTTTTTTGTTTGTTTGTTTCCAAATCATGCTACCTGGGTATCAGCATATTTCCATTCTCCCTTTCCTCTCCAAGAAGTCAAAAGCAATACCATCCTCAGAACAACTTTTGACCTGGGACTGTGAGGGTGTAACCAGCCTTAATTCTTCCAGAAGTAAATAGGGTTAGAAGGGCTTGTGGATACCTTCGCATTCTCAGGGACATTTATCAATTCACATCACTGAAACTCAAGATTAAAAACAAGACGTGGAGTTCTCTTTTAATTATCTTCCCTGGCATAAAAATTTGCAACCAGCTTATCTGTACTAGAAAGGTTGTACCTGCTTACATTTATTAGATAACACACCTACGTTTGCAAGAAGATTGAGGATGGGCAGAGATGCTACCAATGTTTCATCATATTTATGGAAGTACCTTCTATCCAGAAATATCCTGAGTGCTAGGATACTATTGTTTCCCAGCTACATCCTAGACAGATTCAGTGAAGTGCATCATATTTATGAACCAAAACTTTGGAAAAGTAAATACATTCCAGGTTAGAATTTCAGGAATTAAGCTGCTTGTTTAACCGGTGTTCCCGTCATTACAACGTACACTGTTCACAGTTGTAAAGTGCTGGGGAGAATCAGGCTGAGTGAGTCAAGAGAAAAGAGTTCTGGGATGGACTGAAGATTCCTTGCTGTCATGGGAGTGGGAGAATTCAGCTCTGCTGAACTTCAGGTCCTCAGACGCTGTGGAGCTGATCCCGAATGGCCCTCTTGCTGATCTGCCCAGGGAAGCAAATTTATATCTGTTGTCTCAAGGGCTTCATCGTTTTAATTCAATGGGACATCCACAAACTTGTTACCATAGCCTGAAGAACTTCTTTTCTGTTGACTTCTGGGAATACTAAGCAGAGGCTGGATTTGATATTTCTATTTTGAAGCTTTCCTGGGGTAGAAGCAAATGCAGTTCTCCAGCAGTGCCTGGCTCTGGGCAGTATACCTGTCTAATTTTCAATGCTCTTTGTCCAACACTGGCCATTTTCACTCAGGACAGAGCGTGCCACAAACTTTTACTTCAGATCTAAACTGGGACGTCTAGAATGCTTTGGAGCTACGTGGACACAAGCATATGCTAACTTAATATTAAGGGAAGTCACAGGGGTACATCCTTCCCTTCCAAGGTCCCCTCTGTGATTTTCACACCCACCCTGTGCGCTAGAAGACAGCAGCAGTGCACAGTTCTCCTGTGGTCTGGAAAACAAGGCGACTGGTGTTGAAAGGACAACTGCAGCGTGTGCTTGCACAGACCCCAGCTCACACTCAGTATATCTTGTCAAAACAGGGATCTTGCATGCTGGTACGGCACTATGAAGAAGTGTGTGCTGCCGGTTGCAGTATGTTCCCTGAGACGTATGGAAATATTTCAGTTCCTCAGGTTTCTCACTCCAGCGTCTATTGAAGAAGAAAAACAGAAAGCCTGATCTGGTCATATTTAACTGTTCTTACCAACAAGATACAAGTAAAGCATTTACTGTTAATCACGGGTGTTTTAAAACTGTAGACTCGTCCGTATTTGCGAACAGTGGGGGAAGAAAGTTGATCTTTCCTGAAAATACTGAAGCAGATGGGAGCAGTGTGAATGCCAGAATATCCCTACAAATTCTCCTAACATGAAACAGTTTTGGACAGTTCAGGACATCTGGAGTGAATATGGGAGAGGGAAATGAAAAATTTCTTGAATGTACTTAAAGGCTGAAATAGAATCGCAGTGGCGTAGACATGCAGAAACCCTGAATGAAATACACACATGGACATGGCAGAATGCTTAAGAGGAAGTCAGCCTGCTAGGAGCAGAACTATTTTTAGTCTTTTAATGAAGAAAGCAGCTGTGTTTGAGAAAGCCAGTCACTCACTGCTTGGAAAATCAGCTGGAACTCTTTCTGGGTCCTGATGTTCTTGGTTGCAAGAGGAAAATCTTATGTGTAAGCTTTTCAGCCCTAGAGAGCCTTAAATGGCAGTCATCGTGGGTTTTGAAGCGCAGTTGGGAGCTTCTTGGGAACAGACTCCCAGACTTCTGTTGGAGCCCATGGTCACTCCGCGGTGTTCAACCACTCCTGGAATGAGCGTTTCTGCGAAGTCCTCTGAGATGTGCATTGAGTGCAACACTGAACTGTGCCTTTTTGTGTTCAGCGCTGTGCTGCTTGTTGTACAGCTCTTATTTCTGTTCTTAATTTCCCCAGAGCTTTAATGTGGAGCAGCAGTCTGTCCAGTTCATTGTAAATCCTGGCTTTTCTTACCTGCGTAGTGTTTGTGTTAGGTATGGGGATGGGACACAGACACTTCATTTTGCTGCTCCAGGGAAACTGGAGCAGAATTGTGAAAACTTGCTCTTCTTTGTTACGTACCTTCTTTGTAAGGAATGGGCCCTTTAGTAAGACTTTTTTTTTGGTATAAAATAGAGAGATGTCTTTTTCTGTCACATTGCTGAGCTGAACAAATGCTCAAAGAGAATTATGTGTATTCTGGCTGTGACAGGAATGGACAATAGTTATCACAAGGTCAAATCCATTGAATGTGCTTGCAGAAAGCAAAGGAGACAGCTTGAATTTCAGCTGGGTTGAGAAATAATTTCTGAACTAGTTAAAGTGGATGCATCACAAAAGGCTGAATCCAGAGGAAAGGGATTTTAGCTCCAACCAAGTGTCAGGAAAGCGTGAGCGAAGTCATTTGCCCGAGGTGGCCTGGCATTTTCAATGAGAGGATGGGATTAGTGAGGAGGAGGAGGAAGTGGTTTTGAAAATGTACTTCTGCGGATGATCTGTCAATTTCCATCAGCGGCCACTGGCCAGGACCTTCAGGAACTGGACGAGATTTAAAGGCAAGGTGAAGTCAGGGTATTCGAGAAGAGCCGTGGAGAGGCCTCCAGGACCTGCAGGTATCCCTGCAATTTTGACAAATTCCTTCAGTCACTTCTAGCTCCCAGCCTTGCGTTTGGTTTGTTTAGAAATACATCTTTTGCTTGCCTGTCATAAGATTTCACATGTGAAGTGTCTTACATGGTGCAAACCACCTCATATGTAGGTACTTAAATGTTGGAAAGCAGGCAGGAAAGGGTTGTAAGATACAGGAAAAATTGTGTGATCTCTCCTTTTTTAGTAAGACTACTAAGGATGCTCTCAGCCTCCTTATTTCCTCATCACACGCCGTATGCCTGCAAAGGGCTATCCTGCTTCAGATCTCCTGGCACAGTTTCCTGTCTGATCAGCCCCTAAATCTGTTTCTGCTTGAGCAATGTAGTTGTAAAAAATAACCTCTGTTACAAGTATCGAAGACGGGGAAGGAAGATCATCCCAACTGAACTGCACACGGGGCAGTTAGGTGTGTATTTACCCTGGCACACGTCAGGCAGCTTGGGGACAGGGACAAGCAGCCGGCGGGGGCTCGAGGTGCAGGAATCTCTTTGCCTGACCCGGGGCAGGCAGAGCAGCACGCCTGACCTCAGCCTTTGTTTTCTGCCGCAAGTACCTGGAGTTTTTAGCTGGTTTCAGTAGAGCCTGTTTTGCATAAACCACTTCTGTTTTCCCATTACTCATACGTCCCTTTGTTAATAACATAATGTAAATAATTCTGGGCTGGATTTGGCATTCATTTAAACAGGTGTAACACTAAAGCAGTCGTAATTGGTTTCAGTGTTCCCAGCCTTCTCTCTGGCTGCGCTTTCTAAAGGAGTTTACTGGGTTTTGCTTTTGAAGGCTTGTTACCATAATTCACCCATCAGTCTGCTGCTTTTAATGTTAATTCAGTTTCAGAGCTCGGTAGGAGGCAAGATGAAATGTTTCAGGCTGCGTCCTAAGGTTATTCTTCGAGTGGACGGTGTTTTAACTGGATGTGATGGGCATGTGCAAAAAGATGTTTGTGATATTTATAGTCCTCAGGAATCTGTATAAAAGGGAAAAAATGATTATCTGGATTCTGTATAAATACCACATCCAAAGCACACCTGTCTTCTGCCATGTGGGCCAGCTAATTGGTTTTTGATCTATTTTTACTGTTCTTAGCTGAAAGGCAATTTTTTTGTTAAGTTTCACAGAAAACTCTAGAGCTGTTTTAGGGTTTTGTAGCTGTGAAAAATAGCCACGGTTCTGTTTTTTAAAAAGCATTCTCAAGGAATAATTACAATGATTGAGCATGCTGCTTAAAAAAAAAAAAAAAAAAAAAAAAAAAAAACAGAAGCGTGTACATTTTTCATAGCTACACAACTCTAAAACGGCTTTGTGGGTTTCTTCACATATTCGGGAAACTTAAAAATAAAAAGGAGCAAATCTATCTCTGAGCTTGGCAACAGCTGAAGTTTATGTTTCACAAGTATCTGAAAATGGGTTCCTCCCCATTTGCAGACGCAGATGCCAAAGTTTTAAACTGACAGTGCAAAGTTTATATTGCAAGCTTTGTAAAGGAGCAAAGCAGCATTTTTTTTTCCTGCTCTGCACCAGTCCTGCAGTTCTGCATGGCTAGTTGGAGAGTTATTATTATTGTTTATGAATTCCTTGCCTTGCGGTCGTGCATAACAGCAAGCCGGCATTGTTGAATCGGGAACTGTAGACATGCAAATAGCAGAAAGGTTGCCCCCGCTGCTTAACTTTTGGCAGTATTTTGTATTCCGTTCCTGTCTGTATTAAAACACAGAATGCATTGAATGGGCCAAGCCCTGAAATCCTTATTTGGTTATTAAGAGGAGAGAGAAAGGGCTGTGATTCATTAGGAAGGGGATGAATAAGAGGCTGCGGAGGAGGTCTGTGGAAGGTAGTTTGGGAGCTGTCGTTGCCTTGTCTCATGACCCAGCGACACGGGGGTCATCTGGGCATGGCGAGGTGGCTCCTTCAAAAGTGATGCATGAGATGTTCCTCACGCTGGGGCAGACACAGGGGCAGCGTGAGGAGGTGGCTGCTGCTTACGTGGTGTATCCAAGCATGCGTGTGCAGGGTTAATGGCCTCCTGGTAAATGCTTGCCCCGGCAAAGGCGACTTGGGTAGAAGTCATTTCATGGGATGCTTCTGAAACCAGCTGTGGAGAAAGATTATCTTTTTAATCTCCTTTTTAATGAAAGGCCAGAGTATCTGGGGTGATGTACTAGCTCAAACAAAAGGGGTGCGGGAAGGGGAACAAAACCTGCTGTTAGAGCATCAGACCAGGTCACTAATCCCGCTGCAGTATTTCGCCTGGAGCAGCAGGAGTTACAGATGTTTGCTTGCATCATCCCAGGATAGTCTCTGATGATGGTGGTTTGGGTTGTTGTAATCCCACAGAAATTATACTTTGGCTTCAATACTTTGGCTTGCCCGGGCATGACTGATCATTATCTGCTCTTCAAGATTAGCTGAAAGTGCCTGGCTAAATGCTGTGAACTTTGTGGTAGAGGAGGGTGAATCTGGGGGCTGGGTCTCCAAGAATATTACATTAAAAAGCTGGTACGTTTGTTCCCCCGTGGCCACCAGCGTAAAAGAAAGCAGAGGAGAGCCGAGCACAGCTAGGCTGGTTTGCCGGGGATATATTCAGGTGCGTAACTCATTGCACAGGCCACCACAGCTCTGGTAGGCAGCGTTCAGCAAAGGCCAGTGAGTGCTGCAAACAACGTTCGGGCGGAGAGTTTGTTCCCTGCTTTTCGTGTTAAAAAGGGGATGATGCTGGAGGGGTCGCATCCGCGTGGTGCTCCCCACATCTCCCGTCCTGCAGACCTCTGGGACAATTTTAGCGCAAGCCTCCCCAAGCACCGTCCAGCTCGTCTGTTTACAGAGTCACAAAGTCTCTTCTCATTATTTTGCAGAGATCAGAGGGGACAAAAGTTTAAATATTAGCTCAGCTATTTAAACCCTGTGCAATGCCAGTCTGCTTGGCACATAGTGTTGAATCTAGTGATAAGATATTCAGCCGACTGATGGCCCTCATGGCATTGAAAGAAGAAATACGCTGATAAATTTCGATGTGAGGGGTAGGAGGAGCAAAACCACTCAGAAGTTTTATGGCAATTGCAAATCACAGAATCTGCCAAAAACCTGTGCTTAGAATACGTCGTTGCCCTCCGGTAAGCTCTGATTTCCCAGAAACTTCTAGAGGATTCCTAGATAAGTGGTATTGCAGATGAACTATGGAAAAAAAAAATTATCCGGCAAAGGCTTTGTGTGTGAAAATATTTTCTGGTGTATAGTTGCATTTTTGTCCACTAGATGGCTTGGGGGGGGGGGGGGGGGGGGGGGGGGGGGGGGGGGGGGGGG
>CM021766.1:52964379-52992205 GCA_011076525.1 Nettapus auritus | reverse complement strand
CCCCCCGCCTGCGACTTCATAGGGTTACATTTGTTTGATTCAGATTGCTCTGTCTAAAGCAATGTTATCTGTGGCTTAATTCAGACACTGGTAACTGGTAGATTTTGGTCGAAATTTTCTAATTAAATGCAGCATGCAGGGTTTATGTGTCCCGTGATATAAATATTCCTACTTGGAGCAAAGTCTCCTGTACGTTGGCACAGAGGAAAATTCAAGTTAAGATGTTTTTAGCAAAAATGTTTGCCAGCAAACAATGTTTGCTGATGATATGAAATTAATAGAGACCACAGAGCACATTCTGTGGTTATTAAGTCTTCAACACTGACATTGAAAAAGAATATAAAGTCTTCCAGACCTTGTTTTGGTTTGGCTGGGGGTTTTTAGGAATCAGAAGTAGAGGAGTTCCTCCCCTTACCCACCCAGCCCAGCCTGTAGTATAATATTAATTAATGACGTTTGGAAGCAAATTTAGGTTTTGCAATTATTGTAATTAAGTGGGACAGATGGGACAGAATTCTGCATTATGTGGCTTAAGCCAAATCAAATAGAATCAAAAAAAAAAAAAAGATTAATTTACATTATTTACATTGAGGAAAGTCTCTGAATGACTCTGGGAGTCCCAGCCACTGCTGAGATACCAGCAGGGCTATGCCTGTCCTGTTGACTAAGGTGAATAAAAAAAAGACGGTGGTCAAGAGCAGAGCAAGTAGAGCACCCTGACTGAGTCAAATATGTGATGTTTGGGATATGAAAAAAAATAATATAACAATGCATCCCAACAATCAATTTTCTATTCTTCTATAATATTTTCATTGAAAAAGCATAACACGGCAGAACAAAAAGAAATATTCACCAAGCTGATGTTCACCATTTCACTGGACAAATATATGGGACCTGGTGCAATTTTACATCTGTAAAAAGTTCTCAAGAAATGCAGTTATACCTGCAAGACTGATTGCGCTCGAGAAAGGCAGAACAACCTCTGTCACAAGCTGCTATTAGTGTCCTGAAAAGCTCAGCCCCTTGCTCCTACCAGCTATTGGGGTTTGGGAGTTTCCTGCAAGGAAGTGACTGCACGGCCCTGCTTGGAGGTGCAGTTTTTCAGTTCATTCTATAGCCAGAGCTAGCTTTTCTTTTCCCGTCAACTTCCTGATAGCCACGGGGGAAAAAAGAAGTGTGTTCTCATTTCAGCATCCCTCGCCCTCCTCCTTGCTTCTCTGAAGAGGAAGTCAGCAAGCTATTTCTGTTACTCATCCTTTCCTCCAGCCTCCTTTCTTCAGGATCGTTATCTCTGGTGAATCATTCCGGTGCCCGTTCCTGGCCCCGGGTCTAGCTTTTACAAGCTTCGACATGAAGTTAGGGGGCTGCTGGGCTTCCCTGCATGGCTTGTGGGGCCCGCAGGAGACTGGGACGATGCCTTGGCCATCTCACTCAGCGAGTACTGGCTGGCAGCAACTGCGATGGAGGAGCAACACAAGCACAGGAGCTGTTTCTCTGCAGAAGCCAATGTTCTATCAGTTTGCATCAGGTTTGAGCTTGGAAAGGTTATTTTTGCTGCCATAAAGCTTAATTTTCTTTTCTTTTTTCTTTTTCTCAATGAAAGCTTAGGTTCTGTGGGAATTCATGACTGAGACCAGTGTCCACACTTGCCAGGGAGATCTTGCAACTGAAAAGCATCTGAGTCAATTTTTAAGCCCCATTTGACTAATACCAGAAGGATTAGCATGTAATTTTGTTCAGTGCCAACACAAGAAAGCTTCTTGTGCTTTAAACTGAAGGGTACGTACACCTGGGCAGTGCTAGGCTGAGGTGAAGAGGCTCATGATGTAAAACATCCAGGTACACTCATGGCCCTGGGGCATGGAGCACTTCAGGCTGAGCCAGACATTGTGCTACCTGTCTCCAGAATTAATGGGATGGAGGGACATGCTCTTTTGGCTTATGAGTGAGATGACATAATTTGACATTCTGAGGGTAGGAGGTGTAAAACACTAGAGTAAGGCTGCTAATCTGGTGGTCAGCTAAGCAAGTTGGTCAGAAATTTCAGTGGACATTTAGGAATTGGAAATAGAGGACTCTAAAAGCCTCTTAGCTACCTTCTGCTCTCAGTTCTATCTGTATAAATCTATTGACTTCCCTGCACTTCCCACATCAGGCCTATTCCAGTGATCCCACTGGCAGAATGGAGGGGATGGAAGAGAGGAGAAAGAGGTGCATGGAACAAGGATGCATCCTGCAATTTTACTGTGCACACTGGATGTTCCCTTTCATGTGTTTCAACCATTTAGCCTGGAAGAGGGTGCTACTTCTGGCCAACAGGAACTGTGAAGCCACAAGAAATAAGTGGTAACACCTGAGACTTCTGCAGTAGCATCAGCGCAACTGAGATGTTGTTAAGGGAAAACTTCTCTTGGATAGAAATATGTGTGCTGCAGAACATGCAGAGGTGGCAATCTTGTTTTTTCTCTCTTTTCCTGTGTAGCTCTCTGCTGGTCATAGGCAGAAGAGACCACATGAAGTCCTCCAACTTCAACTAGTGTGTTCCAGAAATAATAGCATTGAAAAAACGTTGAGTTTTTAAACAGGAGAAAAGCCTTAGCACAATTTAAAAATCACCTGGGAGGTGATGTATGGGGTTGCTTTCCCTGATGCCACACGTATTGGGCATACTGTGAAGCCTGAGCTTTTACTGAGTGCAAAGGTAGTTGGGAAGAGCCAGGTCATGCTACTCTTTGAACTTACTATAGCACCAGATCCAAAAGGCAGTAAATAATAGCTTAGCACTCACTCTTTACCTGTGCTGATCTCGTGAAATTCAGCATAAGGAAGCAAAGGTTGAACTAAGCCACCTTTAATCCATCTTCAGCCTCAGTGTTGGCCAAAGATCTCCTTTAACCAGTGCCAGTTCATTAAAGTACTGCAGCTCTTGCTCCAAAAATCTCAAGCTCACTCACAGCAAGTCCTCAGCTGGAGGTGGGCAGGGCGCGTACAGACCAGCGATGTTCATTCACGGTTCTCCTGTGCCACCGCACACCTCCATAAAGGCTGTGCTGAGGTCCCTTCACCTCTGCCAGCTCTGTGCATTCCCCTTTCTAGGTCAAAGAAAAATGCTTTTTGCCACGTGGAAAACTGTCATAGAAACATGACTAACCCAAACAAAATTCTGCGAAGGAAATATAAATTCAGTTCCTTTTGTGCATCCGAAATAATGCTGCCAGACCTGTGCTATGAAAGGTCAGGGACAACAAGCAGTGAGAGAACAAAAAATATTCAGTAACGCCAGAGCAAGAAGATGTTCACGTCCCAGGATATAAATTTGGCGCTGGACTGAACAGAAAATGATTTGCCAACATTTTTGTCTGTCTTTTCAGCTGAGAGACGGGTTTACAACATTGAAAGCAGCTGTCCGGGTTTGAGCTGGGGTTGATGCAGGTGAGGAGAGGCTCTGCTGGCCTGACCAGGTACACGAGCTCCGTCAGGCCCCCGGACTGGGCTGATCATCCTCTCTGCAACCTCAGAAGCCCTCCCCAGCCTCGACACCAGGATATGGCAGACACACAGCACACGCTGTGGCTGCCCTTCAGCATCCCACCAAATTCACGAGCATAGCACCGCCTTGCTGGGGTCTGTCTCCCTCTAACACCGCGGAAAGACTGTAGCGTTTCTTCTCGGGGTTTGATGGGGTCCAGTTTTGCTTACATCCTAATGACCAACCATGGAAAAAAGTGAGTGACATGTACCTGTTACGAATTAGCATGTGCTGTTAGTTAAGCCTTTGAATGTGTGTTTAATTTTCAGGTGGATGCATAATTACTCTGTGACCTGTTTAGCATTTCAGACTCATTCCTTTCAAAGACTGGAAAAAAAAAAAAAAGAGGTTACATCCAAGCTGAAAAGAAAAAAAAAAAAAAAAAAGATTTTTTTCTTTATCACTTTAAAAAGGTTTTTGAACAAATTTGTTTCCAAAGTAGTTTGCTCTCAATCCTAAGAAGACAACTGCCAGCAGCTGGCTGGGAAAATGCTAAAGTTAGTCTGCAAAGTAATAAAACTCACATGATGTGAAACGGTACAAAACCGAGCCCGTTCTAACCACAGCTAGATTTCCTTGTCATTTTGAAAAAAAAAACAACAACAACAAAAACAAAAAAGCAACAACTGTGAAGTGTCTGGGGGTTTTCTTTGTTGCGATTTTTCTTAAAGGGATTTTCTTTTGGGAAGGCAATGGCAGAAGGGATTTTTGTGGGTTAATTTTCTGTCTAAGCTTTGTGATAACGGGCAAGCAATATGGTTTTGGCAGGAAATTATCGTGTTTGTCATTAGAGAATGATTTGTTCCCTTGATTACGTACCAAGAGATAGCCCTTTCTGGATTTATGGATTTTTCTATATATTTGCATAGGAAGTCATTACAGCACCCTTTTACCTGATAAAAACTAGCACCTTGTTGCATGTTTCTGCATGTCTCACAACTCGCTGGACAAGCTATTGATCAGGTAAGTCGCTCCTAAGGAAGGAGAAAGTCATTCTGTGCGCTCTTGGATGGGAGATAAGCCTTGTTGCTATTTCACAACGAGCTGTCTCTCCTCTCTCTTTGCACAGAGCACGATAACTTTAGAAATCACTTGTTCCTTCCCATTTAAGACTTCCAGCCTGCTGCGCTATAGGGAAATAAATAAAAGAAGGAAAAAGCACAACTTTTCAAATGGAAGAAAGTCGGTCCTTTTCCTTGTCAGATTAAAAAAAAAAAAAAAAAAAAAAAAAAAAAAGGCAAACGCTTGCCCAGCTCTGCTGTTTCCTTGTTGATTTCAGTGCCAGAAATGATGCACACATGACATATTAGAGTTATTCAGGGTGTGCATATTCATTCAGATTCATATAACTGTTGACCAGAAGCAAGGTTAAATTGAGCCTAGTTAAAAATTAACCCCCCTCTCCTTTTTTTTTTTTTTTTTTTTTTTTTTTATTGCATAATGCTGTAACACGCTCTTCAGGCAACCCTTCAGCTTTCTAGCGTTAAGTCATCTCTGATGATGTGCAGGCTGTGCTTAAAGGCAAGGCAGCACATTCCTAACAGCTCCTATGCCCGAGAAGTTTCGTGCTTTTGCTTTAAACTGGTGATTCTCTGATGATCTTTTTATCATTACAGTGTGGGAACAAGTATGCATACTCATTTTTGCATTTATTTTCCTGAACATCATCTTTCAGAAATGTACCTTTCAACATGCCCGCTTCTAATCCTGTGCCCCTAGAACAGCTCAGGCAAGGGATACAGGAAAGTGCAGGAAAATTAAAGTGCTTCAGGAGTCCTTTCTGCAAGGAATACATCTGCCTGTGAGCCTGCGTTTTGTCTGTCAGCGCAGGGGAAGGTGAGGGGAGCGTGTTAGGAAGCAATAATCCAAGGCTCGTAGTAAATTTAAGTCCCGTAATTCTGAATTAGCTGTGATTCCTGCTGTCAGGAACACAGAGCTAAGTAAAGGTTAGATTTCCTCTCCCACTGTATTTTCTTTCAGATTAATATTTAAGCTGCGCTGGTGGTGTGTCCAGGAGAACAGTTGGTCCTTTTACAGCTCTAAACGCTAAGAGGCTGGGTCTGTTCGAGCTTGCCCGCCGGCTGTTTGAACAAGGCGAGCACCTTGCTGCAGCTGGCCGCAGACCCTGCGCTGTCACAGCTCTCACGCTCCCCGTTTGTGCCAGCCCGCTCATTGGCCACAGCTATCGCCCTCCTTGCAGTGCCTGCTGCTGACAGTGTATCTCTCCTCAGCTGAGATTACTGCGTATGACCTACTTTGAAAATGGTGTGAACCAAGGTTCACAAATTGCCTTGGAAGGATGCCACGAGGCTGGTGTGCAAACATGCGCGGGCTGGGAGGCTGCTGTCAGAGCAAAACCGGCTGTCTCCACGTCCTCCCAGATGCAGCGCGCGTTCTTTCGCCAGCCCCGGCTTCACAATTCATCTTTGTGCTCTCGAGTGCGGCAGGCATATTGGTTTCCCAGGCAGGCCCGCGAGGTTAGAGAGCCTCTGGCCAATCAGCCCTCCGTGCCTTTTCGCTCTCCGAGCAGCTGAAGTAGTAACAGAGATGAATAAAGGGTTTCAGGCGGAGCTGTCAGCTGAAGCCTCGCTGTAGTAGTAGTAGTTGTAGTAAAAGCAGCAGTAGTGGTATCAGAATACAAGTCACAAAGGAGGGCTAGGCGGTGATGCTTTATTTACACAGTTCGTCTGTTTACTATAATCTGCCCGTTTATAGTGTAATGTAAACTTGCAATTACCAAACCTGCTTTCCATGCCAGATGAACAGTTTAACCTGTATGTCATTCCAAAATACTGATAGAGGAGAGAATTCAACAGAAAGGAACTGCCTGGAGAGCTGCAGCCTGAAAGCTGTACGGGTTTGATTTTTTTCTTCTTTCCCTTCCTTACATAAGCTCCATACTGCAGAGGAAAGTTTCCACAGACTCAGAAGATCATATGCAGTTTCAAATCTACTTGAAAGATAAGTCTTTTTTTTTTTCTTTTTTTCTCCCCAAGGCTAATGTATTACATACCTACTTAGCAAGGGCTGCCTGTTATCTGATAAGATAATTAGCATCAGACACTAGGAAAAGCATATGTACTTTTAAAAAGCAGCATTGCTGAGCGTTCACAGAGTTAAAGAGCATGCTTATCAGAGCTGTTCCACGCAGAAGACTTGTGCTAGTGTTTGACTTTGGGTCAAGAAGTCCTTTATTAAATTAGCAATGCAAATGTGTTTTACTTTATACATGTGGAATTTAAGTGTGTCGGACAGCCTCCCTCTTGAGCACTTTGGGGCTTTTTACAGATTTACTGTGGGACAAGAGTTCCAACTTGGGCTCCGAGTATTTCTTTTTGTTTGTTTTATCCTCTGTAAAGACATCTGTTCTACATGGCTCTCCACCTTGGCTGCAGTTCAATTTCCACTGACTTCCATGAACTCCATTATGAAACCCAAGTGCAAGCCTGCCTTTGCACCAGGACCAGCCCGTGACTCCTGAGCACAGACATGCAGCTTACGGATGCCCTCGGCCACCTCTCCTGAAGCACGTGGCTACAGGGAGCAATGACCACCTTGAGGAAAGCGCACCTCATCCTCCAGCTTGTCCCTCCCCTGCTCATTGACAGCCATGAGACCGCAAAGCCACGCTAGAGTAGTTTAAAAATAGGGATAGCTGAGACAAAGACCTTTATCAGCTCTAAAAGCAGGACAACACCGATGCTTACCCTGCCTGATATGGTCTTTGCCAGTTGCTGAACGGCAGCAGTGATCCAGGGTGGTCAAAGGGGATGAGGGCAGGCCGTGAAACAAGAACTTGACATCTGACACTTGCCAGTCCCGTTCGTGAAGCGGCTGGCCCATAGGCAGGAGCTCCTGTCTGAGCACGCTGGCCGGATCCTCTGCAGCAAGCCCTTCTGGCCTGGCAGTCGTGATAATAAATGCCGTAACCAGGCTGACATTTTGGCCAGGCAGGATCTTTCATAAGTCTCAGCTGGGAGTGATCGCTTTAATGAAAAATGTTAATAGACAAATAGCTTACCCATGAGTTGTTATTTCTGGTGTTGAAGGCACTGAGTTGTTTTTAGTGGTGGCTGTTTTCTTTTAATAGCACACACAGGGCTTTCTGGGGCATGTGGTATCTCCCCATTTAAAAGGTGGAAGCACGACTCTGAAAAATGCACGGTGTCCTTGTCACTTGCATTGTACCCTGTGACCATGCAAGATGTGATGGCAGCTGGGGGAACCGAAGCCAACGGAGCCTTCCCAGTGCCAGTCCCTGCTACAGGGCTGCGAGTGGAGGAGTTCTGGGCCTACGGGGGGGTACACATATCAAGACCCAGGTTGTTGCGGATGGTAACATCAACTGCACAGGAAATATTTCTCCTCAATGCATTTTTGCAATTCTTTGCACTGGGAGAACCAGCCACTGATGCAGGGAGGAGGTGAATCCTTCCCCTCCCTGATAAGCCCTCTGTCTGACTGACTGACCAATGCATCAGCTTCTCAAAGCAATCAGCAGTGAATGAGCACATCACAAAGAGGGAATGTGGTTGGAGCAGCACAAAGCCAAGTTTCTTTTATCTTTTTTGTTGCCTCTGGTTTTAGAAAGCACTTTGGAGCAACAAAACAACACCAGCAGGGAGAGAAGCAAGTCCTGCTAGGCATGCTTAGCCTTCAGCTCCTGCTCTTCTATCTGCCCCTCTGAGAAATGAGGGAAGACTTGAGTAGAAGAGGAAGATACCCTGTGAGTGCTGGTGGCAAAAGTGTTGGCTGACACAGGCGTGGACACAAAGTACTGCTGTAGAACTTGCCCCGGCCAGCTGCCTAATTCTCTGACATTACAGAAGGACCTTAACGGGCTGCCCAGGGAAGTGGTGGAGTCACCATCCCTGGAGGTCTTTAAAAGTGATTTAGATGTAGAGCTTAGGGATATGGTTTAGTGGGGACTGTTAGTGTTAGGTCAGAGGTTGGACTCGATGATCCTGAGGTCTCTTCCAACCTAGAAATTCTTTGATTCTCTGATTCTGTGATTTATAAACCTTAGCTGATGTTACTCATCTTGTCACATCTCCTGTGTCAGGTGTCTTCTTGCACAGCCTCTACCGAAACATCCCAGGTGCTTAATATAAATCAGGAAAAGAAATGTAACACTGTCTTTCCAGGTTTGGGCAAACAGGTACAGAAACAAGGTATTCAGGATATACAGAAATGGAGATGATGTCCTCCTGCTTCAGTTTGAATCTCCCATCACAGTTAATGTGTGCTCTGGTAAGATTCAGTCATACAGCTGTCTTTCAAAGAGTGAGAGCCTACAGGCTACCACCCAAACCTTAACTGTCCTCTGCTAATCAAGTTGACAAAAATTAATCTCTAACATCAGCTGTGAGGCAGCCAGTAACTTGATCACCGAGGTTTCAGGATAGCACAGCGTACTGAGACTGTCCTTGTAACTTTGGCCAGTGAGAACAATTTTGAGGGCACAATTACTTGTTGGATCACTCCTGATATTTGATACTGTTGATCATCAAATGCTGCTAACCTGGGTGAAGAAGCCATGTGTGTCAGTGGAAGATCCATGAAGTCATTCTGGTCTTTTCCCTAAGACGGAGCCAGATGAGACACAAGTTGTTTTCCTCTTCCCAAACTCCTCCTCTCTGGAAGCTTGTACCATATGTATGTGAAACAGTTTGAGAGCTGGGGAGGGGATCACACGGTGAGCTAAAGGGCCTGCCTTTATACAGGTGATATCTAGGCTTTCATATTCCGTATTGCAAGCATAAGTACTGTCGTCCCCCGTCTGAGTGACTGCGTGAAGTTGGCACTGCACTGCAGAGCAAGTGGCCAGAAGTAAACCAGGCAAGTCTAAGGTCTCAGCTGTACTAAATAGCTGCATTACTGAACATCACACGTAAACCAAATGGATCGTGCCAGCTTAAGACCAGTTTGGTTGCAAACACCAATCATCTCCTCAACTGACATAACCTTAAACCAAAACAGGCATGATTTAACACTGTAGCACGAAAACGTCCACTCTGTCTTTCATGTCAGTTCAACTAAAATGGATTTTAAGTGATGACTCTAGAGAAACTCATGTAAATTTTCCCAGTAGTGTAGACCTAGGTGATGACTGTAACTGTAGAGGGGTACTTTGAAACTGTGACTTCTGTAGCTATTCCAGATGCAGAGGGCCTCTGAAGTTTGTTGCACCTCTGTGAACTTCTGGGCTCTAGTACCTGCCCACAGAGTACGCACAGAAACAGGGAAGATCCATCTGTTTTGCAGGGACCAGACTGCTGTCTATGCTCTGCTGGGTGCAGCGCAGCTGTGACGGTCCACATAAAATGCAATAACTGCATTTAAAATCACATGCTTAGAAAACTGGAACAAATGGGAGCAGTCTGCTAGTATACCATGCATGTTGCCATAGGACAGTTGTTTATGAACACCATAGGCCCAATTTCTTCTCTGTGCTCTGCAAGGAGGCTCTGCTCCACTGCATGGAGTCCAGGGTAAGTTTTCAGTTTTGATTCTGGAAGGCTTCCAAGGAAGTGGCCTTCGCTGTTTCTGAGGTTGGGCGTTCCTTTATGACCATGATTGCACGCAAGTACACTTCACAGGAGCAATGAAACTGTCAAGCTAGAGAAGGAAGCTTCTGGACACACAGCTTTCCCAGAAGTTGTATCTAGATGAGGTAAGGTATTTCTGCAATGAATAAGATGTCTGTAGACTTCATCGCTTTCAGAAAGCATCAAACTCCCCCTGCAAGTTATAGAAACACCCAAGTGCACATGTAACCCCTACCGGATTGATCAAGCTCTTTCTCCTATGGGGTGGTAAGGAAGGAAAAGTGGGAGAGATTATTGTTGCTATTTTTACACACTTGGGAGCAGCTAAGTGATTGTAATAATGGAAGTCATAAATTACTTTGCCACTTCACAGTGAACGGACTCCTTGGAGAAATACAGGATAGGTATTCTGAATGGCAGACGCTGCAGAGGAGAGGACTCGCTCACATGGGAGAGGGAGATTGTATGGATGAAACTGGAGATCTCTTCTGCTCCCCCACTTAAATTCCTTTGCAGCACAAGCAAAGCAGGCGCTGCATTTGCAGTCTGCAAGAGTTTGGTGAAGGCATTCACACCTGCTACCTGAAGGATGGTTCAGCAAAAGGAATTCAAAAGTTTATTCAGTGGATTCTTTTTTCCTTTTGCAGTTACCAAAAAAGAAGCTCATTCATATGCACTTGACAGCGAGAGGTAAATTTTCAGTGCAGCGCAAGGTGACTTAACCACATGATTCCCAGGAACAGCAGTGGGAATGCTGCAGCAAAACCTTCATGCCAGAGTATATGAAAATATCTATAGTTAAATCCCATGCCCTGTGACAGTGGAAATCCTGGTCAATGAATTTTGTGCTGAGTGCTGAAACAAATAAAATCCATGCCACAAATCTCCTGTCTGCAGCACTGTGATTCTCTCTATTTTAGATTCTGTGCAGACTTCTTCCTGGTGCATTGCATTAATATTAAATTAACAACACACTACTCACATGGAACTTACATTCTAAAAAAAGCTCACATTATGCTGTAAGCCTTTTATTACAAAATAATAGCAGTCGTGAGGTTAAAGTTTGTTCATACAGTTTTCTATAGAACATCTGTACATTTTTTATGGAGGATAAAAGCTACGTTCCATGTGTAGCTTAGTCATATGAATATAGATAATGAGTAGTTTATTGAATTTCCTTTTAGATTTCACCATTTGCTTATATTCATATAAAGTCCTTCCATGCAAAACATACCAGATTTTTGTAAGTGGTGCTTTCTTTTCAGAAACACTAATTTCTCTGTCACTGTTCTGCAGAGGATGTGTCCTGATAGGAAAAGGACCTATTCCTCTAGGATTTAGCTTGTAGCTAGAGGCATAAATCAGAGATTCTCCAAAGAGGATTGTAATCCACACTGGAGAGAGTAAAGAGAAATTTCTAGGTCCATATGGAGTGGGGCCTTGAAAAGCTTTATGAGGACCACATTCATTGGAACCATTACCCAGTATCCAAACCATGGGAGCCCACAAAAGCTTCAAAACCAAAATAGTTCAAGGCTTTTGTGGCCTTCCATGATGCGGAAGCTGGACAGAATTTTTATTGAATCTGGCCCTAAGTAAGCAAAAGAATTTTGTAATCATTGCCTGGTTTAACAGGAAGCCAGAGAAATTCTTTTAATATTGGAGTGATATGGTGGGAAAGCTTAGCCCTAGATACAGCCCTGGCTGCTGAGCTCAAGAAAAATTTGCCTGCAAGCAAAACTAGCTGCAAGTACAGGAAACTGGTAATTAACCTGAAGTGGAAAAAAGGTATGTATTGGAATCTCAGGTTTTTACTGTGTATATGTAAACCATACCTTACTTTTCAAGTGCTGACCCTTCACCCCACAAAAATGTTTTTAATACTATAAATAGACGCAGTCGCTGAACACTAATCCCTCTCTTCTTCTTCCTATCTCGTAGAAGCAGTTTCAGTTGCTGGTGGGGAAGCTCTGCACACAGAGCCAGAACTCCTTAATGCCATTCCAGGTGTCAAACAGCAGGGACTATTAGAAAGCAATATGTAGACATTCTCAGCCCTGATGGTATTTCAGCGTTAAGCCTAGATCCTGGAACAGTTGCTTGCTGTATTGCCAAATGTCTTCCACATTAAAGCTTTGATATTATTGATATGAGAAATGCAAATGGGTGACCAGTGCATAATGGTCTAGATTCCAAAAGGACTACATCAAATTGTGCCTTGAACTTCAGATCATTCTGGTTCTCTGCAGAGAGCCTTATGCCATGGCAAAGTTACAGGGAGGGGCAGATATTTTAACTGCACTTGTGTTTTCTCGACGTGAAGTTTTGTTTCCATGTTTTAGATGCAGAGATTTGGGTAGTATGAAAAAATGTCCAAAGGGGCATTAACCAAAAATCAGAGAGTTCTGGAGATCCAGATAATTGGATAGGGCTCATCTGGGGTCTAAATGAGTGGGTCTGAGCTCATCCTTTTAGCTTCAGAGTATACCTGTAAGTGATGATGATTTCACCCAGAGCAGTATATAAGCTTTTCAATAAACAGGGTGTGCATTGTGTAGCAAAATCAAAGCTATGCAGTAATAACTACCCTGCAGCTAAATGGATGCTTTTTCCACAGCTGAATCCTTAGAGGGATGATGTAGTGTTTAGTCATTCATTGCCATGTGACTTATTAAAACAATTAACAGGCAAAAAAGTGGTTATTTTGAGTGGCTTGGCTAAGGCTATGTAAAATGAAGTTCAAGCAGAGTGAGTTTCTACCTCTGTTGGTAGCAGTGTGAAGTGGCCAAGGCTGCGGTTCTCCTCTTAGCTCTCCTAGCTCACTGTTTGACCTTGGAAAAGTCCCCTAACCATCTTGGGTTTGCGTTTCATTATGAGCTTGAAACGTGAATCAACTTCTCTGAAAGATTTGCAGGCTCTCAGGGCAAACCTGGGCCCAGCTTTGGGGTTCAGTCTGATGGGTTTATAATTTGAGCCCTGTGTACACGAGGTTTGAGGTTTTGACTTGTAACCAGATGAAACATAATGGTTTCAATTGAGTTTTGCTTTGAATTTTTGGGTTCAGCTGCACTCCTCACTTAAAGGGAAGGCCTGAAAGTGGTGAAGCTAACTGAAGAAACTATCCACTGAGGGCTTCTAGGGGAAAACCAGATAGTTTCACTCAGTCTGATTCAAAATTAAAGGCCTGGCTTTATGGCTTACTGTGGTTTTTATACTCAGTGCAACTCCCTGTGCTCTGTTCCAGGAGGAGAATATAAGAGAGGCAGGTGTGTAATGCTAAACACCTGCAAGGTGGCTTGGACAGAAGATGTCTGCACACAAACCTGGAAACCGTGTGAGTGATGATGCAATTTTTCCCTTTTTGAGTTTCCTTGCTCTTCCTCCATTTCTTCCTTCTCAATACTCCTTCATCCGAACAGTGCTGTGCAAACAAAACTCGCAGTGATTTTAACTGCGGTGTATCCCAGGACGCAGAGGACTGGTCTTTTAGTTTTCCTACCAGATGGCAAAGAGATACTAGGTTAGACTGCATGCACCTCGTGTCCACTGTCCAGGTTGCTGTGCTTGGGTCCTACTTTGCTAGACCTATGTGTCTCTGGACTTTTAGTGATGCTCTGGACGTGCAAGTCTTTCCAAGGCTTGAAAAGCCAGCGGAGCTTGAAATCAGCTCTAGTTTGTCAATGATTTAAACTCTTTTCTGTGCTCTAGTGCTGCGGACACCGCGCATGCCTTCACCCTCAGGTAAGGTAGATAGCTAAACAATACGGGCTTAGCAAAATAGGTTTTTACAGACAGTTGTGGTTCTCCTCGGCAAGAGCACGAAGGCTGGGTGAGTGCCTCAGCTCTGGGCTGCAGGCTGCTTGAGGTGTACCTGCACCCTGTGCCCAGGACCAATTGCCAGCACGGGTTTCAGCATGGGCTGGGCCCCAGCATGGAGAGGGCTGGGACCTTCCCCACTCCCTGGCCGGCCGCAGAGACCCTCGGGGCTGGCCTGGCTCTGTCCAGAGCCATGGCTTGGGCTTGCTTGGCCCTTCCAGCCCCAATGGGAGCACCCAGCCTGGCTCTCGGAGGGGAGCCATAGAGGGCAGAGTCTGGCATCGGGCTGCATGACTTTATTTTAAAGAACTAACTGTGATTTTTATATGGAGCGTTTGTGTGCCAGAAGTACAGCTCTTTTTATTTAGTGAAATATCCTTTGGAAAACTGTAAAATCATGACAGGTTTTCATATTTATTTTACATTCAGTTCAGGATTATACACGATCAGCTTTAGGGCGTTGTAGGAGCCAAGAGAATATAAAGGTTGTCAGAAAATTGGAAGCTTTACACCAGGCTGTTCTGATTTAACTGGCAGACCATTTAAAGTTACTGAGATGTGGGGAGAAGCAGAGATTTTCAGAAACGTCAGTCTACTAAGGAGGGTGCTGCTGCTTCTGACTGGCACCCATTCTCCAAAGGACTGACCTCGGCACCGGCAGAACGGCTGCAGCGTCTTGAAGCTCTATTTTGTTGTCATTGATTAGAAGTTTCTCCCTCTCTGAATAGATAAGTTTCCCCCGGAGATGTAGTAGCATCTGGGCTTTCTTGCAGCTGAGTTTAAAGCCGCCTGGTTCCCCGAAATGAAGTGACAGCTTTTAGTCTTCCACAGGAACGTGTGAATGTATTCAGGTTCATTTATAACACAGAAAGAAGAAAATTGATATTAGAAGGGGGAGAAAAAAAATCACAAGGGAAGAGAAAAAAATCTTTGAGGGCTTCATCTGCCCAGGCCAGGAAGTAGTGTCATAGCAGTATAATGCATCCACACACCTGAGCCCACGTGAGCAGAGTAGCAAGGAGGTACACGCGCACACATGCACACGCGTGCACACGCACGCAGGCTGGGATCCTTTTCAAGCAGTCAAATCATTCCTTCGGCCGAAGGTATTTTTCTCAGTTCTAATAATAAACGCTGAAATCTGGGGCTAGTGCAACATACAAAGATAGCCTTTAATATACACAACGCGGATTACGTCGAGCTGTGTCCAGTATACAATGACCACATTGTTTCCCTTCTTTTTTCCACAAAAGTATAAAAGAGCATCATGCTACAGACAGCACATTTTACTCTGAAGTGGAACTGGCAGAGGATTTCAATGGAAAGTTGATTTATTTCAAGGGATTATGGGAGTCCAGGGATAAAGCTGGCACCCGGCCACAGGGAGAGCCCTTGACCTAGAAGCAGGAACAGTTTTCAAAGCTGTGCATGTACATAACTGAGCAGAACACTTTAATTTAGTGCAGAGCATAACCTGAATTCCTTCTCTGAGGGAAGATGAAAGAAACAAATTTTACTTCTTAGTAGGACGTTGGAAGCTCTTTGCCTATTTTACATCTTATTCGGCAGCATTGCAGGAAGCGATTGTTTGTGACAAAGGGCCACTTTCTTCCCTTCTTAACGGGGGAAGTAAATTGAGCTGCCACTCATAAAGCCGACTGGATACAGAATTATTTTGCTTTTCCTGATAGATGAAGCAAGTTAACAGGCCACTGCAGGTTACTCTCTGAATCAACATATGAAACATAATTTCATTGTCTTTGCTCCCCTCTTCCTCCAGGCCTCGAGCTGTAATTATAAAGACTTCAAATCTCCCTAGTGACATCAGCTGGTTAAAAAAATTTGGATCACAGGAATAATGTAACCCAGAGTCTGCTTTCAGCAGCACTGTTCACACTCCGGAGAAAGTAATTCTATATAAAATACTCTTCTGTAACTATGCTCTATTAATTTTAGTGCTAGTTTTCACTAAGCTTCACATCAAGATCCAACTAGCCTGCTCCTTAGTCAGAAGGTACAAAGCATAAGAGCAACAGAAAAAGTCTTTAAAATGATGTTTTGGAGCATTTCACGGAGACCATGTGTTATATCAAACATGCCGTAATAATTACATGTGCTAAAACTTCCTAAGCAGTAATAGGCTTCCAACTCAGCTGCCCTTGAAATCAATTGTAAACTTCAGCCGCCTAATTAAGTGCTTTGTGCTGCAGCTCCTAGTCCGGCCAAACGTCCGCAGGCATCTGCAGGTATCTGACCTGAATCAAGGACTCTGGGTTTGAGCCCTGTGTTTCCAGACAGTGCGTCTGACTGATAGAGTAAAACCGCAAAATGCCAGATGGTTTCAACATATTACATAGCTCCCTGTATGGGCATCCACCAACAGTGTGTGCCTTCCTGTAAAATTTCACATGCTGAAACAACTTCTTGCAGTGTGGAGACAACACGGCGTCTGAAAACAAAGATTTAACAGCATCGGCACTGCTCAGCCTCTTGTCAACTTCTGGTCTGGGAAAAAAAAAAAAAAATCAGCTGTTCTAAAATTAGAAGATAATGTAACGCTGGCTAGAATAGGGCATAGTCTGGGCAGGCTTCTTCATTATCAGCTTCCTTGTTGAACTTTAATCCCTGCTTTATGACCCTTCTGCTGTTTTGGGTTTAGCTTGCATCATGGGCACAAACTAACAGTCACGTTCAATTTGCATGGTGAATTTGCCACGTGCATTAAAATGAGACTAACGGGTTCACCTCTCTTGTCAGCCCCAAGGAGCGGGGACTAAGGGACCTTCCTGCCCTGCGGTGTCCCTGGGGGGAGCACAAGCACCGCAGGGCGGCCACGTGGAGGCTCTGCGAATGGATGCCAGGTGGGGGTGCTTGGCAGTTTTGGGGGCCAGGGAGCAGCCAGGGAAAGGGGTCCTTTCTCTGTGTTACCTAAAGCAATCTCACTGAGGTCTCCTAGCAGGCTAGCTGGGCTGCAGGTTTCCTCATAACTTGCACACAAGTACCCTGGGTCTGTAAAGAAATGGGAAAAAGCCATCAAGCCAGCTGCGTGCAGCTGGGGGAGCCCTGTTCCTCAGTGTATGCAGACACCCTTTTGTCAGGCTCTGTAAGGCATGTCCTGCCCCTTTGTGTTCCCTGAGCTAAGTATTTCACTGCTGGGAGGTTCTTCGGGCACCTGAGCTGGGTGTGCCCCAAACTCGCCCAGCACTGACAAGGCTTCTGGGGCTGGTGCCTGCATTGCCACTCAGTCTGGCGAGGAGGAAGAAGGTAAATTTGTCTCTCAGAGGAGAGCCGTTCGGTTAGTCCTACTTCCTTAACACATACAGTCAAGACCTAGGAAGGGCAACTTCAACTGTCTAGATCCCAGTGTAGTCCTCCCTCAGCTTTGTGCCCATTTGCTTGGTGCTGGAACTGGAGTCTTTCCTTGGATCTAGCGCCAGGTGCTGCAGGAGATGCGGGCAGTGCAAGCGCATGGGCTAAAACCTGGCTGCCTTTGTCATGCAGAGAATTTTGAGAGTCCTGCCTAGGGCAGGATCCACCATGCTATGCAGCAGCCACGTCCAGCGGGTTTGTGCCAGGCTTTCTGTGAGGTGCCACCACCTCTCCTGTCCTTCCCTGATGTAGCTCAGCCTCGCGCCTCGCCAGGAGTCAGCGCCGATGTGAGTGGAGGGCTGCACTGACACACCGAGCTGTCATCGCAGCAGATGGTGCTGATAGTAGAACTGCATTCTCCTCTCCCTTCCCCTCATGAATCCAGTGTCTTTAAGTCTAGACCAGCACTCAGTCCAAAAGTAACCAGTATGTTTTTGCTTACCTTAACACATACGAGGCATAATTATGGGCTTATGCCCCAACACTGGGCATTGCATACACCCCCCTGCTCATGTTCTCTGCCTACCTTCCACCTCTTTTCTGAAGAAGACTTACGTCTGCTGTTCCTGCAGACCTTGTAACCTAGGGCACTCGTCCGAACACACCTTTCTGGAGAATTTTGCATTGGGATTTCATGAACAGGTAGAGAGGACCAAAGGAACGCATCTTCTTTAAAGGCTAAAAAAATTCATCTGTGTGTGTTGAATGCCTTCTGCAGCTACGCTACCAGGGACACTCTGTGAGGAAAGCTGCGCTTGAACTCATTCTCAGCTTATGTTGTAACTCCCCTTCTTGGCATTGGCACCAGTAAGTTTGTAATCAAATACATGGCAGCTGCACCAGTGGGCCAACAAGGTCACTTTTGATTCATGGCCATGTATGCGGTTTGGTGGGGAAAACATAATTATCAAATCCCTTGGGAAATGGCTGTCTTGATGTGGCCAGGCAACCTACCAGAAGTATTTACACAGCATCTTTTCTACCATTATAAATTAGTAAAACAGAAGAAGAGAAACACTTTCTGTTGCTTTTACACAGGAAGACAACTGATTTTACTCTGTGTTGCTCATAATCACTGTTTCGTATCTACTAATTACAGTAAAGAACAGGTGAACTCTAATGACAGTAGTGTTAATCGAATAAAATTTTAGCTACTTTAGCTTTAGTGAATAATTTGTCTTCCTCAACTTGATTTACTAATATCTTAGTTGACAAGGCTCCCCATTCCGAGTCTTCATTTTGTAGTTAGAGGGATTGTTTATAATTTACAGTTTAAGTCTGAGCACTATTATTTTGCACTGTCAAATAGCATCTGTTACAGTAGCTAGCTCGTCATATGTCAATGCCACAAAAAATAAAGCAAACCAGCCACAGCACCAGCCAGTTTTAAGAGCACCTGGCAATGTTACAACAGTGTAAAGGGAAATTTCTCTAGAAAGGACAGAAAATGGATTTGCATGACTGAGCTCTCTGGGGTCATTTGCAGTGGTGTGAGCTTGTGTTACCTGTGTAAGACTCATTCGCAAAGGTTGCATGATCCAGGTTGAACACAGTGGTTCCCTGAGTGGGGTTAAATCCAGGCAAACATTTGTCTCAGGACTTTCAATTGTCTCTATCACCCAACCATCACTACAGGCATGCCAGGAGCTTTCCAGAAGATAGCCTACGTACTTTCAGCCTCTGCAGTACAAGTTACAAGTAGACTGCAATTAGAAGATCTGAATTAGATATAACTGTGTGCAGGCAAACTCTGGCACAGTTGTCTTTGCCAGCACAGACAGGAACAAGCCATTTCAAAGCAGGCTGGAATTAATGTTGTTTACCTTGTGACAAAAAACAAACAAACAAAAAAAAAACAAAAAAAAAACATTCAATAAACCCTAGCAAGAAACCTGTCATTTTTTAGGGCTGGTTATGAACCTCTATTTCTTTTATGCTTGGTTATGAGGCTTTATTTCTCCTTGTTTGTTTGTTTTCCTGCAGAGCACAGTAAAAACAGTAGTTAATGAGGCTCCTGTTCACTCTGCCTTGGTGGAGGAGGAAACCAAGGGCTCAGAGCAGTGCAGCTGCTACCAGGCCACTTGCATCTCATTTGCCCAAGCAGTACTGCCCAAGCTTGTATGACTTCTGGCAAGGCAAGACCACCCTTTTTTAGTCTTTCTACAGCTTTAAACTCATAGCATTGTACCTCCGCTATGATTATTATGCTTCTTTCTGCAGAAACGTTACTTGCATCCTCATAGATCAAACCAAATCACGCGCTGACATATAGGTGGTTAACTGTGTTCTGCGTGGGCTTCCTATGCAGCTAAAATTGTAGCCTAGCAAGCCTTGACAGAGCTTTTTTTTTTTTTTTTCTTTTCTTTTTTTCTTTTTTTCTTCCCAGAGTAAAGCTGATCATCTACGGCCCAGAATATGAGAGCAGCTCACAAGCTCACATTTATCACAGCTGTGGTTGTGGATTCTCGTCATTTTGAAAAATCAGGCCTTGTGTTACCTGTTAAAGACCACACAGCTAGTCAGTGATGTGTGTTGTACTTTTTCCAGCTATTCATGGACTCACAAAAGTACAAGGACACGAAAAAAATGTCTTTAAATATCGTAAAGTTTAAATAACAAAGAATTTTACATTGCTAGTTACATCAAGCATTTATTGTTCCATTCTACCCTCCACTTCCCTTGATCTATTTTTAAGCCACTGCAAACTTTGTTAAAATACAAATTCTGGAATCTCCCCCCCAGAAGTATCCTTTTGACCTAGACTCGCATTTTGAGGAGCCTATCTTTTGTATTACTAAAATGCCAAGATTTTAATGGAATGCTTTATTAGGTTTCCAAATGCTTTTAGCCAATAACAAGCAAAGTTCAGCTCAGTAGTTTTAATCTCAGAAACATCAAATCTGTTTTCCCCGCATGTGAGAAGAGCCATGCGGCTCTTAAGAAGATTAAAGCTATAAATTCTAACATCACAGGGGCCAATGCTTTCACAGTCCAGATCAGGCCAGGTTATTTTATGCAAGTTTTTCCTCATGTGAATATCCAAGGCTATTGATAGCCTTCAGGTTTCCCTGGCCCTTTTTTTTTTTTTTTCCCTTCTTCTCAGGTACACCATTTGTAGAAGGTGAATACGTTGCTTTTTCTTCTGTTCTGCCTCTCTGCTTTATTTTAATGTTAAGTGGCAAATTATATCATTTTCATTATCAGTGCAGCTCAGAAAACCATCTGTTACTCAAAGACATAGGGATCAGCAGTCAGCCACCCTCAAAATAAGCAGCTGTAAATCTAGAGTGCCTATACTTTCTAAATGGAGAGAGGCTTTTACATTAATCTCCTGGACTTGCTGAGTAGCTGGTGCGGTGCCCAAACACAAGTAAGTAAACTCAATTAGTAAAAATAGACATGATGTGGCAGTTCAATATATGGCATTTAAGCAAGTGTCCTACAAACCAGAAGTGTGAGCTTCGGGTCCCAGAGATTCTGCTGCATGCGTACGATTCAGTAATTTTCCTTGCTGCCAAATACCTTGTGAAAAATAACAGCAATACTTTATTTCCACGCAGATGCAAAGGTGCTGTCGCTTCCACAGGTGTAAATCTGGAGGCACTCGGCTGACTTTTGTTGGGACTCCAAGTGTTCAGCAACTGTGAAAAATAACATTTTTCAACCGACACTCGGAAGATGGCACGCAGACCAGCTTCAGCATCCGTGTGTTTTACATCTGGAGAATTACAAGGAACGTACACTTCTAAGCAGATAAGAAGCGTTTGCAACAGACACTTTTGGGAGCTTTGTTCTGCCTAACAGGGCAAGCCTGGGTACATTAATTTGCAGCTTAAGCCTTATGGGAAAGTCTCATTCTTTACCCCCGTTAGCAACGTAGCAGGCTACACCTCTTTTTTCATGGCAAGCTGATCAAAGGGAAGTTATTCAAGTGCAAGTTCTGCAGGATCCCGGTGCTCCGCCACGCAGCAGAAGGGCTCGGGCTCGGGCGTGGTGTGCTTGACCTTCTGGGCTTTTGTGTTTCGGCCCCTTTCGCTTCCTGCGTCTGCCCGGTTGCAGGCAGGAGCGCGATGCGGAGAGGCCCTGTTTGTTTTCCGTGTGCCTTATGATAGGCTGCCATTGTGTAACAGCGTGCAGCGTGCGGGGTAAAGCGCCCTGCTTATTATAGTGTAGTTAAAAGGCCCGTCAGTATTTCCATTTCAGATTCCTATTTTCAGGAGTAGTTTACTACTGAGCCGTAACAAATTGCAGGCAGGAAACTTGGCAGTCACATTCCCAGCCTAAGAGCAAATTCTTTTACCGGCTTTAAATAAATAAATTAATTAATATTAATGGCATGTGCTCCCTGCATGCAAAACAGAGGAGGTTTTGTTATTGTTTGGTTTTGTTTTATCCTTGAGACAAAAGATGAAGATTAAGGGGAATATTTACATACGAAGTGTCTGTGTAGAGGAGTTTGGGGAACAGACCAGGAGCGCTGTCACCCGGTGAGGGAGGTTATGTGGGCATTCCTGCCGAGGGTGAGCTAATGCTCCAAACAGGAATACCACCACAGAAAGGCTATTGATCGATGTGTACTGGAGATAAGGAGCCTAGAAGAGCAGAAGAGAGTGTTGTACATCACGAACAGTTGCACTGCTGGCAAATTACAGCTTGATAACCACGATGGGTGAGCGTGAAATTCTTTGGGGTTAGTTTAAAAGGAACAAAAATCAAAACATAACAAAATAGTAACACCGCACAGTTCGAAGAGTGTGAAGTGCAGTAGCTAACAGCTGAAACATTTCCATGGTAATTGTATTTTCAATATATTTTAACAGTCTAGACTTTAATTATACAGCCAGGGTTTTAGGTCCTGAAATAAAGACACCCCCCCCCCCCTTTTTTTTTTGGGGGGGGGCTGTTGTCCAGATAGCAGAGATTTCAAGCTACTAAGTGCTGCCAGCTTACCTTTCTGTTCAGTGAGCTATAAGGAATATAGGAACTGTTGACTGTAAACTACATGAATTCAACACGCTATTCAAGGAAAGTACAGATACAAGAATAGATTCAGAGGAAGGAACTTAAGAAATGCAATGAACATTTTGTCTGGTAAAAAAAAAGTGTTAAAAATGCTAACTTGTAAGAAGATAGGTGAATCCTAAGAAAGCACAGTTAGTAGGGAATATCAGGTTGTTCAGAAGATGAACAACAGCGGATTCATTGCTGTTCATGGGATTTCTTCTTTTGTTTTCAGGAAATCATTACTTTATATGTTAAAATAACATTGCTATTTCACCACTGGAGAAATCTCCGTTTTTGCCCCACTGATCATATGCCATTTCTGAAAAATCAGCTGTTCTAAAGAGTACAGTCTTTTCTCAAGACAGAACTGTTCCAAGAGGTATGCCAAATAATGGAGTGTTTGACTGTGTCATTCACTGCAGGCAACATAACCTGTGTGCCTGTATTGTCAGCTGCCTGGGGAGGAAGCGTGGCCTCATATAACAGATTTGAGCATCTAGTTAAAACAGGAAAGGGGCGTTGATCCTCATGTATAGATCTGAGGGATTATTTGAATATAAACAATGATCTTAGGAAATCACAGGAGTAGCTTCCATGAAAAGGCTTTCATTTCAAGCTGCAGAAATCGTGCAGATTTTGTGATCTCCTAGAGAGACCTTAAATGTGTGAAAGGTTGTGGTCAGTATGTCTCAGTTCAGATAACAGTTTTTGGAGGCCAGACCGTGACTCCTGTACAAGTTGAGCTTTTTAGGGACTCTTACAGAGCCTGCAAGCTCTCCCCCTGCAGTTTTCAGGACGATCACTACAGGCGGCTCTGAGGAACCAATCAACTTGGCAGGGACTCAGGCTGAGCTAAAAGCTTCTGGGAGCATTCCTGGGAACCTCTGATACTCTGAAGAGACTCTAGTGAGAGACAACACTGGGGCTGGGACGCTTGCCCAGATTGTAAACTGTGCAGGAATTTCTGTACAGCTGATAAGCTCTGCCCAGGACCCTGTGAGGAATACATGTTTTGTGAAAACACCTACAGGCTCTCGGAAGCATCTTTGGGGTGTACAGTAACGGTGAGCTCTGTCCCCGCTGCCCCCTCCTGCCACGCTGGGCGCTCACAGTTTGGATGTGTGAATTATCTGAGGAATTGCTTGCTGTTCCCCACTCTCCCTACCCACCCCGTGCACCCCCCTTTACATTTTTAACCAGCAGAGGGAAACAAAGGGGTTCAAAAATTAGAGGATCTGGGTATGATAAATGATGAAAGCTCTGCAAAGACTATACCAGCCTACATAAACATAAAAAAGGGCTGGAGCCATAATACAGCAAGGGAGGCAAAGCATAGCCAGTAGGGCTTCAGTTTGCAAGATTATAGCGGTGTATTAAACAAAGTGTGCCTGCAGGTGGGTCACTCTGAGGGTGAGGGCAGTGGCAGCTCCTGTTCGTGTGTCTTGGTTACTTCTGGGCATGGCATTACTGCTGGGGAGCGGCTGACAAAAGGAGCAGTGCTGGAGCAAAAGTGCTTGGTGGAGCAGCAGAGGAGACCTCGGCTGGGACTGTCTCTGGGCTAACCTATGCTGCTTTTACTGGCAGGCAAAGGGTGTTTATCCCTGCAATTATTGCAGAGTAGCTGCTGTCCTGTAAATCCACACCCTTGATTGCCTCACCTTAACTTGCTCACAAAGGCATACCCTCAAGCACATAGCTAACTTTATATGTGTGATTCAGAATCACTGAGGCAATGGGACAACTTGTACGCCTTAAAGCAGACACCACCACCACGTTTACACACCTAGCTGACGACGGTCCAAACAAGGGAGAGAAATGACGTGATGTTTCTGTCCTAACAAATGGGATTTATCATGGAAAAAAAGAGGAGATGGATTAAATGGCAGGAAAACAACCACGCAATCCATTTTTTTTTGTAGCATTTCAGATTTTTCAGACCTGATCTGCGTATCAGTGTGTGAAATTATCTCCTGAGGTTGGTGGGCGATGTCCCATCACTTCAGATTTTTAATCCCAGAGTAGGTTGGTTGACAGAGGTAGTTTATGAAAAGGAAAGGGTTTTAGCCTGTGTTGCTACATAAGTATGAAAAAAATGTAGATAGTTTTATTTTTGTTTATATTAATACTGTTTTGTTTTGTCCTTGATACGTGGAATTGTTGATTTTCTAAGTCCTTGGCTAAGCCTTGGGAAAAGGGAGTGTTCTACATTGCTTTAGTAGTAATAATACTTGTACTCTACTGTGTCATCACTGTTTAGCAAGATAAAAGGTTAATTTTTACTATTCCTTTTCTACAGGCAGAAGAATGGAGTCAGTGAGCATGTGACAGGACTAAGACCAAGGCAGAGGGAGTTAAAACAAGGGTAGATTTGCAGCAGAAGCAGTGAAGTCTTTAACAGAGCAGTTTGTGTTACAGAGGCATAGGCTAGACCTTTTCCTTCTTGGAAGAAGGACAGTTTAGGGGCAATATGAGAGATGTCTGTGAAGTTCTGGGTAGTGTGGAGTGTATGGGTAGAGACTGGCCACTCTGACTCAGTGCAAGAACCAGGAACATTGGATGAAGCAGACAGAGACAAATCTTGCACCAGGGACTTGACCTGGGCAATGTGACATAAGAGACAGTGGATGTGTAACGTTTGCACGTGCTCAGGGGAAGACTGCACAAATCTTGAGAGAGAAATCCACTGAGGGTTACTAAGCAGGAAGAAACCACATCCTGCTCAAGATGTCCCTTGAGCTGAAAATAGCAAGAGACTGGAGAGTATGTGGAGGAAGTAGTTTATGGCTGCCCATGCCTCCTGAAGCATCTCCTTATGACCACTGTTGTCTTATGGCCTCTGTATAGCCATTCTTAGGTCCTTCTGTGCAAAGAAAACAAGAATACGAGCTGTAACAAATCTGTAGTGATGAACCATTTCAGAACTAGTATCTCTTGTGTGGAAATAGCTTGCAATGAGATGGTCCTGTCCTCAGGTGTCCACACCGCAGCTGTTCTTGACCCCATGGCAGAACAATCCTTGTATGAGCAAGTCTATCCCCGTGACAGTACATACACTTCACAAGAGCTTGAATTTTTTGATTCTGGGAGAAGCCCCATGGCAAAAGACACACGCTTTGAGGTGAGGCTGAAGACGTGCTTTCAGCAGGCAGGTGTTTCTCCTGTACCGCGCTGCCCAACTCTGTTCCTTTTGAGAAAACTGCTTTCACACTGCTGTATTTTTCGTGTAATTGCTATGTGCCAGGACCTCTAGAGCTTTGCATAGGTATCTTTCACTACCTTAAGTGTAAATAAATAAATGATGTCATATGAGGACAATATGAGAACAGATGCAAGGTAGAAAGGCAGGTGGAAACTCTCCTGTGGAAAAAGTAGGCAGGGAGAAAGAGAGAGACCTGATAAGCCATTTCATCCAAGATGGAAACACTTATTGACATTAGTAGAAAGGCATATGCTGAAGGTAAAGAAAGGGTAAAGAAAGAACAGGAGGATCTGGAAGATCTCTGAGGGCAAGGTGCTGCCCTCAGACTGTTAGAAGTCAAAGCAATGCCGGTCTAGTTTTGAACCAGTCTACATAAGCTGAAATAAATCTGATTTAAAGTGATATCTTAACTCAGCCTTTCCAGGGCAATTTTTTTTTTTTTTTTTTTTTAATTATGAAATTTCAGGCTTCTTAGGATACCACATCTCCATGACCCTGCAGAAGAAACAGGTAAAATACTCCTTCAGCATGTAATTGGATGAAAGGTAAATGTTTACTATGTTGTCTGTCAAAGTCTTGCAGGCTGAAGACTTCCTACTTTCCAGATAATTCAACATCCTGTCATGTCTGCAGTCCTTCTCTGCCTGAAGACTTTCCTGTTGACCATGACTATGGATCAAATCTAAGGGGGCATAGAAATTTGTTCATGCCCAGTTTATCCCACGTAAATCTTTGATGTTTATGTGCTGTTCAAAGTCTCCGTTTATGTGCTGCAAGTGACTGCAGATTTGTGGCATACAATACCTTTTCAAAACAAACAAACATATGAAGAAATAATATCCTTTGCTGTGTACAAGATTGGGACTGTATTTTGGGACTATCACTCTACTTCTGGTTACTACTATATTAGTTATTAGTTCTCCTTTTGACAGTGCAGTGGAAAGATAGGTACAAAATAACTCTAGGCTTGGATGTACAGCAACTTACACTTATCTCTGTCTTGAAACCAAGGCAGGAGCCCAGATGTGCCAATATTGGCTGAATTTGGTAAACTTCAGTTCCAAATTTTCACAAGAGCTTTGAGGCCATGGCCCTTGCGTGTTATTGTGAAGAGGTAGAGGCAGTGAGGGCAGAAAATAGCTGTTATTCATATGCTGCACCTTTTCTCAATAAAAAGATGTCATAAAGATTTTTAGCGCGTGGACAAAATGTGCAGGCTTGGCAGCAGGATTGAGCTTATTGGCTCTGAAGGTCTGTTAGGTCAATGATCCATGAGGTAGGAAGGATTTGTTCAATAGACTGGAACAGCTCTGTTGGGGCCATTAAAGTACTGAGGTGTCAAAAACCCATGTTTTCAGTTCTTAGGTCTGTTCAAACAGGTAGTTCATTCTAGCCCCTTCTTCTCCTCCCATGAAAACACATTGCGCTTATCAATATATGTATAGCATTGATCAGCAAAACTGTGAACAGGCTTTAGAAACCACACTGCCTTATAGTCAGGTAAGACACTTAAGAAAGTTCAAGAGTTACTTCCCAATCCAGTGTTAACATGATGGATGCTAATCAAATCTGTCTAGGCCATAACGCCTGTAACAGACAAAAAAAAACCAGCAAATGAACTCCCAGATAAATCTCTGTGTCACGTATGGTTTAAAGGGAAAACCCATGTGGACTCTGGCTGCTCCCTGCCAGATGCCAAGAGCCCTCTCCCACAAAGTGGCAGGTGAATTCTCGTTAGTTCTTCACCGTCGTTTTGGTTGAATGTTAATCCTCGTTAACAGCGCTGCCTTGACAGCCCTGGAAGCCAAGAATTTTCCACACGATGGAGCCTCCCCTGTGTTCTCTGCTGGTGTACTTTGACCCCAGTATGAAGCGATCACTTCTAGGAATAAGACGGCAGCTGAGTTTCCATTCCCACTTGGCCCTTCTGCGCATGCCACCTGTAGGGGTAAGTGCGGTGCCAGAGGAGTTATGTGGAGGCCAGGACATGGATGGAGGCCTTAGATATCTTGACACCATAGGCCACAAAGCACACAACAACTCATAATAGTTACTACTTGAGAGGTGCCTAGACCAACTAAGCACCTCTAGAGAAGGGCTTAGCACTTTTATTTTCCACTGGTCATAGCTGGAACAACTTCTGGGGCTAGGTGTGGCTGGGGTCCGTCCCAGGGCTGACACTGGTAGGTTAGCTGCTTTTCCTTCCATGTCAACGGCCTGATGGACAACATATTCAAAACACTGTCAATCCTGATTTTAAGACTTCATAGGAGTCTTATAGGAGTCTTTTTCTTTCTTTCTTTTTCTTTCTTTCTTTCTTTCTTTCTTTCTTTCTTTCTTTCTTTCTTTCTTTCTTTCTTT